>CM076570.1:684098265-684698265 GCA_034641835.2 Pinus albicaulis
CCTCCGGTACGGGACGCCTGGCGAAATCGTTTAAAACCGTCAGATCTGAGGAAGCCCATCTAAGGGCTGTCATTCATGGAAGATGCGCGAGGTTTAACCTGCTGTCCCTCGCTCCCATGGCCCACTGTGCGTCGCGTTCCGCCATCGATCTCTCTGGATATCTGTCGGTTCAGATCTGTTCTTCCATCGTTGAATATTCCACGGTCTCCCGCCTCGCCCCGTCACCCCGTATCGCCACGTCATTGCCACAAGTACCCTCCGTACATATTCCTAATCCATTACATAAACAGGTTTATTTACATGTTTTTCATTCATTTTTCGCGTTTATTCTCTTTGTGCTCCGCCAACCATATACCAGAGTGATTTTCACCATTTCTTCCACAATTTTCTCCTCCAGCTCGTTAGCATAGCCATGTTCGTAGTCCTCGTCACCTTCACCGTTCCTGCCCATGTTTTTTCTTCACAGTTCATTGTTTTGCAGGGTTTCCAAAGGTAGAAGACCACCATGGTTCTACATGGCAAAGCTGTGCAGACAATATTAAATCCAAGAGTTGGTACTGCCGTGGGATAGTCAAAGAAAGCGGCTGACAGGATTTGCGTCAAGGAAAAGCAGATTTCGAACATTGAAAACCTTTCAGCGCCATTAAAACCCGAGCTACCCTGTCAAAGGCAAATGGAGCGGCGAAGTGTTTTAGTACAGAGCAGATGAAAGATTAAGGCGGGTTAATGACAATCTTGAGCCTTTAATCAGAGGTTTAGAAGGCAAAGCAGCAGTTTGAAGACCCCGAAGATCGACTCAAAGGATCCTAAGTGCAGTAGCAGGTACCATCTGGGTTTATTCACCAGCAGAATGTTTTTCTTCATCAAGTACAAGGCACCCATACTACTTTTATTATACACCGTGCCCCTGAGAAGATTTCCACCCTGACCGCAGTCCAGAACAAATCAAACATTTATGAGACTGACTCCTCTGTAGTTTATTTTATTTTGGTTCAAAACACCTGGAGTATTGCGGCCAAATTATGTCAAAGTCATATTTGAGGGAGATCACTCCTGCACAGAGAGGTGACAGAAATTAAAAACTCAAGCATTCAAACAGAATGGGTCTCGGCCCTGCATTCATTTGTGTATTTAATGATATATTTAATTTTCACCTACCTTCTCAGTCGATTTTCTATTCATCATCTGCTATAAAGCACATAAAGAAACATTGAAAGGTTGTTGATGAGATATCAGTGAAAGGCAAGTATTTTCATCTTGAGACAAGTTCTCTGTGTAATATTGTAAGATAGGCTGAGTAAGATGTATTTAGACTGAATGTTCAAGCTATGGGCTGTGATGTACCTGATTGGTGTTGTTTTTAATACGACAAGCATATTTCTTTGGATCCTGATCTAAAGCAGCTGGTGATGTTTTCCTTTCTCTGTATTTGTGATTGACTTGCTTTCATTTCATTATGTTTCTTCAGGCTCACATCAGAAGTTTGGCATAAGATTTACCCTTGATAGGTACCTTATGTTGCTGCTCTCCCAGCCTTCTATGTTTTCTACTCATATGTGTATCTGAATACTGTTTCAATTGATTTAACTAGTGTAGTGGATGTCATTTCCTGCTCTCTGATGTATGAATTGATGAGATCTGTATTTAGATGTTCTTGTTAGGATTTAGTTGAATGTGTTGAGAACCCTAGAAGTTTAGAACATGGTCTCTTCCCCTCTAGGACCTTTCCATCTCAATTAAACCTTGCCAAGATCCCTTGTATTGCCTCTGATTTTGTCCAAGCAGGCCTGGAGTTAAATGACCTCTGGTCTGATCTATAGACAGAGTTGGATGGTTCTCCTTCACTCATTTTCAATCCTTAATGTCCCACCCCACCAATCATCCTTTAAGATCCAAATGCTCTAGATGACTAGCCCAACTGAAAGCTTGCACATTGATTACAAATAAATCCTTCCTTGACTCCATAGCCCAACGGCTTTGATGTTCCCTGAGTTTTCTGATTTAGCCTAATTCCCTCCATTGCTCATCCTTGTCTTATATTGGACCTTCTTTTCCTGATTCCCTCCAACCAAACACAAACAATCAAACAAACAACCCTGAGCCTACAAATAGCCTAAAATCATAACTTAGAGCTTCAAAGACATAAACCTTTGACTACCATAGAGAGATCCCTCTCTGGATCTAGGAGGGCTAGATCCTAAGGTCTGAAAGTGGTTCTATGTTGTCTCATCTTTTGGTCTTGTCAACCTGGCCAAAACATGGGAACCCCAACAGGGACTTCGGATACTGCATGGTAATGGTATGGTACAAGGTATTTATAATTTCACGTTGGAATTCAATTTCTGTGAACATTGTGTATATGGGAAGTAAAAAAGGGCCAGTTTTCCTTCTGGTGCTAAGCGGGTGAATAAGATATTAGAGCTTGTGCACAGTGACATGTTTGTACCTATATTGGTTCCATCACTGGGTATGTCTGTGTAATATGTGTAATTTATAGATGAATTATCAAGGAATGCATGGATATATTTCCCAAGGAAGAAATATGAAGCCTTTGATAGATTTAAAGAATTTAAAGCTCTAGTGGAAAACCAAACAGACAAGAAGATAGGGGTGCTAAGGACATATACTGGAGGAGAATTCTGCAAGAAGGTATTTGAAGAGTTACGTAAGAAGTGTGGTATCGCATGGTAGAAGACCTCTCCATACACACCTCATCAAAACGGAGTTACAGAAAGAATGAACAAGACATTGATGGAAAAGTCAAGAAGCATGCTCAGTGATACTGGGTTAGGACAAGAATTTTGGGCAGAGGCAGTGGAGACTGCATGTTAGTTGGTTAATATACCACCTTCATCAGCGTTGGAGGATAAGCATCCACATGAGGTATGGAATGGTAAGAAACCCTCTCTTTCACATCTGAGGGTATTTGGATGTGATGCATATGTACATGTTCCAAAGAAGAAAAGGACCAAGTTGGATAATAAATTTGAAAGGTGCATATTTATTGGGTATAAGGACGGTTTAAAAGGTTACAATCTTTGGAACCAAAAAATAATGAAGGTTGTGTAAAAATGAGATGTGGTGTTTAGCAAGGTGAAAGATGTTGTTAAACATGAAGTCCTACCAAAGGAACCTAATAATATAGAGTTTGAGCTAAAGGAGGAAGAATTAGACTCTACAACAGAACAAGATTCAAAAGAGGAAGAGGCACAAACTCCAGCTGTGAGAAGATCAATTCAAGAAAGAAGGAAACCAAAAAGGTATAGTCCATCTACTTTCTGTTCAAATTTTTCTTTAACTATCACTGATGATGATCCTAGAACTATCAGGGAGGTAGTGAATTTAGAGGATGGAAAAATATGGAAGGAGGCCATGGTTGATGAAATGGCATCCTTGCACAAAAATGAGACATGGGATCTGGTGGAGTTGTTGACTAGAAGGAAACCCATTGGAAAGGAATGGGTGTTTAAGAAGAAGATGAATGCAGAAGGAAAGGTGGAGAAATACAAAGCTCGGTTGGTAGAAAAATTTTATTCCTAGGTGTCGAGAATTGATTTTGGTGATATTTTTTCTCTTGTTGCCAAGTTAACTTCAATTAGGTTACTTTTATCTATTGATTTTGAATTTTATTTTGAGGTAGAACAAATGGATGTGAAGACAACATTTCTTCATGGGGATTTGGAAGAGGAGATCTACATGAAGCAACCTGAAGGCTTTACGGTGAAGGGTAAGAAAAAAATGGTATGCAGGTTAAAAAAGTCTCTGTATGGGTTTAAAAAATCACCAAGGATGTGGTATCATAAATTTTATACATATATATGGTGACTTGGCTTCACCAAAAGCAAAACGGATAATTGTGTTTATTTTAAATTAATTGGTGACCATGTTATTTATTTGTTCTTGTATGTGGATGATATGTTTTTGGTTGGAAATGACAAATAAATTATCTAGGATTTGAAGACCCAATCATTCTCCAAATTCGACATTAAGGATCTTGGTGCTGCAAAATATATTTTGGGCATGGAAATTAAGAGAGATTAGACAAGGAGGAATCTTTGGTTAAACTGGAGCAAGTATGTCGAGATAATATTACAGAGGTTCAATATGCAGGATAGTAAACCAACGAAGGTTCCTATTCCTGTAGGCGTAATGCTATCTGCTAAACAGTGTCCCAGGACACAAGAAGAATAGGATTATTTGTCCTATGTTTCATATGCAAGTGCAGTGGGTAGTCTAATGTATGCAATGGAATGTACTAGACCAGACATTACACATGCACTGGGAGTATTGAGCAGGTTTATGTCAAAACCAGGGAAGGAGAATTGGACAACATTGAAGCGAGTTTTCAGATATTTGCATGGCACTAGTGATCATGGTTTGTGCTACCAAGGAAGACTGAGATTGGGAAAAGTTTTGGACATCCATGGTTTTGTTGATGCAAACTGGGCTAGAGATCTGGGCCAAAGAAGATCTATAAGTGGGTATGTGTTTATCCTATTTGGAGGTGCAGTTAGTTGGATGAGTAAAAGACAATATATAGTGGCTTTGTTAACTACAAAGGCAGAATACATGGCAACCACTCATGCAAGAAAGGAAAAATTTTGGTTGCAGATATTGTGTTCAAGTATGGGGTTGGTTAAACGAGCTATAAGGATATACTGTGATAGCCAAAGTATAATTTTCTTGTCTAAGAACCCTGTTTATCATTCAAAGACAAAGCACATTGATGTTAAGTATCACTTTGTGAGAGATATGGTTGAGGATAAAAAGGTGTTTCTTGTAAATTTGGAAACTTTGAAGAATGTTGCAGATGCATTGACAAAGTCTGTGAGCACTAAGAAGTTCTCTTGGTATAGAGAAACAATGGGTGTTGCAGGGTTGGACCAATGACTAAGCTCTCTTGTGGCCCCTTGTGGAAAGAAAAAAACAAGTGGGATAATGTTGGGTGTGTGTTATATTATTTCCATGATAAGAAGCAGGGGGTAAGAGGGGGGCGGTAGCCCCCCTACCCTTGCGCGGGGCATAGCAGGGGGGGTGGAAGCCCCCCCTACATGGGGTCCAGGGCAGCGTCCTGGAAAAGTTTTTTTGGACAGTATATTAGGTGGGAAGACCCGCCTATGATTTTTTGCGTGGGTTTGCACATGGTTTTGGGCATGATGGTTTATGCTCATGGTATTTTGTAGATCCATTCAAGGGAACTACGGTTATGTTCTAATACAGGATTAATTGATTAGGGTTTATGAATGCTTCAACATGTATATATATGTGTTGTAACACTAAAATGAATATAATGAAAAATCAAGTTGGTAGTATCGGTTTGGGATCCAGGGGAAAATCTTTGTGTATATTAGTTTCATGTTTTATGCTCTCGCTATTGTTTATTTTTTGTTTTTTAAGAATTCATTTGTAGATAATTTCTATACAGGGTTATAAAACTACAATGTTCCTATTGGGAAAAAACTACAAGGAATAAAAGGACAAAATTTTAATGATAAGCATGGGCTCTAAATTTAAGGTGGTTGGCCCACATAGACCACACAAAGACATGGAAAATTGGTATGTGGAGAAGGAGGAGGAGACACTTCTTCATTCAGGGAGAAGGACCATGAGGAGAGGAGGATGAGACACTCCTGTTGAAATGAGAAGAGGAGGTTGATAAGATCCCATTGAAATTAGAAGAGGAGGCTGAGAGGCTCCTATTGAAATGAGAAGGCGAGGTCGAAATGCTCTTGTTGAAATGAGAAGAGAAACCACGAGGATCCTATTGAAATGAGTAGAGGATGTTAAGAGGCTCTTTTTTGGAGTGTAAAACTCAGATTTAATTGGAATTGTATATATTATTATTGATAAAAAGATGAGATGGTTACAATTGGGAGAGGCCAAGGCTTTAAATACAACCTTATGGAGTCCCTTGGTGAAGGGGCATGATCTTTGATCATGCCCTTTTACTTAAATAAGCCTAAGAAAAACTAGGAAAACTACATTAATTAATAATTAATAAGATGTACATAAAATTGCCTCTCTCTCAAAAGATGCTTTGTCCTCAAAGCATACGTAACGATGGACGTTGTTGCGGAAATGCTTTGGTTTCTCGAGAGGCAGGCTCTTGCTTTTTGAGACGATCCCACATTTTAAAAGATCTTGGAGCATCTTCTCAAGTTCAGTGTTTTGGTGATGCAAATAGCGATAAGATTTGATGTTGACAGGGTCTGATCCTACCTTGACTTCTATTGTATGTTCAATTTCCTTATTAGGAGGAATTTTCATGGGCAGGTCTTGGACTATTTTTTCGTGTTTCTGAATTAGCCCTTGTACTTATGGTGACCCTTCACTGATCATTTTTTCAGATAATATTTTTAACTGGTGAAATTGTACTATATAGGTTGGCGCTCCTTTTCGAATCATCTTCATCATCTGGGATGACGATACGATTTGATTTTCTGGTGCTTGGAATCCATATAATTTATGCTTCTGCCTTTCCCACTTAAAGCTTATAAACTACTTCTAATGGTTGGAAGAATAAGTACCTAAGGTTTGTAGCCATTGAATTCCTAAGACCACATCTACTCCTCCTAGTGGTAAAATATAGAATGGAGATTCTAAACTAAATTCTTTAATCTATAATTTGACCTTATGGCATTTCCCTACCTGCTCAATCTTCTTACCATCGACCACCATTACCTTCATATTAGGCATGGGAAAAGTAAAGATGTTGAGTCTTTTGACCATGGTTGAATCTAGAAAATTGTGGGTGCTGCCAGTGTCGATGAGAACCATTACGTTGTTTTTCTTAATATGTCCTCTTAATTTTAGTGTATGAGGTTGTGATATACCTATCATAGCTGATAATGACACTTGCGGAATGCTTTCATCATCTACTTCTAGAGAGAACTCTGGGGTGTCTTCCATTTCTTCTACATCTGAATCATCATTGTTAGATTCATTAGTTGCTTCACAATTATACAGATTTTTTTATTTTCCATTAGCACACCTGTGCTTAGGGTCCCACTTTTCACCACAACGTTTGCACTTGCCCTCTCTCATTCTTTGTATTTCCATGTTAGGTTTGTCTCCTTCACGAAGATGTGGTGGAACATATTTTATGTTATCTACATTTGTAGATTGAGGAAACCTTCGTCTCGAATATAATCTTTCTGGTTTTGACCAAAATAACCTTTCAAATTTCTTTTTAGTAGCTTTTTCTTTTTGCCTTGCTAGTTCTATTGATGTAATGTCGTGAAGCTTGAGTTCTACTTGTATATGGGTTTTAAGTCCTAAGACAAAAGACTGGATTAAACAAGGTTCTGACAATCCAGGTACTCGTGTCACTAAGGTCTCCCATTCTCGAGTGTAGTCATTCACATCTCCTTTTTGGCGTAATTTGATGAATGTTGAAAAAAACTTTTCTTCCTTTATACCTTGAAATCTTTTAAAGAACGCATCCTTAAATTTCGTCTAGCTAATAGAAAGCGTCGTCTTTTTCCACCACATATACCATTTATATGCTTCTCCTTCCATTTTCATGGAAGCGTGCTTAATTTTTTCGTCATCACTGTTAATGTTGTAAATCTCAAAATATTCTTCAGCTTTATTAAGCCATGCAATGCTATTTTTTTCATTAACGTCAAACTTGGGTAGCTCGATTTTTGCTCTTCATTGGTATGCTAATGATGGAACGAGAAGGGGGTATTGATTAGAAAATGCATTCCAAAGCTGCTTATTTTGATAATTTGCATTACTATCTTCTTGATGGTGTGGGGATGATGATTTGTGAGAGTTAGTTTTTTCATGATGATCTTCTGAATTCCCTGAATCTGCTGAATTGTTTTGTTGATTATGTTCCATATTCAAGAATATTGTTCCTTGTGTCTGATTTATCTTGTCGCAGATGTCTGTTAGCTTTTGCATTACTTGACTATGATTTTATGTGGCCTCGCTATGATTTAGCCAAATTTGTCTTTCTATCCGTCTTTCTATCCGATTTGTCGTACTTTGAAGCTTTTTGATGTCGTTGGAATGTCCTGCAACTTTACCTTCGAGATCGGCTAATCTTTTGCTGAAGTCATCAGAATTATTATTGATCTTACTCTCAATATGTAGCAATTGTTTTTGGAATTCGGCCATCGACATTGATGAAGACATTGGGCATGTATGAGGTGGTGAATATTTATCTGCCAACTTCCTTTTTTTTATAATAATATATATATATATATATATATATTGTAAATTATATAGTATATATATTATAATTATTTAAAAAAAATCGTTCACTTTTAAAAAAAATTACCTGTCTTGTTTAGATGTCGCACTTGTTTTAAAAAAAACTCGTTCGCTTAATAAAAACCTGTCACTGTGTATTAAACGCCACATTGCTTCTCGTGAAAGTCACACCTCTCCATGACCAGCCACAGACTTTGACGTGAAATTTTGGGATTTCTTTGACCGAGATGATTTTCCTCGAAGATTTAATTCGTTGTTTTAGAAATTAAACTCTCTCTCACAGAATTGGTATTGCTGCCTTTGCACTGACACCGTATCTTCGTTTGTCGATTTCTCTGTAATTAGGATCGAACAAACATTATTGAGTTTGTTTTCAGGACCGGTAGTCTCTAAAATGACGTCTTCTTTGTTTTTAAGTTCACGATATGTGATCATCTACGTTTTTCTTCACCTCACTTTTCACTGTTCTTCGATTTTTAATTCTTCTTATATTTATTTACATTGGGATTTGATACCACTAATATCTGATATTGGGTATGCGGATGGATAGTGGTCGAGAATTCGTAATTGTGAGAGTAGACAGTGACATCCAGAGGTGGAATAAGAATGGTGGGGGGTACAATGGTACTATGCAATGGAATAGAACATGGGAAAAAAAATCTGTGTTTGTAGGCAGAGGATCGACTGCTCTGATACCAATGGAGTGTAAAACTCATATTTAACTGGAGTTGTATATATTATTATTGATAAAAAGATGATATGGTTACAATTGGGAGAGGCCAAGGCTTTAAATACAGCCTTATGGCGTCCCTTGGTGAAGGGGAATGATCTTTGATCATGCCTTTTTACTTAAATAAACCTAATACAACCTAGGAAAACTACATTAATTAATAATTAATAAGATGTACATAACATTGTTGAAAAGAGAAGAGGAGGCAAAGAGGATCATGTTGAAATGAGAAGAGGAGGTTGCGAGACTCCTATTGAAATGAGAAGAGTAATTTGAGAGGCTCCTGTTAAAATGAGTAGAGGAGGCTGAGAGGATCTTGTTAAAAATATAATAGGAGGATGATAGGTTCTTATTGAAATAAGAAGAAGATTCCAAGAGGGTTCTATTGAAACAAGCATAGGTGGATGAGAGGCTCTTGTTGAAAAGAGAAGGGGAGGGTGATAGGATATTGTTGAAAATAGAAGAGGAGGCTAAGAGGTTCTTGTTGAAAAGAGAAGAGGAGGTTGAGAGGCTCATGTCGAATAAACAAGGAAGGTTGAAAGGCTCTTATTGGAATGAGAAGATGAGTCCAAGAGGCTCCTGTTGGAATGAGAAGAGGATGGAGAGAAGCTCTTGTTGAAACTAGTAAAGGAGGCTTATAGGCTCTTATTGAAAAGAGAAAAGGAGGCCAATAATTTTAACTGTTATACCTTTGGTTATTCCTTTCCTTGAATTTCTTGAAAAAACACCCGGCCCACTCAAAGGTGCATATATTAATGTTTTAATATTAATTCAAGTTTTTTATGTTCATAAAGAGGAGTAGCACCTCTCTAAAAATGTGGAGGGGTCACCCAAAATCAATACATAAAAGGTTGTTTTTTTTCCCCTAGTGGGAAATAAAATAAAATCGACCTAGTGAGTGATCTCATATGAAATCGGGGAAATTATTATGGGATAAGGCTAGAAACACCAAAAGTAATTGCAGATGAAAAGAAACATAAGTCACATAAGTAACTATTATTTTATTTAGTTCCAATTTTATTGTGTTGTATTTGCAAATGTAGATCCAAAATTTGAACGCAAAATAGAGAGAACCACAATCTTAGAGACAAGAGAGTAGTAGATATTGCAAAATCAATTTTCAGATACTAGCTATCTATACCATGGCTTTGTTGTCAATACCCAAGAAGGTGAGGACAAATGGCACTGGTGTTTCACTATCTCCACAACTTACTACAAAACCCAAGGCTCAACCACCTATAGGGTTGAAGTATACTAAATACACCTATCACTCTTGGAGTTATCCAAGAAGGAAACTTGCTAGGGATGATATATAAATTGAAGTATAATGACCACGATGTTCAAGAACTAAAGAAATTCCTTGAATTTTCTGAAGAAAAATATACCAAGAGAATCAAGCAACTAGGCTAACAAGTGGTCATTGAGATTCAATAGTGGGCTACAACATTGGAGAAATTTAGTATACTGAATCTCCTATATATCCAACCTTTGTCTATAGCTAAGAGGTCAACATATGCATCAAATTATTGCTCAATTGTGTGCATGGTGGATTTTTGTGGCTAGATGAGGCAATTGAAATCGACACCCACCTAATCTGTCAAATAGGGCTCCTCACTAATGGTGAAGATCCAAAGCCATTTTTTGACAAGAAAAATAAAAATGAGGTAGCAAAGAAAGTTGTAGAGAAGTAATTGAGTGTTCCCAGACATGGAATGAGAATCTCGACTATAGATGATGATGGTGTGAGGTTTTCCACACAAATTATGGCTTGCAAGTTATTAAGGAAATTAACGAAGGATCAATGCCCTGCAAGCGCATTCGTGACTGCTGCCAGGTGTGTAGATGAAGTGGGATACTTTCGTGTTGAACTGGTTCATGCAATATTATCTTAAGGCCCAAGACAAGAACACAAATTTACACTACTCCTTGAGTCTTATAATTTTGATATTCCTCGCAACTTGCTATCTCCTGAAGGACACTCAATTTCCACCACCAAAGAAGCAATAGTTCATTGCGCCAAGGTTCAAGTCTCTTTAGTATACCACAAACAAACAATGAAAACAAGACAAAAATGTTGTGTTCTACGTCTATAAGGAGGCCATCAATCATGTTATTAAAAATATAACTCGTACCCTTGTCTAGACTATTGAAGCTTACAAAGCTATGGTGAGGTTCCATGCCACCCCACATTTCATGTAAATTTAGGCCCATGTAGATCCATATAGGAAGTTTCTATAGTGTTTATACAATCTTTATGAGTTAGTGATGTCGCAAATTGTAAATGAATAGCTAACATAACGGTGCACATTGAACCATTTATAGTGGCGAGGAGGAGGAGTTCCAAGGTTCACAACAATTAGAGTGCCTAGATCCTACACAATAAGGGCCCGAAAACATTAGAGAACTTTTGAGGTCTAAAATAAGCCTCCTAAGAAAAATGTACAACCAAAATAAACTTTATAATAACCAATAGGATTCAAGATGATGATGTCAACCTTGGGGGATGATTCACTATTTTTGGGGTAAAAAAGTAAAAAGATTGAAAAATAATAAAATATCAAAACTACTTTTTAAACTTGTATTTTAAACTTATCTCCCCAAGGTTTTACTCAAATTTCGAGAGAGAGTACTCGTTGGATGTAGAATTTAATTCCTCATCTAAGGAGTACACATGTTGCATACTTTCGATGGACCCTACTACATGAAAAATGAGAAATACATGAAAAATCATGATTGTAATAATGTTTTTCATGCATTTCTCATTTTTCATGTAGCAATGTCCATCGAAAGTATGAAATATGGGTACTCCTTGGATGAGGAATCAAATTATGCATCCAACAAGTGTTCTCGCTCGAAATTTGAGTAAACCGATAAAGAGATAAGTTGAAAATACGAGTTGAAAAAGTAGTTTTTTCTTTTTTCCCTCTAAAATTTGATAATGTAATGTAATCTTATTTTATTATTTTCACTATTATTTTATAATTTCCTTAGGAGGCCAATTTTAGACCTCAAAATTCTACTAATGAGAGCATCTTGGCACATGACAACAAGACCCTTAAGAAGAGGAAACAACACAACAAGTCAAAAGAGACGACTAAAGGGGTAGTAACAAGGAATGAGAAAGAAGCAGACTGACCCATCAATATGTCTATCTCCCTTTGTCTCTCTATATCACCCCCAAAACATACACTTCTTTCTCCAATATATCTATCTATTCGTCCCTCCTCTGCTCCCCCCCCCCCCCCCTCTCTCTCTCTCTCTCTTACCCTTCTCTCCCTCTCCCCCACTTCTCTCTTTTTCCTCCTTCCGTTCTCTCTCCCTCTCTATCTTCATCTTCCTTATCACTCCCTCTCTCTCTCTCTCTATGTATTTCTTCATACCTCTCTCTCTATCCCCCTCCAACTTCATCTATCTTTCCCTCCCTCTCTCTACTCTATGAAATCCTCTCTCTCCCTTTCTCTCCCACCTCTCTCTCTCTCTCTCTCAAACTCTATTACTATATCCCTTCCTCTCTCATTTTGTCTCCTTCTCTCCCCCCTTCTCTCCATCTCTCCTCCTTTGTCTCTTTATCTCCTCCCAAAACATACACACTCTCTCTCCATCTCTCCCTTGTCACTCCCTCTCGCTCTCCACTTCTAACTCACTATGTCTATCTTCTTCCCTCCCTCTCTGCCCCTCCAAGTCCATCTCTCTACCCCTCCCTCTCTCTTCCTCTCTCCCTCCCTCTCTCCCCCTCTCTCTCATGTCCTCTCTCTCCCTTTCTCTCCTACCTCCCTCTCTCTTCCCCCATCTCTCTCTCTCTCTCATCCTCTCTCTTCCCCCGTCACTCTCCTCCTCTCTCTCATCCTTCCTCTCTCTCCCTTTCTCTCCGAGCTCCCTCTCTCTTACCCCACCACTCTCTCTCTCTCTCTTTGCCCTCCAATCCTCTTTTTCTCTCTCTCTCTTTTCCCTCCAATCATCTCCCTCTCTCTCCCTCTCTCCAACTATGTTACTATATCCCTCCCTCTCTCTCCTCTCCTTCTCTCCATCTCTCCTTATTTATCTCTTTATCTCACCCCTAAACATACACACTCTCTCTCCATATCTCCCTTGTCACTCCATGTCTCTCTCCTCCTCTCTCTCAAGTCATTTCTCTCGTCCTTCCTCTCTCTCCCTTTCTGGGCCTACCTCCCTCTCTCTCCCCCCATCTCTCTCTCTCTCTCTCTCTCTCTACCCTCCAATCCTCTCACTATCTCCCTCTCACTCTCTTTCTCTCTCTCCCCCTTTCATCTTTGTATCTCTCTCTCCCTCTCTTACCCTTATCTACCTCTCTCACTCCTCTCTCTTCCATCTTTGTGCCGACAATAGATTAAAAATGTTAAATGTTAAACGTTAAGTTTACTTCACGTTTACATGTTTATGTGAGATCTCGGCGCAATTAGTTTGTATTTGCTCAATTTAGCCTTAACTAACAATATTTAACCTATGCAACAATGTTCCCTAAAATTACAACTTAAGTGGAAACCATGCAATTGTGATAGTTTGACATGCAATTGGTAAGGCAAAAAGGCGTAGTCTATAAAACCCACAAATTAACTAGGAAACTAATGGAAATTCCAGAAATATTATAATAAAATCCGGTAGAAATTTCTGAAAATCAGTGGGTTAGAGTTGTCAAATTTCAGGATTTTGTATGCCCCAGTTCTTGATGGCACTGAATCCATCTCTACCATTAAAAAATGATTCAAACACTCCAGTTCATGATGGCACTGAATCAATTTCTCCCATAAAAAAATGATTCAAACACTCCCTTAATATGATTTTTTCAAACACTCCAGTTCTTGATGGCACTGAATCCATTTCTACCATAAAAATATGATTCAAACACTCCAACAATATGATTTTTTGAATTTTTTTATAAAATTCCAGTAAAAAAAACTGCAATCCAAACAAATCTATATTGTGGTGTCTCTAGACAACACCCATTAAAACTAAAATCATGTATTTTAAACTGAAATCACTATACTTCGATGTTTAATTACACTATTTAACACCCTAAATATATCGTTTACCTTGAGATGTAACTCACTAATAGCTTTGCAGCAACTATCCGGTAAACATTTGGATGTCGTCTTAGTCCTTCCAAGGTCTCATCCGCCGTAATTGTAATTGTAATTATTTATATATATGACTGCAATATCTAGCTTGAGTATTTCTAGGTGAGCACTACAATATTTACAGCATCGGCCATCAAATCTTTTTCCACTTTCAGTCAAAGGTTTTCAATTCGTGGCAGATGACGTAAAATATTTTTTAACTGAGAATTCACATATGCAGCTTTTCTAATTGGCCTTCCGGTCTAAATCTCACGTCAAATGTAATATTCCCAATTAGCTTTGCTAATTGGAATATTGCATTTTTGTGTTATTTTGTTGCTTTAGATAGGAATAATAAATAAAGTGAGAAATAAGAGGGGTCACCTCACTTTAGCCACCTCACTTTATAATAAAGTGTTCTTTTTTCTAGTAGCTTGACGTTGTAACTTAGAGAGGGTGGGTGATGGAGGAGACATAAAGTTAACCCAAGGTAAACTGCGCAGATCCAGGGTGAGTGAGTTTGGAGGGAGATTGGTGCTATAAAAGGAGAGGCTCTCACCTCATTTGATCATCCATGATTTTGATATTCTTATTGATAGCTAGACTTTGTCTGCTTCAGCACGCCGGTTGTTTAGTCGATCTGCAGCACTGCTTAGTGCACGAGTGTCTCCGGTCGGAGATCTCACCCTTAGCCTCGGGGGACTTCGAGTGCCTGCCCTGGTAAGGTTTTTCTGGTTTCACCCTTAGCTTCGGGGGACTTCGAGTGCCCGCCCTAGTAAGGTTTTACAGTAGCAAAGCAGCAGCATTTCTGAAGCACATCTGAGGAGGAGGAAAGCCCTCTTGTGGCTGCGCAGAGCAAGAGAAGGGAGGACGCTGAATCTATGAAGAGAAGGACGCTGTTTTATCTGAAGAGAGGACGCTGTCCCTTGCAGGAGAGGTAGGACGCTGTCCAAGAGGACGCAGTTCCAGACTGGCAGAGAAAAACGCTGTTTGAGAGGCAGAAGGACGCTGATCAAGCCCAGAGTGAGGACGCTGTCCATTCTTGGAGGTGAGGGTTGCAGATCTGAAGGTTTCTTGTCAGATCTAGCTTGGTGAAGGATAGATCTTACAGATCTAGTCCTGTATGTTGCAGATCTAGCCTTGTATATTGCAGATCTGAAGGTTTCTTGTCAGATCTAGCTTGGTGAAGGATAGATCTTACAGATCTAGTCCTATATGTGGTAGATCTAGCCTTGTATATTGCAGATCTGAGGGTTTTGCAGTAGATCCAGCTTGAGGAGTGACAGATCTGAGGAGATATTGACAGATCTAGTCCAGATCTGAAGGGGAAACACCAGATCTAGCCCTAGAGGCTGTAGATATGAGGAGATAGTTCCAGATCTAGCATAGATCTGAGGGATTGGCAGCAGATTGGGTTTTGGAGGACGCAGATCAGGAAAGGGAGGACGCAGTTGTGATAGGAGGCTTCAGATCCATCAGGTGGGACGCAGATCTGAGGAGCAGATCATTGTGAGGAGTGCTTAACAGCGTTTTCCAGGATCCTGTAGCAGCTTCATCTGTCTGGAGAGTTGAGGGCTTGGTGCTTTATCTGTTTCTGCGCTGTCACTGGCAGAGACGGCGTTTTCCATTTGAGAGGGTTTGCAGACTTCAGCCCCAGCGCAGTTCATCTTCAGCTTGCAGAGCAGCCAGGACGCTGTCCTTGTTACAGCCACTTTTCTGTTGAGAGGGTCTCCACCTGCCTAGGGCAGGGATAGGTGCACTTACTCTGATTTATTGTACTCCTCTCTATGTACTTTCTGATTAATAAAACGGCTCAGATTTTGGTGTTACATGTGTCATGATTCAGTGATCTGGTTCAGTTTATATCTGTATTAGTGCATTTTTGTTTATTGCTGGTTATTTCCCCTTTGGGGATATTACAGTGGTATCGGAGCTCTGATCTGGCTCAGCCTGTGGTGCTAGCACTCTATGGCACCTAGGGGTCACCCCACTCTCCTTGGGGGAGGTGATTCTGATTCAGAAGACGAACGGAGGAATCCAATGGAGGCTATGTTGGCAAGATTGGCTGAGAAATTGAGTGAGAAGATGGATGCAAAGATGGATGCATTCATGCAGGAGGTAACCAGGAAGGTTGCAGGGGTAACGCAGAAAGAACCCCCTAGGGTCTTTCAGGTAGGGGAAGGATCGGGAACATCCAGTTACATACCAGATGCTATACCCGTTGTGACAGCGCAGAAGACCGATTCCATGGACACGCGACCTACCATGCCTACTTTTCCGGTAGAGGAAGTGGAGCAAACGGCATCAAGAGATGAGGGTCCCGATCTTCATGCGGTTTGGTTTGCAGATTGGCGTAGTTTGGGGCCGGAATTCATGGAGGCTCTCCCTTTCAATCAATATCTGCAGTACCGAGGCGGCAGTAAGCCTCATGATCGAAATAAGGGACGGGGTTCCCACCGTGACAGTAACCGTGCAGCCAGCAAATTTCATTTGCCGATGTTTGATGGGTCACCAAAGACCACAGCCAGGTCTTGGGTGGAGAAACTAGACCTCTATTTTCAGCTTAACCAGATGCCAGAGAAGGAGGCCATTAAGATGGCTGCATTACATCTAGAGGGTGAGGCCCAGAACTGGTGGTTTCATGGGTTGACAACACTGGGGCATTCCACGGTGACCACATATGCTGAGTTCACCAGGAGGGTGGTGAAACGTTTTGATCAGAAGGACCCGGATCAGCCTTTCCTCGAGCTGACCAAGCTCAAACAGACAGGTAGTGCAGAAGCATACATCTCAGACTTTTTGAGGGTTTCAGTGATGGTGCCTGACATATCAGCAGCTCGGTTGATCACGATGTTTTTGGACGGGCTGTCGGAACCACTTCGTGGTCTAGTCCGGTCAAACAAACCGGCTACACTTCAGGATGCTATCAGCAGGGCCCGTGACCTACAGGATGTGTTGCCCAGGACTCGGCCACCTTATCCCCAGAGACAGGCTTTCCAGCCTAAGGGTAAGGACATGAGGATTCCGCCTCCCAAGGCGAATCCCGGACGAGGACAGCATGATGATGAGGCTAGGAGAGAGCTGAGACGGAAGCGATTGTGCTTCACCTGCCAGGAGCCGTGGGCACCAGGACACAAATGCACCGCGGGGAAGGCGCATTTCATAGAGGTCTTCTCCGAGGGCAGCGGAGAAGAGGATGAGTTGGAGGATGAGGAGGCAGGAGAGTGTTATGCAGCGCAGAGTGCCTTACCACCTCCACCACCAGATGCGGGAGAGGCATCATTTGCCCCTACTGGGGGAGCTCTAGCAGCATTGCGAGGAGTCCCCAAGTATCTGACATTGCGCGTACGTGGGACAGTACGGGGTCAGCGTGTTTCAGTTCTAGTTGACGGTGGGGCCACCCACAATTTCATCGATGCCCAGATGGTAGCACGGAGAGGCATACCCACAGAGAGCTTTGATGGGTTTTCAGTTTTGGTTCCAGGAGATCAGACCATGGCCTGTGCTCGATATGTACCTGAGTTATCAGTGACGATGGGCACCTATACGTTAACTGATCACTTCTTTGTGGTGGACATTCCGGACACCAATGTGATATTGGGAGTGCAGTGGCTTATCACTCTGGGGAAGGTCACCACAGATTGGAAGGCCTTGGAAATGGAGTGGGATGATCCCAAGACGGGGAGGCATGAGAAGATCCGAGGTCAGAACACATATCCGCCCCAGACAGTATCGGCACACAGCATGGATGCGACATTCCGCCGGGGAGACTTAGAGTGGGCAGTTGAGCTGCGGGCTTCAGAGATGGTAGATACAGGCAGGGCGGTGCACCCTGATCTACAGACTCTTCTTGACAGATATGCAGTAGTGTTTGGAGATATTCCACCGGGACAGCCACCAGATCGGGGGTTTGAGCACACGATAGAGTTGGAGCAGGGGATACAGGCGGTGATCACCACCCCTTATAGGCATCCTAAGGCCTACATGGATGAGATAGAGCGGGCCATTCAGGAGCTGTTAGCCCTTGGGCACATTCGGCCCAGTACCAGTCCTTTCGCTTCTTCAGTAGTGTTGGTGAAGAAGAAGGACGGCACATTACGCATGTGCATTGATTACAGGGCACTGAACAAGAAGACGTTGAAGAACCGGTACCCCATTCCCAGGATCGATGAGTTGATGGACGAGTTGAGAGAAGCACGTTTCTTCTCAAAGATTGATTTGAGGTCCGGGTACCATCAGATACGCATGAGGGAACAGGACGTTCCCAAAACTGCTTTCAGGTGTCATTATGGGCACTTTGAGTTTTTGGTCATGCCATTTGGACTAACCAATGCACCTGCCACTTTCCAGTCTTGCATGAACCATATCTTCAGGGAGCATCTGAGGAAGTTCTTGCTGGTCTTCTTTGATGATATTCTCATATACAGCAGGACTTGGGAGGAGCACCTCCAGCACATAGAGACAGTTTTGCGCATCCTGGAGGAGCAGCAATTCTTTGCCAAACTCTCCAAGTGTGAGTTTGGTTTGACAGAGATGTTGTATTTGGGACACATCATAGGAGTGGACGGAGTGAGAGTCCATGACGAGAAGATCCGGGCTATCAGGGACTGGCCAGAGCCGCGGAATGTGACAGAACTTAGAGGGTTCATTGGTATTTGCACTTATTACAGGAAGTTCGTCAAGGGCTTCTCACAGCTTGCTGCACCCCTCACGGAGCTGACGAGGAAGGGGGCATTCAGTTGGACGGACACCGCACAGCGAGCTTTTGATAAGCTCAAAGAGGTGATGAGTAGTTGTCCGGTGTTGGCGTTGCCTGATTTCACTCAGCCCTTTATCCTAGAGTGCGATGCCTCGGGAGAAGGGATTGGAGCAGTTTTGATGCAGGAGGGTCACCCGATTGCATTCGAGAGCCGGAAACTCCTTCCACATGAGAGACTTTATCCTATCTATGATAAGGAGATGTTGGCCATTATGCATGCCTTGGCCAAATTCCGGCAGTACTTGGTAGGCGGCAGATTTAGAGTCAGGACAGATCATAATAGCCTGAAGTACTTTCTGGAGCAGAAACAGTTGCAGGAGAGGCAGCAGAAGTGGATCAGCAAGATCCAGGCTTATGACTTTGACATAGAGTATGTCAAAGGGAAGAACAATGTGGTAGCAGATGCCCTTTCTCGTAGACCGGCTACATTATCCCTCATGAGCTTGGACGCTGATTGGAAGGCTCGACTACTGGTTGAGTATTCCAAGGATAGATTTGCATGCGAGGTGTTGGATGGACAGATAGCGGATAGCAGGTACAGGGTGGCAGATGAGGTCATCTATTACAGGGATCGGATCTTCTTGACTGAGAGATCTCAGCTCAAGGAGAAGATACTCCATGCCTCTCATGATTCACCATTGGCGGGCCATCAGGGGTTCACCAAGATGTACAGGGCCATCCGAGAGAGATTTGCATGGAAGGGCCTCAAGGAGGACGTACTCCGGCATGTCAGGGAGTGCGAGGTGTGCCAGCGGAACAAAGGGGAGATGAACCATCCCGCAGGGTTGTTACAGCCGCTTCCCATTCCTGAGGGGAAGTGGGAGAGTGTCTCGATGGACTTCATCACGGGTTTGCCCACAGTGCAGGGCAAGGATTGCATCTTCGTAGTAGTTGACCGGCTAACGAAGTATGCTCACTTCTTTGCCATTTCGGCACACTACACAGCAGCACAGGTGGCAGAGTTGTTTTTCCGGGAGGTTTTCAGATTGCATGGTCTACCCAAGACCATTGTTAGTGACAGGGACAGCCGCTTCATGGGTGGATTTTGGCAGGAGCTCTTTCGACTAGTAGGGACTGAGTTGACACCGAGCACCAGCTATCATCCCCAGACGGACGGGCAGACAGAGATAGTTAACAAGTGGCGGGAGGGCTACTTGCGTAACTACGTCAGTGGGCAGCAGCGAGCGTGGCTGAAATGGCTACATCTGGGCGAGTACTGCTACAACACAACCCATCATATGTCTATCGGCATGACACCGTTTTATGCGTTGTATGGATATCATTCCTTGTCTTTTGTGGATATGATGTTTGGGGTTAGCAGGGCTCCACGAGCCAAACTATGGATCCAAGAGAGCCAAGACATCCTTCGGACTCTCAAGGACAACATAGCCACCGCCCAAAATCAGCAGAAGTTATATGCAGACAGGGGCCGAGTGGAGAGACACTTTGAGGTAGGGGATTTGGTCTACTTGCGGTTACAGCCATACCGCCAGTCTTCACTCAAACAGGAGGGGGCAGAGAAGCTTAAGCCTCGTTTTTATGGACCATACAGGGTGATTCGGAGGATCGGACAGGTTGCATATGAGTTGGAGTTGCCCCAAGGCAGCCGGATTGATAACATTTTCCATGTATCATGCCTGAAGAAGGCACTGGGCCAGCATGTGACAGTCACCGGGGAGCTACCTCCGACAGATGATGAGGGGCACTTGGTATTACAGCCAGAGGCCATTATTGACACCAGGGAGAGACAGTTGCGTAGCAGGAAGATCAGAGAATTCCTGGTGAGATGGAAGAATCTGCCAGATGAGGATGCCACTTGGGAGGATGAGAAGATCTTGCAGCATCCCTCACTTCAGTTGCTTGAGGACAAGCAACGTTTTGCCGGGGGAGACTGTAATATTCCCAATTAGCTTTGCTAATTGGAATATTGCGTTTTTTGTGTTATTTTGCTGCTTTAGATAGGAATAATAAATAAAGTGAGAAATAAGAGGGGTCACCTCACTTTAGCCACCTCACTTTATAATAAAGTGTTCTTTTTTCTAGTAGCTTGACGTTGTAACTTAGAGAGGGGGCCTTGGGGGTCCACGTGGGTGATGGAGGAGACATAAAGTTAACCCAAGGTAAACTGCGCAGATCCAGGGTGAGTGAGTTTGGAGGGAGATTGGTGCTATAAAAGGAGAGGCTCTCACCTCATTTGAACATCCATGATTTTGATATTCTTATTGATAGCTAGACTTTGTCTGCTTCAGCACGCCGGTTGTTTAGTCGGTCTGCAGCACTGCTTAGTGCACGAGTGTCTCCGGTCGGAGATCTCACCCTTAGCCTCGGGGGACTTCGAGTGCCTGCCCTGGTAAGGTTTTTATGGTTTCACCCTTAGCTTCGGGGGACTTCGAGTGCCCGCCCTAGTAAGGTTTTTCAGTAGCAAAGCAGCAGCATTTCTGAAGCACATCTGAGGAGGAGGAAAGCCCTCTTGTGGCTGCGCAGAGCAAGAGAAGGGAGGACGTTGAATCTTTGAAGAGAAGGGCCAGGAAAATCGAAGAGAGGGCTTGTCCCTTGCGGGGGAGGGATAGGGTATTTGTCAAGAGGAATCGAGTTCCGGGCCGGCGGAAAACGGCTGTTTGAGGCGGAAGGACGGTTGTCCCGAGCCCGGAGTGAGGACGCTTGTCCATTCTTGGAGGTGAGGGTTGCGAATGCGAAGGTTTCTTGTCGGATCTAGCAGTAAAGGATAGATCTTACGGATCTAGTCACATGTTACGAATCTAGCCTTGTATATTGCGGATGTGAAGGTTTCTTGTCAGATCTAGCTTTGTGAAGGATAGATCTTGCAGATCTAGTCCTGTATGTTGCAGATCTAGCCTTGTATATTGCAGATCTGAGGGTTTTGCAGTAGATCCAGCTTGAGGAGTGACAGATCTGAGGAGATCTAGTCCAGATCTGAAGGGGAAACACCAGATCTAGCCCTAGAGGCTGTAGATCTGAGGAGATAGTTCCAGATCTAGCATAGATCTGAGGGATTGGCAGCAGATTGGGTTTTGGAGGACGCAGATCAGGAAAGGGAGGACGCAGTTGTGCTAGGAGGCTTCAGATCCATCAGGTGGGACGCAGATCTAAGGAGCAGATCATTGTGAGGAGTGCTTAACAGCGTTTTCCAGGATCCTGTAGCAGCTTCATCTGTCTGGAGAGTTGAGGGCTTGGTGCTTTATCTGTTTCTGCGCTGTCACTGGCAGAGACAACGTTTTCCATTTGAGAGGGTTTGCAGACTTCAGCCCCAGCGCAGTTCATCTTCAGCTTGCAGAGCAGCCAGGACGCTGTCCTCGTTGCAGCCACTTTTCTGTTGAGAGGGTCTCCACCTGCCTAGGGCAGGGATAGGTGCACTTACTCTGATTTATTGTACTCCTCTCTATGTACTTTCTGATTAATAAAATGGCTCAGATTTTGGTGTTACATGTTAGTGCATTTCTGTTTATTACTGGTTATTTCCCTTTGGGGATATTACATCAAACCAAAAAGTCGTTAGGTGAAACACATGGTCATGAATATTTTATTTTAGCCATTAGGTGGAACACATGCTTATGAATAAATTTTGTTGTCATGTTGCGTTTACAAATAATGGGAATCTATTTATACAGATATAGGGTCTAAATTCATTGATACTCCATGGAATTTACACGGAAAAAATGCACTAGAACACAAAGAAGAAAACAATAAGCACACCAAAACGCCAAACCAGACCAGCTACGAGACAAGGAAGCAGGAGTGCCCTGCAGGGAAGAGGTTTGAATTGGGATGCGTTAATTTCACGTGGAGGGATGCGTTAATTTCACGTCCCTGCCCACTATAGGAGCCAAAATGGAGCAAGACGAAGTTAGGCAGAGATGGAAATGGGTGATGGGACAGAGACGGAGACAGGCAGAGTAGCCAAGGGAATTGTCCAGGTGTGGTCAGAAAATTACCCGGAAAATTGTAATTTTGACAATGATCATGCAAATATTAAATACGATGTAGTAAGTAGAAGAGATTATTGATGTATACATGCACATGGTTGGCATAAAGATCATTGAGTTCCACATTTTTATTAGTGTCTAACTCCATTGTGTGGCTTTGGGTTGCTGATGAGGTTAAGCAAGCCCAAATGCCAGGTTGGCAGAACACTCATGGCAGATGTGTAAGGCATCATGATTCATAACAAAGGTCAATTCATGTCTGCCTTCATTGGAGAAAATGAAGACAGTGTTGAAGGAGTGAAGGGTGTGGCTGTTTTTCATCTGCATGGGAACCAGATACAACTCATGGCCCAGCATATATTCCCATTGGTTTGTGACTGCAAGAATAGATTTGGAGATTATGAGTGAAGGCTCACCTTCAAGCTTAAGTTAGGTTTGTGAATCGAAATGCCCAGGCCTGAGCAAGTGGGGTATCCACTCCTCAAGAAATGTAGCGAGTCCGCACCATCTAAATCGATCTCAGGCAGCAAATAACATTATTTTAAGATTTTAAATGGAGCCACTCCACACCGCCTAAATGAAAATTATTAAATCATAAAGTAACTTGCCATTTTATTAGTCCCTGCCGCCTGCGGCATGGCAGGGACTATTGCAATCGAAAAAGATAGTTTTGTTAGTGTGTTCACGGAAACCGAAGTATATTAGTCCCTGTAACCCAATGTTTCATAGGGTGCACCATTTGATCAGCGTATTAGATTGGTCCGATCGATATTTTAGCAAATAAAAACTTTTAAGGTCTTATTTGGCCTCTTGCCGAGGCAAAGAAGGCAAAAAACTTATACTTTATTTCATTTTGCATTTCAAAAATCGAACTAATCGAACTAATGCTAACATTAGTTCGATAGCAACAAATGTTATAGTGTCTATATATTCCATCATGCCACCCTTATAAGAATAGTGATATAAGAATAGTCATATCCACTCACACATGTTTTTCCGCTGACACATGTTTTCCATCGCCCGTGTTTTTTGACATCTAGGCTAGTAAGTCTTCAATACCTGCGTAAATAATAAGTATTCCATACCTACACATCGTCTTCTATACCTGCAGACCACAACTTTCGTCAGGATAAGAAATACCTGCAGAGCACCGCTTTTGTCAGGAACATCAGCTATTTTTGGAGCTATCTCTGCAATTTACTAATGTATACCAGGTTTAGTCGTTTCAATTATGGTAATTTCTATAGTTCCTACTATGCAGACTTTGTTGTTTCCTTGATCATACCTGATCAATACGTGCTAGAATAACACCAAAAGGAAGCAGTATTGCAGGTTTACATGCTCTGCCTCCACGAGCAATTCTGATCGAGTTCGCCGGACTCTTCCAGGGTCCTAATCTCATTCATTGCTTCTAACCTGTAGGTAAGGCAATTAAAATCTTAGAAAATTCTGAAGCATGCATCTCTTGGTCATGTGGATTGTTAAAATATTTATAAAAATGTCTGTTATTTCCACAGATAAACACAATATTTTGAAACAATATAAAGTGTACTGAATATGTAGTTTTCTATATTAGGTTTTTTTTGTTTTGTTTTTTTTTTTTTAATTATTATTTTCATCGTCTACAAAACAAATTTCTAGTTTTTTTACAGGGTTTCGAGCATGGCGTCAAGTCCTTTCTACATAAAACAGGTATACTTTAACTTTTCCATATTCGAGTTCCAATGTATTTTTCCTATTGTTTACGACAGGAGACTGCTTTTGTTTAAATTAGGCTTTACAGCTTAATGGCATGGTTTTGAGTCCTCCTAATGACGTCTCACACCTCTATTATGGCGAATGATTAATAGAATGGTTAACATTAGGTATTCAAGGAACTGTTGCCTAATTTTATATGAAATCGATGATTAGTTTCTGGTCAAGGCGGTTGCCTGGTTTTATCTTGCATCTCCTAGTTTAATGCTAATAACATCCTCGGTCCCATAATTTACAATATAGAAATTTCATATCTCAAACATTTCTATTAATTATTTTTAAGCATGGTATTGATAAATGTTCTTTGCATCAGGACACGGCACAATTCCTGTTTGTTCCCAGTTCTAGGTATATGCTAGTGCCTTAGACGACATGTTAGTATCGAAGCACAAGACGTTGGCAAGTCAGCATACCTATTTACGAATGCACCAGAATAAAAGAAAATAGCTCTATTAATAATAAGATACAGTCAATTAGAACTTGTAGCTGAGCCTGAAACTGTTGAAAAACAACTATCTCTTCTCGGTTCCAAAGATCCATTTATCAGAATTATTGAATGCAATTAAAAGAACTAATACTGTGCACAGAAAACTAGTCTTAAACAAAGCCATGACAGCGGGTTCCACATAAAACTTAGAAACTTCAAGAATTCGGACCTTCGTTTTAGGAGCTAAACGCGCCATTAGAACAGCTGCATCGTTACTGCATTGTTCTCTTCTAGGAAGTCGATTGTGTGAGTGCTGCAGCTTCCATGACCCATGACAACGGGTTTCACATAAAACTCAGAAACTTCAAGAATTTGGCGAAGAAAAGGGTTATGACTCGAGCAGTTGGCGAGCAAACACTGTCTGGTATTTCTCATCAAAAAATCACGGATATGGCCAAAGCTTTCTAGTTGTGGAGCCTCCACCTTTTCTCCTACTATCTCCTGCTACAACAACTCCAACTCCAATCGAGTCAGAACCAATATGTATTCCCGTTTCGTATGGCTCACTTGGCTTTATTCCCGTTTCGTATGGCTCACTTGGTTGGTGGCCAGGGGCATATCAGGGGCATATCAGTTTACACACAGGGATAACAACAAGCTACAAGCATAACCATACTACTAAGCTACAGGCGCATACTCTTGAACACGTTCATTAAGCATCTCCACACGATAATTCGCCTTGATCAAGCATCTCCACGCGTAATTCATGCAGGTAGAACAAGTCTTCCACGCGTAATTCATGCAGCTATTGTTGAAATATTGAGAATTCCAAATGGAGAGAGTAAGCTCCTCTCCTCTACAACACAGAGAAGTTTAAAACAAAATTTTGCTTGCAGACAGAGATGGCATGAAAAATGCTTTCTATTTCATTAACAGAACTTAAAAAAAAATTATTACAAAAGTCTTCCTCACTGGAGGGATTCACAGAATACTACCAAGACTGCTACAGACGCAGTGCACAAAATGACTCTCTGTCTCTCAAGAACAACACTGCTGTGTATTTATGTTCTTCTCTTCTCTTCCGCGCTGCTGTGCAAAAAACTAAAACAAAAAAAAAATCATTACTCAGGCTCGCAGGCCTCTTTGGCTTTTATATGCCGCATATAGAAAAAAAATATTACATAAAACCTTTACGGAACCTCTTTTTAAAAAAAAATTCAAATGCACGACGTGCGAGTGGGGACCACATCGCAGTCAGCGGATCGGAGGTGTCTCACAAAAACTTGCGATTGCGATTGAGGACCCGGATGCGATGGCGCATATAAACTCCAGCCTATAATGTGGATCGGGTCCGCCACTCCAATCAGAACATATTACAAAAGGGTGCGATCAATCGGAAAGTTCCGATTGCGATTACACAACGGACGCGATGGCCCGATATAAAACATGGCACAAAAGGCGATCGGGTCCGAAACTTCAATCGGGGCATATTACAAAGGTGTGCGATCACACAGAAAGTTCCGATTGCGATTCAGATCCCGGACGCGATGGACTTATTAACTCCATCGTATAACGCCATCGGGTCCGCCAATTTCAAATTGCAATCGGGCCCAACACTTAAGAGCTTCCGATTGCGATCAGGAACTGGATGCGATTGGCAATTAAACTGTGGCATATAACCGGATCGGGTCCGGCCTTCGATCGGATCACAAAACAAAGGACCGCCGATTGAACCTTGCGATTTTGGACTTGCGATTCCATTGAGTTTCCGCCACGTGGTCAAGTGGACCCATGGGCCTCGGCTGTTGGTGGGGGAGATTTATAATATAACATTCGGTTGTATTGTGTACAATCGTTCCTCTACGGAACTCTGCCACATCAACAAGACACTTAATTAAAACTTTGACTGTTTTATTCACTTTGGTTTTTGAAGGCTTTTAAATGCCCGAAATGACTGCTTTTAATTAAGTCTGCTCCTCCGTAGACTTGAACTACGAAACTCTTCATTCCTCTGCAAACATGACTTCGCCCATACTTCAAAATTAATTCTCGTCTGCTATCTATGGCTGCGGCCCATACAAAATTTAATTCTTCCTTACAGATTCTTCATTCTTCTTAAATACAGAGTGCTGTGCACTGAAATCTTTACTGCTGCCTCTGTGTACTTGTTTTCTTCCTGCCCAAAGGCATGGCAGGTGACTTTAATATTTCAACACTCCCCCTTAAAGTCAGCTGCTGGGTTATCCATCATACCCAAGCATTTTCTAAAAAATTCAAATGTCTTCTGTGCCAATGGCTTTGTTAGAATATCTGCATATTTCTCCTCTGTTTTACAATGCTGTAAAACAATTTCTCCATTATTCACCAATTCTCTGATATAATGAAATTTTGTGTCTATGTGCTTTGTTCTTTTATGAAACACAGAATTCTTTGACAATGCAATAGCTGAGCTATTGTCACAATAAATCACAGTGCCTTTTACCTGTTCTTGGCACAAACTTCTCAACATCCTTCTCATCCATACTGCTTGACACGCTGTTACTGTAGCTGCCACATATTCTGCCTCTACTGTAGACAATGCTACAATCGACTGTTTCTTAGAAGCCCATGAAATGGCTCCTGAACCCATATGAAAAACATAACCGGAAGTGCTCTTCCGATCATCTACACTTCCAGCCCAATCACTGTCAGTGTATCCAACTAACTATGAATTTTCTGAAGCTGTATACAAAATGCCAAATCTTTTAGTTCCTTTCACATACCTCAGAATTCTCTTTGCTGCTTGCCAATATGCTTCTTTTGGCTTCTCCATAAATCTGGAAATTAAGCTAACAACATGCATAATATCTGGCCTAGTTGCAGTCAAATACATGAGGCTGCCAACTATGCTTTTATACAAACTTGGATCAAAATCCTTGCTGCTGTCATCTTTACTCAACTTCAATCCCATTACTGTGGGAGTAATTGCAGCTTTGCACTCCTGCATATTAAATCTTTCTAGAACTTGATTCACATACTTTGCTTGAGATATAAAAATCCCTTTCTCACCTTGCTCTACTTCTATTCCCAAGAAGTATCTCAACAAACCCATGTCAGTCATTTCAAATTCATTTTTCATGACTATTTTAAAATTTTCAACAAGGTAATCATCATTACCTGTAAAAATTAAATCATCAACATATAAAACAACAATCAACAGCTTACCATCCTTTTCTTTGATGTAGAGGGTGGGTTCTCCCTCACACTTTTCAAATCCATTCTCCAATAGATAGGAGTCTATTCTGCTGTACCACGCTCTTGGTGCTTGCTTCAGCCCATAAAGAGCTTTCTTTAATTTGTAGACCTTATGCTCTTGGCCTTTCTTCTCATATCCGAGAGGCTGTTCCACATATACCTCTTCCATTAAAACTCCATTTAAGAATGTAGATTTTACATCCATCTGGTATACTTTCCATTTGTTTTGTGCTGCTATGGACAACACTACTCTTACTGTCTCCATTCTTGCAACTGGTGCAAAAGTTTCTTCATAATCAATCCCTTGCTTCTGCTTATATCCCTTGACAACAAGTTTGGCCTTGTGTCTTTCTATCTTTCCTTCAGCATTGCTTTTGGTCTTATATACCCATTTAACTCCAATAACTTCTTTACCTTCTGGGAGATCAACTAACTCCCATGTTTTGTTCTTCTCTATGGCATTAATTTCTTCGTCCATAGCTTCTATCCATTTTCTATCTTTAATTGCATCTTCAAAATGAATAGGAACATCAACTTGACAATACAAAGCAAATAAGGAATTCATACCTTCATTTGCCGCTCCTTTCTCATAAATTTCTCTAATGCTTCTGAATCTTGTTCCGCTTTCACTTGGTGTATACGTGCTTGATGAAGCACTGGATTCTGCTCCGTGTGGTGTACTCGGTGAACCACTGCCGCTTCTCCTCAAGGGTGTTCTTGCTGCCGCTTGAGGCATCCCTTGCTGTCCTTGTGCTGGTGGAGGTTGTGCTACGGATGGGTTATTAATCTCAACCACATCTCCTTCTTCTTCATCATGAGATAAACAATTTTTGACATTGACTGTCTTCTCAATACTTCCATCCCAAGCTTCTTCTTCGATAAATTGCACATCTCTGCTAATTAAAAACTTCTTTGTGGATGGGTTATACAATCTGTATCCTTTGGAATATTCATAATATCCAAGGAAAATGCACTTCTCCCCCTTACTATCCAACTTCTTTCTCAATTTGTCTGGAATGTGTGCATATGCAACACACCCAAAAACTCTCATGTGGGTGACTCCCTATTTTCTGCCACTCCACGCTTCTTCTGGAACTTTGTTCATCACCGCTTTTGTGGGGCATCTATTCAAAATATACACAGCACAGTTTGCTGCTTCTGCCCAATACTCATTCGGCAAGTTCTTTGCCTTTAGCATACTTCTAACCATTTCCATTATGGTTCGATTCTTCCGTTCAACAACTCCATTGTGTTGCGGCGTGTACCTGGTGGTAAATTGCTTGTGTATGCCGTTCTCTCTGCAAAAACGTAGAAACTCCTTTGATATGTATTCTCCTCCTCTGTCGGTTCTGAGGAATTTAATGTGCAGTCCGCTCTGCTTTTCTACAAGAGCTTTAAAATGGCGAAATTTTTGAAAAACTTCACTCTTATATTTTAAGAAATAAACCCACACTTTTCTTGTGAAATCATCTATAAAGGTCAGCATGTAACTGCTGCCTGAAACAGATGCTGTCTGCATCGGCCCACATAAATCTGAGTGGATTATCTCCAAAGGTACTTTCGCCCTTATGCTTTTCCCTGAAGGAAAATTTTCTCTGTGTTGCTTTCCCAAGATGCAGCCTTCACATAGGCTGTCAGGCTTCTCAATCAATGGCAAACCTCTTACCATTCCTTTTCTGTGCAGCAAATTTAATCCTCCGAAATTGAGATGTCCAAATCTCAAGTGCCATAACCAATTTTCATCTTTCTCTTCCTTCTGAAAAGCTTCTTGTGTTACAGCTGCAATGCTTTTTATTTTTCCCTTCAAGTCAGTGTTGAGCTTGAGAGGAAACATTCTATTGCTGGTCATTTGAATTTCAGCAATAATTTTCTTACTTGGAGATATATCTTTTATTGTGCACACATCATCCTTAAAAATTACATTGTAACCTTTTTTTATGAGCTGCCCAACGCTCAAAAGATTACATTTCAGACCTGGAACATAATACACATCAGGGACAAATTTCTGATCCCCATTTCTTGCTCGAATTGTAACTCTGCCTTTTCCTTTTACAGATATCTTGGTATCCGTCCCTGTGGTCACTTCAGATTTAATCTCTTCATCTAGATTGGAAAACATTGCTCTGTTTCCAGTCATATGATTACTACATCCTGAATCTAAGAACCAAACATCATCATCTCTATCTTGTGCTACATTACATGCTAATAGCACATTACTTGGGTTCTTTTCTTCTTTTGCTACATTAGCATTCTGCTTATTTTTCATGTCATTTTGCTTCTTTCTACATTCATTGGCATAGTTCCCATATTTCTTGCAATAATGACATTGGACATTGGATTTGTCATACCTTTGTCCATGAGCATGTTGGTGTTGATGTCCACCTTGCTGGCTGTTGCATTGGCCATGGCTCTGAATTTGACTGTTGCTCCTTCCATGTGAATGTGAAGGGTTGTTCCTTCCACCTCTGTTCTGGCTTCTGCCTCTTCCTCTTCCTTTACCTTGACCTCTTCCTCTTCCTGAAGGCATCTGGGTCTTGAAGTCGTGCTCAAGAGATGAGTGTTCATCTCTGCTCAATCTCTATTCATGATTTATCAGCGAGGCATGAAGTTCATCTACTGTGAACCTTGAGAGATCTTTGGTCTCTTCTATAGTGGTTACAATAACATCAAACTTTGAGGGTAAGCTTCTCAAAAGTTTCTCCACAATCTTTCTTTCTTCAAGAGTTTCTCCATGGGACCTTATCTGATTTACAATCCCAATCACATGTGTAAAAAATGTGTCTACATTATCTGACTCTTTCATGCAAAGAGTTTCAAAATCTCTTCTCAGCAACTGAAGTTTTGCTGTCTTAACTTTCTCCATACCTTGATAGGCTACTTTCAGAGTTTCCCATGCCTCCTTGGATTTCTAGGCTGCTGCTATCCTTGGAAACACACTCTCATTTACTGCCTGATACAAAAGGAAGAGAGCTTTAGCATCTTTCTTCTTATTGCTCTTCAGTAAGTCCTTCTTTGCTTGAGTTAAGGCATTAAAAGCATACTCATCAGCTGGTTCAACAAAACCATCTTCTACAAACTCCCATAAGTCTTGTGAGACAAACAGGGCTTTCATGGTAATGGCCCAATAATCATAATTATTTCCATTAAATTGTGGAAGTTGAACATTTCCAATGTTCATTCCAGTACTTGGTCCAGCCATTTCTCTTAAACTGAACATTGAACTTAAACAAACTGTCTTTCCTTCTCTGAAATAACAAACTCTTTTAAACCAAAAACAACAACTTTGTTATCTTTGAGAAATACCTGAACTTTTGACTTCTGTTGGGCTTTCACGCTGCTGGAGAAAACACTGCGACAATTCTTCTTCTTCTTCAGCTTCTTTGAAACATTCAAAGAGCCTGAACTTGCTCCGATACCATGTTGACATATTGAGAATTCCAAATGGAGAGAGTAAGCTCCTCTCCTCTATAACATAGAGAAGTTTAAAACAAAATTTTGCTTGCAGACAGAGATGGCATGAAAAATGCTTTCTATTTCATTAACAGAACTTAAAAAAAAATTATTACAAAAGTCTTCCTCACTGGAGGGATTCACAGAATACTACCAAGACTGCTACAGACGCAGTGCACAAAATGACTCTCTGTCTCTCAAGAACAACACTGCTGTGTATTTCTGTTCTTCTCTTCTCTTCCGCGCTGCTGTGCGAAAAACTAAAACAAAAAAAAATCATTACTCAGGCTCGCAGGCCTTTTTGGCTTTTATATGCCTCATATAGAAAAAAAATATTACATAAAACCTTTACGAAACCTCTTTTTAAAAAAAAATTCAAATGCACGACGTGCGAGTGGGGACCACATCGCAGTCGGCGAATCGGAGGTGTCTCACAAAAACTTGCGATTGCAATTGAGGACCCAGATGCGATGGCGCATATAAACTCCAGCCTATAATGTGGATCGGGTCCGCCACTCCAATCAGAACATATTACAAAAGGGTGCGATCAATCAGAAAGTTCCGATTGTGATTACACAACGGACGCGATGGCCCGATATAAAACATGGCACAAAAAGCGATCGGGTCCGAAACTTCAATCGGGGCATATTACAAAGGTTTGCGATCACACAGAAAGTTCTGATTGCGATTCAGATCCCGGACGCGATGGACTTATTAACTCCATCGTATAACGCCATCGAGTCCGCCAATTTCAAATTGCAATCGGGCTCAACACTTAAGAGCTTCCGATTGCGATCAGGAACCGGATGCGATTGGCAATTAAACTGTGGCATATAACCGGATCGGGTCCGGCCTTCGATCGGAGCACAAAACAAAGGACCGCCGATTGAACCTTACGATTTTGGACTTGCGATTCCATTGAGTTTCTGCCACGTGGTCAAGTGGACCCACGGGCCTCGGCTGTTGGTGGGGGCGATTTATAATATAACATTCGGTTGTATTGTGTACAACCGTTCCTCTGCGGAACTCTGCCACATCAACAAGACACTTAATTAAAACTTTCACTGTTTTATTCACTTTGTTTGTTGAAGTCTTTTAAATGCCCGAAATGACTGCTTTTAATTAAGTCTGCTCCTCCGTAGACTTGAACTACGAAACTCTTCATTCCTCTGCAAACATGACTTCGCCCATACTTCAAAATTAATTCTCGTCTGCTATTTGTGGCTGCGGCCCATACAAAATTTAATTCTTCCTTACGGATTCTTCATTCTTCTTAAATACAGAGTGTTGTGCACTCAAATCTTTACTGCTGCCTCTGTGTACTCGTTTTCTTCCTGCCCAAAGGCATGGCAGGTGACTTTAATAGTTCAACAGCTATTGCTGGGCTGGGCTGAGCGGGACCCTTTACATTAACATTTTCCATATATGAATAGTGGTTGAAAGTTTATTTTATTTAAACAAACTATATAATATATGAGACACTGATTACAACACAAATAGACAGAAAACGGAAACGGAGAGGCGCAACGCGCCCAAAGAGTTACATAATACGAAGGGTTTATTTTTCAAGAAGAGTTTTCAATATTCTTCGCAGCATTAAGATCTAGTTTTGTTTTGATTTTCAAGAAGAGTTTTCAATATTCTTTGCAGCATTAAGATCTTGTTTCCAACGCTTTCAAATGTAAGATTTCACTTTAATATTTTGAATCTAGTTCACAAAATCGATGTAACACAGTGCCCGCATAAATTGATCAGAGCTAAACAAAAACCATGGAAATTCATAGACAGGATCCATAGACAAAACGAAGCTTGACAACAAATTCAATCATAAGCATAATTTCAAGAATATGGAAGATGCGAATTACTTTACCGTAATTTCCGTGATCATGCGCACTGGTTTATTAAGTGCAACAAGCAGTTCATTTAAATGCATTCCTAAAACTATGCAATGCCTTGTTACTAACTCTTCGCACATATTTTAATATTGACAGAGACTTTTCTTTCTGCAATCCTGGGATTTGAGGAGTTATGCATGCCTAACTCATGCCTAATATCTGTTACTACCTATGAAGAAATGGCAATCCCCAACGCCAGTCAAATAAAAAATTTCACATTTATCTAGAATTGTGATTGGGAAATCTCAATCCCATTCCTGCAAGGGAAAATTCCAGAATTTATCCTAAATTTCAGGCATTCTTGCCAAGTCCGAGAATAGTGCTCGTTTCGATAAATATGTTGTCCAAGATTTTTCACAATGATCACATGAAAAGATAGCCAAAAACAAGGAGAATATAGTTTATGCTTTGGTCATTAATCATATAAAGTTGGCAAGTAGATTAGCCATGGATTTCACCAGGGGAACATAAATTTCATGCGGTAGATGAATTTTCGTAGAAAAATCAAGCTTACAGTCGCCTTCGAAGACATCAAGAGGTGATTTATAAAGGTAACTCTTGCAAAAGCTTCACATATGCAATGTTTAAAAGCTATTGATAATATATTAATCAAAAGCTTCCATTCAACAAACACACTATAGGACAGTCAGTAGAACCAATGACAATCGAAAGAATTGCCAATATCCAACATCTAATAATAATATAAAATACCAAAACATGCAATTTAGGTCTAAGAAATATTGTAAGTAGCAGGCAATCATAAGGAAACTAAGGAGGGGACAAGTGTCCAAAACTGCCTCTGCTGCTGCCGCTTCCACCATCGCTGCTAGGCCTGGGTGAAGGATACAACGCATAGGCATTTGTCATACCCACCACCGATTCTCATGGCCAATTCTAGGAGCTGCTCTCTAGTCAGCTGCGGTTCTTCTCTAGAATTAGGGAAATCCACTAAATTTTGCTGCTTTTGTTCTCTAGCCGCAGCATTAATCATCTGAAGCCTGGAATAAGCTGGCAGCGTGGAGCCTGGACTATGTGGAAAAAGAACGGCTTCCGCTGCGGTGTTGTATTGGAGGATATCCGCGTGTGCAGCCGCCAGTTCCTTCTGCAGCTGTTGCACCTGTCTCTGCAGAACGGAGATCGCTCCAATGCACCCATAAACAGGGTCTTTCAAACGGGCCTCCGCTTCGTACGCCAGAGAATTCACCATGTCCTCTCGCTGGTGAGGCGCCAGGTCGTTGAGAATTTTAGTCACATATTGAGGAATCATGCTCTCTGCGGAGAACAAAATTTTGAAATTAACAATCATTTCTAAAAGCGAATGTATGCACATATGTAGGTATATAAAGCAACTGAACGAACCTCATTCGCCACCTACCGTCATTACTTTGCTCTCCGGCAGGGACACTCTACTTGTTTAAATCTCATCCTTACATAATACTAACCATCTATTTGATAAAAGACTTAAATTCCAGAAGGCCTTTTTGAAATAGGTACAACTATCATATATTTAATTAAAACCTAATACTAACCATCTATTTGATAAAAGACTTAAATTAGGTACAACTATCATATATTTAATTAAAACCTAATACTAACCATCTATTTGATAAAAGACTTAAATTCCATAAGCCTTTTGAAATAGGTACAACTGTCATATATTTAATTAAAACCTAAATCTTAGAAGTCTTCTTCTAAGATAAATACATTTATCAACCAATTATAAATTGTGTTTACTAGAATAATTAGAGTGGGTTAATAAAGCTTAAAAATAAAAAGTGGAATAGCAACAAAGCTATTTATATCCGCTTCTAAAATATACATAATGAAAAATTTAAAAATTTAAAGTTAAATTAAAAAAAATTATTAAAAGGGTTTTTACTTTATGACATTTTTATTTGTTAGGTTAAATTTCTTTGAAATGAACTTATATGGTATTTTATGTAAGTAGTTGGTAAGACTCTTAATTTGATAATGACATTTTCATATTTGGTCTAATGTTTCGGGGTAAAAAAAATAGTAGGATGCCAAATTACATTGCATTATAAAATTAAAATTGAGAGCAAAGCTACAATATTAGTAAAAATCAATTTTTTTCTTGAAATTATTATAGATTTAGCTATTTATGTGATAAATGTATTTATTATAGCTTGAGTGTGTTTTTATGTGTTTTCTGTTAGAGAAGTTAAGATACAATCGTTGATTTTCACAAAGGAAATTATCTGTGTAAGGAAAATCTTTGGAATGAGACAAATGAATAATTAATTACCTTTATGGTTTTAATAGAAATAGTTGTTAGGCTGGAAGGTTGGCCAAGTAGAAAATCTCAACCCTTCAACTTGGGTTGAGACCCAATCGAAGGGAGAACAAGAGAATTCTAAAAAACAGATTCTGTAAGTCTATTGTTACCCTATTGTTACCCTGTGAGTAAGGGTTTAAACGTCCCTAGGGAAGTGAGTTTTAAAAGAAGATAAAAGAGAAAAAATGATTAAGAAAACAAATCCATGAACCTAGGGTGTCTGGGAGACAACCCTCATATTTTATACCATTTTTTACATATACAATATTCTGTAGAATGAGAAATTCACATTATCAATAAAAACCCATTCTAAGTCGGGAGGTTTAAACCCTATGTTCCCCGAAAGGGTACTAGTAGAGTTTTGCATCCTCTGGGACTTAGTCACTTATAAAAAATAAAATAACCTCGTATGGTGCGAGGGGAAAATCCCATACAATATTCAAACTATAACTTCTACATTGCATGAGTCACATAAAATAAATTCACATAAATCACATATTAAAACAAAGCAGGTGTACAATTGTGAGACAATGCGTAATAAACATAGATGTCGATGAAAAATTTACACAAGAAACAATTTCAGATTCATGCTTGTGCCATGAGGTATGAAAAAAAACACGGTATAGAACTACTGTAAATAAACTAGTGATAATCATAAACAGATACTTCCATTTTAAGAAGAAGGAAAACATCGAATAAATTAACTGAGAACTAAAGTTCTTAAAACATCTGCATCTGAAGGAATAGTTCTCCAACTTAGGTGCAAATATTAACAAAACACTCTGTGGAATAAATTTTTCTACAACACTATCAAAAGGAAGTAGTTCGAGGGAGGGAAACCCTCCTTTGCTATAATTGAATAAATTGAAATACAGAGACTGTTTGACAAAAAAATGATTTAAAAATAAAGAAGATAAGCTAACTCCAAGGAAATGAGCTTTACAAATTTTTAATCTCCATTAAGAAGGACGAGCTCGCCAAACCTTGCCATGGTAGCGAGAAGGGTTCAAATTTACCTCAGGATCGACCCAAATGGGAGAATTCAAATACAATTGTCAAAGAAAATGAAAACTCAAGAATGGGTAGGAGACTACCTGAGCAAATAAAAAGAGAATGATGCCAACAAGTATGGGGTTGCAAACCTTGGGATGGGGGGGATGTTCGAACCATCGAAACCCTGTTCAGCGACAACGATAAGTTAGAACACAAAATTAAATAAAGAGCTATCCCATAAAATTAAATCAAAAGCTGATAGCTGAGGTTAGAAGGGTCTTACTAGTTATGCATCCTTCAGAGGACTGACCCATCCTCACCTTGGTGCAACGTAAATTTGGTAAATGTCTGCTAACCTCTGCAAAGAAAGCACAATCATTAAAAATAAGACAAATCACATAAAAATATAGTAATATTATTTCTTGATAAAGCTTAAATATTGAACGTAGAAGTAGTGCAATCAAAGTTGAAGCTGGATACTTGATAGAGGATGCATGAGAATGCCCAAGACATTCCGAAGAGTTTAGACGATCGAAGCTCACGGGACCTTCTTGGAGAAGAACGTGGCACCTAGATGAAAAATGAGTGGAGGACCAAGCGAGGAGGATGTTAGTTACCCTAACCTCCTAAGTCTACACGAGAGTCGTTAGATGAAATAAATGGTCTAGAGTTATGACAAGTGATGGGTCTAGCCACTGACAGATTTTGGTGTAAGAATAATCGAGAAGCTCTGTGTTAAACTGGCAGATAGCCAGGGTATAGTTTTCGAGCAGTGTAACTAGGATGAACAATCAAGATAGAAAATAATGAAACAAAATATGATCAGTTACCCAAAACAAAGCGTGACTAGCATGTATTCTGAATTTCTAACCTATAAAAGATCATTATAACGAAGACATGAAAATGAAGATGAACAATACATTCAAACATATGTGAATGAAGAAGAAACAATGAAAGACATTCAATACCATAGGTATCCCATAAATGTATTTGCAACTCCTCTTTATTAGCTTGGCCAAAACTGAGTACACGTTCCCTTGATCAAGTAGAAAAATGAAACCGATTCCAACCTTTGACTCATGTGAAAAATTGAGCTAAATAGATATGAAAACCACCTCCACTCATCCTTAGGCGTCGAATCCATGAGGTGAGGGAGATATTACACAGAAATCTGAACTGATAGCTAGAGTATAGGATGAGAAAAGTGACTCATTCCTATCTCAAGTGAACTGATTCATTACACCTCATATGCTTGATTTACCTAATGTGTTTACCCCAGTAAATAGTAATAACATGATAATTACATCCATATTCACCATTTACATAGGTCAATTGAACATTTCTGAAGGTAAAATTCAGAACTGTAGTGAAACTAAGAAATTTTCTGAAGATTGCAAAAACATAATTTCTTTGTAAAACCCGCAACGTCTAGGCATAAATAATGACCTCTGTTCAAGGCTGAATTTGAGTGCCTTCCCGGTGTCCAAATCTGCGCCATGATGTCTCACTGGAAATCCATTTGAGTCTACTTTCCAGAACTACCTCCAGTTTTTAAAATGACCCCCATTTTCCCCGTCAAAAACCAATTCTTCCAAGACTAGTAAATGTGGAGCGACGAGGTAGATTTTGAGGCAGAAACATGAAATTTTGATGGTTTTTTGACTTTTTTATGGACTAGTTCTCCTCCAAAAACTTTGAAACTTCATAGGGTTGATGTCCTCATCATTAAAAATCTGCTGGTTCTGGCCATTTTTCCTTTAGATTCTCCAAAAAAGAGCATAGCGTCCAAGGCACTACCCTTTTAGCAAATTTTCGGTGTGAAAAATATCTTTTAAAAACACAAAAGTGTAAAAATGCTAAGTCTGCCAAAATTTTTCAAAATTGTTAGGGTACTTGCTGATCAAGTGTTTGAGTCATGGAGTGACAGCTCGACAAGTATATCTAACTTCTCTTTCTCTTCTTTCTTGGTCAAGTCTTCAATCTTTGAATGGGCTCATTTGAGCTTGGCCCTTGCAATTTTGTTCCTCATGGCATAATGCATTTCCATTTTTCTCTGAATGTCATTATCCTTTTGAGCCTTGGAAAAGAGCTGCTCCAAGTTCTAGTTGAATCTATCAAGCCATGATTCTCTGTGCTCATTGATTTATATGGAAATATGTTCATTTAGTGTAAGTTGGTTTGCTAGCTCATCTTCCCTTTGTCTCTCTAGCGCTAGAGCTCTTTTAAGCCCTTTAGTCCTAGGTCTATGTCTTGGAGGTTGATCCTCATCATCATCGAGTTCACCAAACTTTTCCAATGTTTCCTTAAGCAAGCCTTTATCCTTCTCTGCCTCTTTCTGTGCTTTGATGCATTTTACCTCATTGATGGCCTGCTTGATGTTCAACTTCTGATTTTCTTGCTCAAGAAAATAAATTAGATATTTAGCCCTCTCAAGATTAGTTTGGAGCTCACTAATATCAACCTCTTTACCTTTAATTACTGCATTGGTGATTTTGTCTTCATCTTCCTCACCTAGGTCAATCAAATGAAATTATTGTTCTGTTTCATGATTTTCCTCTTCATCATGAATGGCTGACTCTATCCCATTTTCCTTACCTTTATCTACCTGTTGTGTTGATGAAGAAGGCATGGCCCCTTTCACTCCAAGTGAAGAAAACACATGCCTATAACCTCTCTGGTAAGTTTTTGGCAATGGCTCAACCTCATCCAAACTAGCCCATTTTGCCTCATTGCCCTCATCACTGATTGATGACTAAAAATCATGATGCGATGATGATGAAGGGTTATAAAATGGTGAAGAATAAGGTTCAATGTGAGGTGAATGAGGTGAATGGAGGTGATATGGTAATGATGTATGAATAGTAGGCTGAGATGGAGGGATAGATGAGGGAGGATGAGATGATGAAGGTGCATTTTGGCCATGCTGACTAGGTGGGGCAGTGAAAATATCATTGGATATGAAGGTGTCCCATGGAATGTTTAACTGATCAAGTTGATGCATGACTATCATTTTGATGAGGGAGTGGTGAAAGATACTCTACATTTGATGATCATAATCTCTCTTTTGGGCAATAAATGCCATCTTATCAATGCTTTGGAGGAGATAATAGGGTATGTGAAGCATTCTAACCCTAGTGAAGTGCATGAAGAGACGGATATGATAGGAATAGAATCTAGAAAACCTTCCCTCACAGGTGAAGTATTTCATGATGATTTTCATCATGGGGACATATCTGTCAAGGAGGTTGGAAAAAGGAAAAATTATGTTTTTTTCATTCTTGTACCTTGGTTTAATATATGGCTCATAAAAATAATGGTTCATATTTCCTTATTTAAACCATATTTCCCCTACATTTGGGATCCATGTAGTAGCTGCAATAATGTTAGTGAACATATTGAAATTGATCCCGGCAAGGGTGACCTGTTTGACATGAAGGTTAGAAATGAACAATCTTATCAACATAGGATGGTACTAGATTCTTTGCACTTTTTCACAAAATTCGAGACACCCTACATGCTTAAAGCATGACACAGTGAGGGGAGATGCCATAAGCTTTCTGGTAGTTGTTGGTTCATGTCTGATGACTTTCCCTCCCTTCTTATATGGATTTATGTTCTGTCTCTCTTCCTCACTAGAACTTCTGTTCTCCTCTTTAGCCATGATTGGTGTCAAAAACCCTAGGGATGATGGGATGAAATTAAGGAATTTGAAGTGAAGGGTAGTGTTGGGAGATGAAGGAAATGGGAATATGAAGGGAGCCTAGGTAGGTTAAAACCTAGGAATTAGGGCTAGTAGGGATGAGATTTTTTAGGGAATAGGGATAGGGAAAAGGGATAATGATTTTAGGGATGTGAGGGGAAGTCTATAACAGTTAGGGATTAGGTTTAGGGAGTAAATTATATTTTGATAAGTACTAGGGTTTCTTGTTTTAGAAATAGGTTTGAATTTGACTTGAAGCAAAATAATACATCAAGGAGAGGGTGGTTGGGTTACTTACTAATAAATGAAGCTTTGAACAACCAATTTGCAAATATTGAGCATCAATTGGTGGAGTGGCAGGATGATAGAGTGTTTCTGGCACTTGCCGAGTGAACGCGCAACCACTTGCTGAATGCATAGCATCCCTTCTGAATGCATAGCGACCTCTCCAAACGTGTAGTTCCAATTGAAAATTTCATTGAAAATTACGACCAAACATGCAAAGTCCCTCTTGAACGCACAACAACCGGGAGAACGCACAACGACCGCCTCTGTTTTGCCCAGTCACACTCTGAAATTCAAATTTTCTCTCTTTCTGAAGTTTGCTAGAGGATGCATGAGACAAATGGGCTTTGTATTTGTCTTGAAAAAATATGATTAGTTACCCAAAATATGATCATTTCAATACCACAGGTATCCCATAAATGTAGCTGCAACTCCTCTTTATTAGCTTGGCCAAAACTGAGTGCAAGTTCCCTTGATGAAGTAGCAAAATTAAATTTATTCCAACCTTTGGCTCATGTGAAAAAATGAGCTAAAGAGACATGAAAACCACCTCCACTCATCTTCAGGGGTTGAATCCAAGAGGTGAGGGAGATATTACACAAAAATCTGAACTCATAGCTAGAGTATAGGATGAGAAAAGTGACTAATTCCTATCTAAAGTGAACTAATTCATTACACCTCATATGCTTGATTTAACTAATGTATTTACCCTATTAAATAGTAATAACATGATAATTACACTCATATTCATCATCTACATAGGTAAATTCAATATTTCCCAAGGTAAAGGTAAAAACTGGAGTGAAACTCAGAAAATTTCTGAAGACTACAAAAACACAATTTCCTTGTAAAACGCGTAGCGTCCAAGAAGAAATAATGACCTCTATTCATGGCTGAATTTGAGTTCCTTCTTGGTGTCCAAATCTGCTCCATGATGGGTCCTTGGAAAGCACTTTGAGTCTACTTTACAGACAACCTCCATTTTTCAAAATGTTGCCCATTTTCCCTGTCAAAAACCACTTCTCCCAAGACTAGTAAACACACAATGACGAGGTAGATTTTGAGACAGAAACATGAAAATTTGATGGTTTTTTGACTTTTTGATGGACTAGTTCTCCTCCAAAAACTTTGAAACTTCACAGGGTTGATGTCCTCATTAATAAAAATCTTATGGTGGTAAACGTTTGTCCTTGGACCTTTAGATGCTCCAAAAAAGAGAGTAGCATCCAAGGCGCTACGCTTTTAGCAAATTTTCTGTGTGAAAAATATCTTTTAAAAACACAGAAATGTACAAAATGTCGAGTCTGCAAAATTTTGTCGAAATTGTTAGGGTACTTGCTGATCAAGTGTTTGAGGCATGGAGTGACACCTCAACAAGTATATCTAACTTCTCTTTCTCTTCTTGCTTGGTCAAGGCTTCAATTTTTTCATGGGCTTGTTTGAGCTTGGCCCTTGCAATTTTGTTCCTCATGGCATAATGCTGTGCCATTTTTCTCTGAATGTCATTATCCTTTTGAGCCTTGGACAAGAGCTACTCCAAGTGATTTTTGAATCTATCAAGCCATGATTCTTTGTGCTCATTTATTTCTATGGAAAGTTTTTCATTTAGTGTAAGCTGGTCTGCTAGCACAACTTCTCTTTATCTCTCTAGGGCTAGAGATATTTTCAGCCCTCTAGTCCTAGGTCTCTGTTTTGGAGGCTGAGCCTCATCATCATCTAGTTCACCAAACTTTTCCAATGTTTCCTCAAGTAAGGCTTTAGCCTTCTCTACCTCTTTTTGTGCTTTGATGCATTTTACCTCGTTAATGGCCTTCTTGGTCTTCAACGGCCGATTTTCTTGCTCAAGAAAATGAATTACATATTTAGCCCTCTGAAGATTAGTTTGGAGCTCACTAATCCTAGCCTCTTTACCTTTAATTACTGCATTGGTGAGTTTGTCTTCATCTTCCTCACCTAGGTCAATCAACTGAAATTATTGCTCTGTTTCATGATTTTTCTCCTCATCATGAATGGATGACTCTATCCCATTTTCCTTACCTTTATCTGCATGTTGTGTTGATGAAGAAGGCATGGCCCCTTTCACCTTTTCCTTACATTTATCTACCTACTGTGTTGATGAAGAAGGCATAGCCCCTTTCACTCCATGTGAAGCAAACACATGCCTATAGCCTCTCTGGTAAGTTTTGGGCAATGGCTCGACCTCAGCCAAACTAGCCGATTTTGCCTTAATGTCCTCATCACTGCTTGATGACTCAGAATCATGATGTGATGATGATGAAGGGTTATAAAAAGGTGAAGAAGAAGGTTCAATGTGAGGTGAATGAGGTGAAGGGAGATGATCTGGTAATGATGTATGAAAAATAGGTTGAGATAGAGGGATAGATGAGGGAGGATGAGATGATGAAGGTGCATTCTAGCCATGCTGACTAGGTGGGGCAGTGAAAATCTCATTGGATATGAAGGTGTCCCATGGAATTTTTAACTGATCAAGTTGATGCATGACTATCATTTTGATGAGGGAGTGGTGAAAGAGACTCTACATTTGATGATCATAATCTCTCTTTTGGGAAATAAATGCTATCTTATCAATGCTCTGGAAGAAATAATAGGGTATGTGAAGCATTCTAACCCTAGTGAAGTGCATGAGGAGTCGAATATGATAGGAATAGAGTCTATAAAACCTTCCCTCACAGGTGAATTACTTCATGATGATTTTCATCATGGGGAGATATTTGTCAAGGAGGTTGGAAAAAGGAAAAAAGCATATTTTTTTCATTCTTGTACCTGGGCTTAAGATATGGCTCATAAAAATAATGGTTCAAATTTCCTTGTTTAAACCATCTTTCCCCTACATTTTGGATCCATGTAGTAGCTACAATAATGCTACTGGGCATAGTGAAGTTGATCCCAACAAGGGTGACCTGTTTGTCATGAAGGTTAGAAATGAACAATATTGTTAACATATGATGGTACTGGATTCTTTGCACTTTTTCACAAAATTTGAAACACCCTACATGATTAAGGCATGACAGAGTGAGGGGAGATGCCATAAGCTCTCTAGTAGTTGTTGGTTCATGTCTGATGACTTTCCCTCCATTCTTATATGGCTTTATATTCTATCTCTCTTCCTCACTAGAAATTTTGTTCTCCTCTTCAGCCATGATTGGTGTCAAAAACCCTAGGGATGATGGGATGAAATAAAGGAATATGAAGTGAAGGGAAGTGTAGGGAGATGAAGGAAATGGGAATATTAAGGGAGCCTAGGTAGGTGAAAACCTAGGACTTATGGCTATTATGGATGAGATTGTTTAGGTAATAGGGATAGGGAAAAGGGAGAATTATTTTATGGATGTGAGGGGAAGTGTATAATAGTTAGGGATTAGGTTTAGGGAGTGAATTAGATTTTGATAAGTACTAGGGTTTCTTGTTTTAGAAATAGGTTTGAATTTGACTTGAAGCACAATAATACATCAAGGAGAGGGTGGATAGGTTACTTACTGATAAATGAAGCATTGGAGAACCAATTTGCAAATATTGAGCATCAATTGGTGGAGTGGTAGGCTGACAGAGTGTTTCTGGCACTTGCTGAGTGAACACGTAGCATCCCTCCTGAAAATGTAGCGACCTCTCCAAATTCACATCGCCAGTTGAAAATTTCACTGAAAACTACAACCAAACATGCAACGTCCCTGCTGAATGCACAACGTCTCTGCTGAATGTGCAACGAACAGGAGAACGCGCAACAACCGTCTCTGTTTTTCCTAGTCACACTCTGAAATTCAAAATTTCTCTCTTGATGAATTTTTCTTGAGGATGCATGAGACAAATTGGATTTTTCTTGAAGTTTTGAGGGCTTTAATACTCTAGTGGATTTGATTTATGAATTAAAAAACCCACTTCCCTGACGTTCACTTTTCATTTTTCAAACTTTCACACTGATACTCTTTGACATCTGAATTTTGTTTTGCAGGTTGATCAACTAATGGAGTTTGGATTTTATTTCTTTCAGTTTGGAATGAATACTTGAGTTGGAAGCTATGGAATGAATTATTAGATATGAAAAACATAAAATTACATTTGAAATAAAAAATAAATTACATTTTTGATTTCATATCAAAATGACATTTTGATATGAAAATCATGTGAAATCAAAATTACAACTTAGAAAATATGATATTTACATAGCGATGATCTTCTGTAGATGGAAACAGAATTTCACTGAGTCACTCTCTTGTGTTTGTTGACTTTATTGAGATGCAATAATGCATTTACACCTTGAAAGACAAAACCCTAATGGCCTAATGAGACTTTGGGACCAGATTTCCTTGGTTGAATTTTAACTGAGACAAGACATGGTGAAATGAGCTTTTCATAGGCATTTTTATGCTCAGAAAGACATGAAGGTGAGTCAGAAAATGTGATTTTCTGAGGGAGAGTGAGGTTTTATTGAGTAGTGCTACCATCAATGAAACAATTTTTAGCATGACCATAGAATGATATAAAAATTTCAGAGTGGGAAACCTAAAATGAGAATGAAAAGAGTGATATTGATCATTGATGGCAGAATGCATATTCTGACACTAACATATGTGATATGTTCAAATTAATGCATTATTATAATACTGCAAAATCCACATTTAGTATGATGAGATTGTAACATAAGGTAAGCATGACTAAGAAAATCAATTTTTTTAATATGGTAAATCTTAGTGGTAGCAGTGTAGGTTACAAGTGGTATCAGAGCAACGTTCACACACTGGGACCCAAGTGTGCCCTTTAAGTATTAAACGATGTATTTGGAAATTGTGCACAGTGACAGGAAGCTAAGATAATGTTGATTGTACAACATGAGAAGAGGACCTGGATATCAAGCACCCATATCTACAGGGGAATCTCTTCCCCTACCGGGCCCAGTGATGAACCCATAAATGTGGGTTCAGCTGAGTGTCGAACAACATCAATAAACCAACAGATTACTTGAAGAGCAGCAACATCAGACCATCAGACTATTGGATATAATGCAACAACTTCAGGAAGAAATGGTTTGAGTAAGAGGTGATAAGGAAAGGTTAATGCAAAAGAAAGAGAGGATTATCAAAAGCCTCTAAGACAAGCAGAATCAACATACATCGCAACCTAGTCCTGAGAGGGGTACTCGTGGAGAAGATGAAAAACAACAACAAGATAATGACAATCCGAAAGGAAGTCGTACCCATCGAAGTAATAGAAGAATAAACTACAATAAAGCAGAATCTGGAAATGCTTCCAATCAGCAAGAGATGAAGAAATAGAAATTGGAGCTTCTGGGGGGATTTGAAAAATTAAGCCTCCCACGTTCAATGGATAAGATGAAGAAGTCGCAGAAGCATGGATTAATAACATGAATAAATACTTCCAAGTTTATGAATATATCAGCAAGCTCAAAGCTCGACTGGTTATATACCAGTTGCGGGAAAAATCTACTATGTGGTGGGAGGAAGTTAAAAATGTACGGGGAATCGAAGATTATAATATGACATGGGATGAGTTCGAGCAGTATTTTAAGGACAGATATCTAACAAAGCGTTTCTACGACAAAACATCTCGAGAATTTCATGATTTAAGTTTGGGACAACTGTCTAGGGATGAATTCATAAATAATTTTACCTCATTACTGAGGTATGTACCATACTTAAGGGATGAAAAAGAAAAGGTACATCGGTTCTTGAGTAGCTTACCGGATCATATGAAGGAAAGGATTGAGTTTGTCAATCCTAGGATTATGGATGAGGTAATCCAAAAAACATGAATGTTCTCTCAATATTTGAAAATGAAAGGGGAAGCTGGTAGGAACTAGTCGCCAAGGAAAGGACATAAGAGCACTCGAAGTTTTAAAAATAATAGGTCGAGCAACTACAAAAATGCTACAAGGAACCCAACAAATAAACCATTTGGGAGAAATCAGCAAAAGCCAAAATGGCCAGCAGAGGACTGACCTACTGAAGCATCCAACATACCAGATCATCGACAGATTTAGAAACCCCCGTTGCAATGTTGGGGCTACGGTGAAGCACATTATTATAAAAATTTTCCTCACCTTGGGGAGAAATGAAACTATGGCCAATTTTCAAGAATCATCCACAGTAAGAGATGTTGCAAGGAATATACCAAGAATCAATGCTACGTTAGATGATCGGCAAGCGGATTACCAACCAATAATGATTGATCTGGAAGGTAAATTATTTTCTCAAGCTGTATCTATTTTGGTTGACCCAGGTGCTATTTTAAGCTATATAAATCCCATAGTAGTTGAAAAATGTAATTTACAAGGTTTGAAATTTAAAAGCCCTTGGTTGGTATCCTAGCACCCTATGAGTCATTACCTAGAATTTAGGGAAGTTAGAAAAAATCCCCCCAAATTTAGCTAATAACTAGGAGTGTTCGTCTCCTTGAGTAATTACATGATTCCTCAATAATGAGGGACAGAAAAAACTCTCTTATGCATAAAAAAACTCATAGGACAGTTGCAACCTTGAGATTTGGACAATTTTGGCTTGACACTTGTCCAAAAGGAATCCAAGATAGAAGTATTGCGTCAGTTACAGAAGCATCACGCTAGTTAGCAGAAGCATCTCGCCAATTTGAGGGTGATTTTGGATGAATTTAAGGCCTTATCCTGCTGGTAAAGATTAATGGAAATATAAATCTATCCACATCGAAAAATCCTCATTTTGAGGCTCTAAGGAAAAGCATCACGCCACTACATGACGCTTCTGCAAAGGTGAAGTTTCCAGATTTTGTCAAAAATCACAAAAAATACTCAAAATGCCCAAAAATTGCTGAATTTTGGTCCATGGCATCCTTTAATGATAAAATAAACATCTAGGGATGTCTCAACTAAAAAATCCAAGTTATCTTTGTCATTTAGCTTAATTATGGTTTCTTTAAGCTTTTTCCTCAAATTCTTCACCATGACTTTGGCGATTTGGTTCCTAGTGAAATAGTGTCTCGCCATATGCCTCCAGAGGTTACTATCCCTTTTTTCCTTCTTCAAAAGCTTCTCAAGATGAAAATTCACCATGTCAAGCCACAACTCTTTGTCTTGCTCAATTTTAGAAGCAATCAACTCATCAAAGGTTAGCTGACCTAATGGAGGAGATGATTCTTTTTCTTTCTCTTTTTCACTATTTAACCCTCTTGTTCTTGGCCTTCTTGGCTTTATTTAAGCCTCTATGTCTTCCAAATCATCAAAATCTACCACTTCTTTTCATTTACCTTTGTCTGCCTCAAGATATGCCTTTGGTTTGCTTTGGAGCAACTGTTTCACCTTCAACTGCATGTTTTCTTGTTGTTGGAAGGTTATCATGAAGTTTTTTTAGGTCTCTATATTACTAGCATAGTCTCTTATTGTTGTTAGTATAACCCCCTTATTGTTATTATTGTACCCCTGTAACCCCCATATTGTTATTATTGTGCCCTTAAATTATTATTGTTAGGTCGGCTAGGATTACATTATGGGCCCACTAGGATTACATTGTGGCCTCATGGACTCCTATATATAGAAATGAGGTTTTGTAATTTGAATCATCCAAGAATTGTTAATTTATGTAATGTACTGGAGGTTGCCCCCTTGAAGTGGCTTATTTGTAAGGCGTTGATATCTCTTTTCTTCTATTTTAGGAGTTGGTTTCACAACATTTGGTATCAGAGCTTTGGATTCTAGGGTTCGCTGCTCCAAACAGGTCATCATGGTATTTTCGCTATAATGTTTTTTCTATGAAGGTTCAGAAACTGAACGTTTTAGGGTGTGAAGATGAAATCCTGAGGAACATCGTCACAAAATTTCGGAGCTTCATTCGCAATATTTTCAGAGATATGATCTGTGGAAGGTAGGGATTTTTGCAGGCTCCTGAATTTCACTTAAACAGGTCATTGCGGAATTTTTTCTATAACTATTTTTCTACGAACGTTCAAAAGCTGAAATTTTTAGAGCGCGAAGCCGAGATCCTAAGGAACATCGTCACAAACTTTCAAAGCTTGGTTCGCAATATTTTTGGAGATATGATCTGTTGAAGTTAGGTCTTTTTTAAGCTCCCTAATTTCATCTAAAAGAGGTGATCATGGAAAACTCTTCATAAATCTCTCTCTAAGAACCGGGTTGGAATTCTGTAAAAAATGGCTAGAAGTATACGGACTGTAGTTTTATGTCTATAACTGTAGACAAAGGAGAAATAGCATATCGGCAACTCATACAAGCCTTGTTTATAAACCGCCCATAATTAGGTCAGGGATTACTTTGACAGAATTTTTCCTTGAATAATCCAAATCAGATCATACCTATGGCATTTGAAAGAAGCTTCAGAGGGCTACTATCGGGCCGACTTTCAGATATTAAGGATCCACAATTATAGAGATATTTCAATTTCAATATCGAGCTCCTCAAAAGCAAGTAAAAGATGTGTATTTTTTTTCCCAATTGCATAAGTCTTGTTTGAAGAATCAAGTTGAATTGATTCCAAGGGCATATTGTAGAATAGATATCAATATTGGATTCTGAAATGGCCCCTAAAAATTTATCAACACCCATTAACTTTAGAAGGCTCTACTATGACTCATGAAGGCGAAGAATGGCAACATGACATATCAAAATTACAAGAGCAAGTGCAACAAATTTCGCTTCGCAAAGAGCAAACAAAAAATGACATGGAAGTTTTGAAGAGTGTGGAATCTAAGATGGATGGTTTGAAGAATGGCATGGAAGCTAAGATGGATGGCATGGAAGCTGGCATGGAATCTAAGATGGATGACATGGAAGCAAAGATGGAAAACATGAAGAATGATCTAAAAGCAGACATGGAAGGTTTGACAAAGTTGATACAAGAAATGTTTCCTAATGGTGAAAAGATAGTAGAGGAAACTCATGATCAGAACAAAATAAATGTTAATCGTGACTTCATAAACTCTAATGTTGGTGGGAAGAACCACCATATTCCAAAAATGGATATGAGGAAGTTTGATGGAAAGGATCCTGTAACATGGATAATACAGATGGAGCAATATTTTGATCTCCATAACGTGCAAAACACACAAAAGGTACGCATTGCAACTTTACATTTAGAACAAAATACATTTGTATGGTATCGATGTCTTTGCTCCCGTAAAAAAATTGTCACTTGGTCAATTTTTACGGAGGAAATGATAGCACATTATGAGGATACAAAGAGAAACACCTTCTTTAGCCAATTGATAAATCTCAAACAAAAGGGCTTAGTGGGGGAGCACATTGGGGACTTCCAAAAATTGAATATAAGGGTAACTGATATTCCAGAGGAACACAGGATTGATCTCTTCATAGGTACTTTAAAGGATAACATCCAACATGAAGTTCGCGTTTTGGAACCTGATTCATTGGAGAAGGCATTCAGGTTGGCAAGAAAAATTGAATGTAAAATTATGGCGACAATGAAGCCTACCACTCACTTCTATAAAGAAGGAAGTGTTGCTATGCCTAGATTTCCACAACCTACAAGGTTGACACCACAACAATTGGAAGAAAAAAGAGAAAAAGGGCTTTGCTACAGTTGTGATAGCAAATACACTAAAGGTCATAAGTGTGCTGAAAAGAAATTATTTTACATAGATTGTGAAGAAGAAGAAGAAAATGAAAAATAAGAGGATATACACCAGGAACCAACCATAGAAGAGGAAGAAATGAATCCGACCATATCATGTAATGCACTGGCCAGAATTACCACTCCTCAAACTCTCAAGATAGTAGGACAGATCAATAAGAAAAGGGTAATAGTGTTGATTGATTCAGGTAGCACCCATAATTTTATTCATTGTAAGGTAGCCAAGGAATTAAATTGTTTCCTATACCCAGCACCAGAATGTCAAGTGATGGTTGCAAATGGAGGAACTATAAATTGCTCTGGAAAATGCCATAACATAAAGCTAACCATGGGGGAATATGTGTTGACTAGTCCAATGCTTTCCATTCCTATGGGAGGTGTTGATGTTGTACTAGGAGTACAATGGTTACAATCTTTGGGGACGGTAGCTTTTAACTTTTAAGAACTTCTTGAAATTTTTTTTAGAAGGAAAGGAAGTTGAATTACGGGGTATTGAAGGGAAGCCAGGAAGGATAATAAGCTCTAATGTCATGACAAAGCTTCTAAAGAAAGAACAACGAGGCTTAATTGCACAATTATGCTCACTAGAAGTTCCAACATCAAAATCATCTATTTCTGCAGATCTCCAACAAGTCTTGGACAATCATTCCAAGGTGTTTGAAACTCCCAAAGGATTCCCACCTATTCGTGATCATGATCATGCTATTCATTTGATTCCAGGAAGTGTTCCTCCAAACATCCGGCCTTATAGATATCCTTACTTCCAAAAGAGCGAAATTGAACGCATGATTGCAGAAATGTTAGAGGCGGGTATAATTCAACTTAGTCAAAGTTCTTTCTCTGCTCCTGTAGTATTGGTACACAAGAAGGATGGATCATGGCGAATGTGTCCGGATTATAGGGAGCTCAATAAGCTCACCATTAAAGAGAAATTTCCCATTCCTGTGATTGATGAATTATTGGATGAATTACATGGAGCAATTTATTTTACCAAGTTGGATCTTCGTTCAGGATATCATCAAATTAGAATGAAGACTGAAGATATTCGAAAAACAACATTTCGAACTCATGAGGGTCATTATGAATTTTTGGTCATGCCTTTTGGCCTTACCAATGCACCTTCTACATTTCAAGGGTTGATGAATTCCATTTTCAAACCTTCCTTAGAAAATTTGTGCTAGTATTTTTTGATGATATACTAATCTACAACAGGTCTTGGAAGGATCATGTTCAACATGTTGACAGGGTGCTCAAACTATTGCAGGAGAAACAATTATATGCAAAAACATCCAAATGTTTTTTTGGAGTACAAGATGTGGAATATCTAGGTCATATTGTATCTCACGAGGGTGTTAAGGTAGACCCTAACAAAATTAAAGCCAGTAAGGAATGGAAAGTCCCCACAACCATAAAGCAGTTGTGAGGATTTCTCGAGTTAACAGGGTATTATCGCAATTTTGTTAAGAATTATGGGAGAATAGCAGCACCTCTAACAACATTATTGAAGAAAGCTGCATTTTCATGGACTCCTGAAGCAACTAAGGCCTTTGAACATCTTAAGGAGACAATGTGCCTAGCATCGGTCTTAGCTACACTAGACTTCACAAAAACCTTTATTGTGGAATGTGATGCCTCAGGAAATGGAACTGGTGTTGTTTTAATGCAAGAAGGAAGACCCATTGCTTTTGAAAGTTGTCCAATTAAAGTAAAGTATTTACAGAAACCTATTTATGAGAAGGAAATGTTAGCAATACTGCATGAACTAAAGAAATGGAAAAATTACCTAATGGGAAGACACTTCAAGGTAAAAACTGATCATGATAGTCTTAAACACTTTTTGGAACAAAGACTATCTTCAGAAGAGCAGCAAAAATGGGTCACAAAGATGTTGGGTTATGACTTTGAAATAATCTACAAAAAAGGAAAGCTTAATGTTGTTGCAGATGCACTCTCAAGAAAGAATGAAGAGATGGAAGCATTGCTTTGTGCCATTTCTATTATCCAACCAGATTGGATAACCGAAGCAAGAGATGAATGGAAGAAGGACGAAGAAGTGTGGACACTCATTCAAAAGTTGCAGCAAGATCCTAGTACATCTGATACATTTAGTTGGAAAAATGATTCTTTATGGTACAAATATCGCTTATATCTTTGTAATAATTCCCAACTAAAACAAAATATTCTTTTGGAATTGCACACTTCTCCTTTAGGAGGACACTCAGGATTTTTAAAAACTTACCACGGGGTGAAGGAAGAATTTTTTGGGATGGACTTAAATATGATATTCAAAATTTTGTGGCAGAATTTTTGGTTTTCCAGCAGAATAAAGTTGAGACAATTAAGACCCCAGGTCTTCCACAACCTTTATCTATTCCAAGTCAACGTTGGGAGGAGATTTCAATGGATTTTATCACAGGTTTACCTAATTCCAAAGGAAAGAGTGTCATCATGGTGGTAGTTGATAAAATTACCAAGTATGCACACTTTTGTGCATTATCTCATCCATTTAAAGCAAGTACAAGTGCTACTACATTTATGGACACAATTCAAAAGATACATGGAAACCCAAGGGTTATTGTGAGCAACAGAGATCCCATTTTTACTGGAAATTTTTGGATGGAGTTATTTTCTTGTTTGGGTACTCAATTAAATCATGGCTCATCTTATAATTCTAAATCCGATGGTCAAACTAAGACAGTAAATAAATGTTTGGAAGGATATATTCGTTATTTTGTATCTGATAAAAAACACAATGGGTCAAGTGGTTACCTCTCACAGAATGGTGGTATAACACTTCATTCCATACTACAACAAAAATGACCCCATTTATGGCACTTTATGGATATCATCCACCATCTATCACATCATCTTTAAGAGAAAATTCAAAGGTTCAAGTAGTGGAAGATCACATCGAGCATCAACAAGAAGTTCTCCAACTCTTAAAGGATAACCTGAATTTGGCGCAAAATCAAATGAAACAACAGGCAGATCAACATCGCAGCGAGAGAAGTTTTGATGTAGGAGACTGGGTATTTTTAAGGCTACAACCATATAAACAAATGTCCCTCAAGCAAGATAAGAATGATAATAAATTATCACCAAAGTACTATGGTCCTTACAAGGTGTTGTAAAAGATTGGTACTATGGCATACAAATTGGAGCTTCTTGCTTCTTCACGAGTGCATCCAGTTTTCCATGTTTCATGCTTAAATAAGGTTATAGGTGAAAATATTCCAGTTCAAACAATATTGCCAGAACTTGATGAGGAAGGAAAAATCATATTGGAACCTGAAGCGGTCATAGAAATAAGAACTCGACAGCTACGGAATCGATCAATTTCAGAGTATCTCATCAAGTGGAAGAACTTACCCACTGAAGATTCTACATAGGAGGATGAGAATTTTATATAGAAGCACCTAGAGCTACTCAAGCGTTGAGGAAAACACTTTTTTTAATGATAGGGGCATGTTAGGTCCCTATATTACTAGCATAGTCCCTTATTGTTGTTAGTGTAACCCCCTTATTTTTATTATTGTACCCCTGTAACCCCCATATTGTTATTATTGTGCCCTTAAATTATTATTGTTAGTTTGGCAAGGATTACATTGTGGCCCCATGGACTCCTATATATAGAAAGGAGGATTTTTAATTTGAATCATCCAAGAATTGTTCATTTATATAATGTATTGGAGGTTGCCCCCTCTAAGTGGCTTATTTATAAGGAATTGATATCTATTTTCTTCTATTTTTGGAGCTGGTTTCACAACAATTTTTCCCTTAAAAGGCTATCCTTAAGCTCTTCTATCTATGCATCCTTTTATCTTATTATCTCCTTAGCTGATTTCTCTTCCACTTTCTCTGCCATGTCAACCTCCATAGGCACTTGTTGATCATGCTGCTGCAACGGTGACTCATTCTCGTGCAAAGATGGCTACTCCATGGTTTCTCTTACTCAATTGTAGTTTCAGGTGCAAGCACACCTTTGGGGATCATAGGAGAAAAAAACATCCTTTTACCCTTCTCATACGTTTGAGTGATTTCAACCCTAGGTTCATTTGGAACCTCTGCTTGTGTACTTGAAGATTCAACCTCCTTTGGTTGTGTTGATGTTGATGGTATGCTCTAAATTATGGGTGGACTAGTAGTAGGCACAAATGAAACAACCTTCATGAAAGTTTCCCAAGAGATATTAATTTATGAAAGTTGATGCAAGACTATAAGCTTGGCCAAATTATGGTGGAACAAATTAGTGTGATGATGTTTTCCTTTACTCTACACCTTTTTAGTCATTTTGATCAAACTCCTGAATAGATAATTAGGAAAATTGAAATTCTTGGTGGTAGTGAAGTGAATCAATAACCTTATTTTGTACTGGTACAATCTTGAGAATCTCCTTTCACATGTAAAATACTTCATAATTATCTTCATCAAAGGGGCATACATGTAAAATACTTCATAACTAGTGCAACTACCAAAAGCGTAGCACAGAGCAGTTTGGCACAATTTATTTTCGCTTGTTTTCGACCTTTAGACAGTTGTGGAGTGTTGTGAGGATGAGATAGGATCTCTTTGAACATAAAATTATGAAATGAATTCAAGAAGCTTCTTTTATAACATCACAAAATTTTCTTTTTTATCTTCTAGTGAAATCATAAATACTTTGAGAAAATTTTGCTTTTTGAAAAATTGATCATGTAACATACTTCTTGAGAAAAGACAAATTGCCTTTAATTTATACCTATCTTTGCTAACTCCCAATGAAATTGATTTTTATGGTGAGGATGACTCTCTTTTTCCTTCTTTCATGACATGATTGGACATTATGATGGTGAAACAAAAAATACCTAGACCATGACCTTGATGAATGTATGTTGACTGATATATGACCCTAGGTGATGATGAATTACATGACCTTGAAATGATGATGACCATGAATGAGTAAAGGGAGTAGAATTCTGACCTAGACAACACTCACTGAACAAAATTTTATTTGATAATTTATTTGAAAACATAAAATTTTGACCAAGAACCAATACCAAGTAAACCTTAAAGAGTGTATTTGATCACTGAACATTTAGACACTAACATTAGATCCTGTTGGGGATGTCATCTCCTTCAAGAGGTGTCAAGAAAATCGTATATTAGGCAGCCCGATCCATTGGGAAATGGAGTCAAAATTGGAAATTGAAATAACTTCGACAAACTGAAAATACTAAATAAAATAGAAAATGACTTGAATTTTTGAAAATTTTAAAAGAAAAACATTAGGAAGCCTGATGACCACCTCCTCGAGCTTCAAACTTCTACAACAACTTCCTTATTCTTTGACAACAAATAAAATGATATTTACAATGAAAGTGAACCTTTTTTCTTCAAGATTAGGTAAGGTAATGTTTGAGGAACATGCCATTCACCGTTCTTCCCAAAATTTTCTGCCCATCAAGATCTTCTAACAAAAACGATTTATTACCCCTGAATGTTTTAATCTTGTAAGGACCTTTCCATAGGTTATCAAACTTACCATTCTTGCCTTGTCTTCATTTCGGGCATCCCATCGAAGAAAATCATCCCCCAATTTGAAATCATCAGCTTTGGTTTTCTTGTCATATATATTCTTGATTTCTCCTGAAGTTTTGAATTGTTATTGAGAAATTCTTCCCTTGACTGTTGTAAAAGAATCATTTGACTGATTCTTTGCTGGATATCATTTGTTTCAATGTCGATCTCTTGTAGAATTTTCATCACCAATACTGCTAAGAAGTGGTAAACACTGTGTCGACACCATAACTAGCTGAAAGGGTGACATGTTGATTGATCTTTTTGTGCTAACTATATCTGCTGATAAAGAATTTATGAGATTTTTGTGCCAATTTATTTTGTTCTCTTGCAATGATTTCCTGATTATGTTCACCAATGATTTTTTTGACGATTAAACCAAATTTTTTCCTTGAGGATAGTATGTTGTAGAATGCCCGAGTCTTATGTGATATTTATTACAAAAATCAATCATATTTTTGGACTGAAAGGCGACTTCATTGCCAGTGATAATTTTCCATGGGTAGCCAAAAAGAGACATAATATTTCTCTCCAAAAATTGAATAATGAAGGTGTATGTAGCTTGCCTCATGGGGATGACCTTAATCCACTTTGTGAAGTAATCGGTGGCAGTAAGTATCCACTTATGCTCAGCTGATAATGGAGGGTGGATTTCGCCAATGAAATCAAGCCCCCACTACTGAAAGGTGCTTGAATTGCAATTGGTTTCAAGGGAAACGGTAAGATATTTCTCTTTCCTGAAAAATTTGACACTCATGACAACTCATGACAATTATATAAACATCAGAAAACAAACTTGGCCAATAAAAGCCAACCCTCAAAATCTTATTTGTTGTATTCTTCCAGAAAAGATGACCACCACAATCACCTTTATGAAAGTATTTCATCCCTTATCAACTCCCCTTCTACCAAACAGTTCAATAAAACTCCACCTAGATCTTTCCAATACGAAACAGTGTTAATAATGCAAAAATTAAGAGCCTTCAACTTTAGAGATCTAAATTTTCTACTAGGAAAGCTAGGAGGAGGATTCAAATGTTGCAACACATGAATAATATCAGCATGCCATGGTGATGAAGAAAAAAATTTAGATACCTAAGGTAATGAATCAACCTCTTGCTCCTCAGATAATGCAACCACATGAAATTGATGTCCAATGAATGCAAGTTTGAGTTCGCCATGAGCTTAGACAAACCTTGTCCCGTGATCAGTTTTGTAGGTTTGATTTCCAAATCATACTTTAGCATGGTAGCTATCCACTTACCATGTCGACCTTCGGGATCATTATGTGTTAGCACATCTTTGACAACAGAATTTGGGACATAAGCAAGAACATGAGAGTGAATAATATAGAATCGAAAGTGCTTCAATGCTTTAACTAGCACCAAGCCCTATTTTTTAATGATATTGTACTTAAATGTTGTGTCCCTTATGGTTCTACTGAAGAAGGCGATTGGCTGTTCTCTTCTCTGATCTTTCTTTTGCATAAGGACATCAGCTAGAGTATGTTCAGAAGAAAAGGAGAAAATGATAAAATCAAGTGTATAATACAGGCTGATAAGAATAGGAGCATGAGACAATTTCAACTTGACTTGATTGAAATATTTATTAGCCTCATCGGACCATTTCACCTCATTGTATTTCTTCAAAATATCAATAATTTCTCTTAAATGTTCAACAAGGTTAGGAATAAACCTTCTTAAGAAATTGATTTTACCATTGAATGACTGTATTTGTTTCTTGCTTCTAGGATGGACCAAATTCTGAATTGCTTCAATCCTTGAAGGGTCTATCTGAAGGTTGTCTTTAGATATGATATGACCAAGAAATTTCCATTCTTCCATAGTGAACAAAATTTTCTTTGGATTCAGCGATATGCAAAATTTTCCGCACTTCTGAAAACTGCCTTCAAATGCTTCAAATGTTCTTCATCCATCTTGGAAGAAATTGTGATGTCATCAAGATAAACGACCAAAAAGACATCATTTTCATTGGAAAAGGCGATATTCATTGCTCACTGAAAATTTTCTCCTGCATTATTAAATACAAAAGGCATTTTAGCAAACATAAAAGTAACCCAAGATGTTGTAAAGGTTGTCTTCTCCTGATCATCTGGATGAACTAAAATCTGATTATACTCAGAATATCCATCCAAAAATGAAATTCTGGAAGATACAAACACCCTTTACAAAATATGATCCATCTTTGGGAGCGGGTAGTTGTCTTTCAGCGATACTTTATTCAGATTTCAAAAATCTATGCACAAGCGAATCTTAGTGATATTCTTTCTTACTGGCACTAAGTTTGAAATCCAATTTGAAAAACAAAGAGGAACTATAATACCATTAGTATAATACATTTTTAATTCTTTTTGAATTGAAGGAAACAACTTGGGATTCATTCTCCTTAGTTTTTGGCAGAAAGGCTTCTGATTAGGATTTAAAGGAATGGTGTGCTGAATTATACTCTTATCATACACTTTCAGATCATAATACTCCCATGAAAAAACATTAGCAAACTCAGACATGAGTGCTACATATCTACCTTTCATTTCTGAGCTCAAGGATTTTTAAATCTTGAACATTTTGGGGTTTTTTAGGAGTGACAAGATTGAGATCTTCCACTCCTACTTCTGTTGGCAGCATTGTTGCTTTCCGTGTAACATCATCTTTGTCAAAAATCTCCTCCAAAGGTACAAGAAATATTGGAATGGAGTTGTATTTCAACTGCAGTACCTTCATTTTTGTTGCATGCATTTCTTGGTCATCTTCATAAAAATGGTCATTCTTTTGTGAACTCACAAACTCTTCTTCCATTTGCAAAAAGTTGTTGATTTTCTTGTCATCTGGAAAAACGTGCCAATATTGAACAACAGGGAAATGCTAGATGTTAATGTCATACTTCTTATTGGGATACAGTGGAATTTTGAACATGCTAGCTAAAGTGGCAAGAGAATCAACAATATCATTGTTGTCCCTTCGAATCAGTGACAAATTATATTCAGTGAAGGTCCTGAGGATGTCTAACATTGCAATGTGGTAATCTCACATTCTAGGATGCTCGGCCTAGTATTCCCCTTTGACTTGATTTATTACCAATTCGGAGTCGCCATACACATAAATTTGCATGGCAGCTAATTTCTTGAGAATTTTCAGACCGGCTATTAAAGCCTCATATTCTGGTTCATTGTTTGGACAATCAAATTCCAATTTGTAAGAAGACATTCAAACATTAGGAGGAAGTTTAGATGACTAATTCATAGGACTGTGAATCCATACTCCAATTGCAGCTCCTTCCTTACCTAAGGCTCCATCGAAATCCATGGTCCACAAACCACTTTCTTCATTGGGAAGTTGCAATTTGGATGATTAATATTGACTAACTGCTTGAGAAAGGTCTGATATACCAATAGGTTTTGTTTCTTTCATTCTCCATCTCTCCTTTTGGATGATGAACATGGCTCCAAGCTACTTGGCATCTTTTCTTGTTTTTTTGCACTTAAAATTTTTAAAATAATGAATTTTTTGCTTTTTCTTCCATCAAAAGTTATGAGGATGCTAAAAAATCATCATTTAATAAGATAAAATACTCTAAATCCACGTGAACAACATGTATGGGGTTATTATGAGGCTTTTGTTTTCTACTGATCATGTACTTCTGTTGCACTAAAAACTGTCACCTTGACATTCTGCTGACTGTATGAGCTCATTAACACTCATACATGCCTCCTATGCAAGTCTTACAACCTTTGTTCCTCATTCCAAGCCTTAAAAATAGAGGAAAAACCCTAAAAATCTCTGAAACTCAGGGTACACAGGTAACATGAAGCCTGCCTGCGTTCCTGGCTTGGGTACGCAGGTAATACACTGCTTACTGGAATTCCAGAATGTAGTTTTCCCTTGTAATGCCTGCGTACCCCCTCCAAAGTCAAAAAAGCGAGAAACTAAAGTGAAAAAGTTGAATTTTGGTCAATTCTAGAAGGATCTAGATGAGATTTTTTGGGGATGAGTACACTTTGATAAGGTTCATGCATCCCTCACCTTAAGGAACTAATCCCTTGATGTGAGGAGCCTATCCCTTTGAAGGAGGATTCTATCCCTTCAAAGGTGGAACCCTAACCTCCTCATCTGCTCTATAAAAAGAGGCATTGGGTAGCCTCAAGGGGAGTTCAAGCTTTATGTGTGATTGAGTCAAATGTCGTTTTGAGATTCAGACTTCTTTTGCTGAGCTTTTTTGAGAGGAAAGATCACATACCTCTATGTGCTCCCCGGAGGAAGAGTGCAAGACTTATCAAAGTAGAGGAGACTCCTACGACTCCTGGAAGTCCCGTTCAACATCAAGGCTAAGTGTTGTAAGGTTCTTCTCGTTATTTTCCAAGATTAATACAATCAAGTTTTGTTTTTCTCAATAAATTATCGTTCGATTGTTTATTTCAATAAGCTGTCGTTTGATCATTTATTTCATAGATTCCTTGATCACTATGATAGGTATGTTTTATAATTATTTGTTATACAAGTGCTATTTAATATTTGCTTGTTTGTGATTGCAGGTCGACAAAAGAAGACACTTTGTTGCGACAAAAGACGACACTTGTTTCGACGAAAGAATTATTGATGCGACGGAAGCACTACGACCGCAAATAAGCATTTGGATCTAAGGTAGGATCGACACCTTCATAGCATTTATTTGTAAAATGAATATATTTAGAGAAAGACAAACTTAGTTGTTCGTTTGTTGCTAGATTTTCTTCTGACACTAGGGAGATCGATCTTGTCCGCAAGATCGATTTATCCGGCCAACAAATTGGCGACTCCACTGGGGAAAGATTCTTGTTTTGATTTTCCTTTGTTTTGATTTGAGAAAATTCTTTTTTCTGATTTTTGATTGATTTGTAGGCTTGGGTAGCTTAGATTTACTTTGCTTTGAAAATTTTTGAAGTTTTTTTTTGTTTTTCTTGAAATTTTTTGGGGACCACACATTATTGCAGACCCTATTAAAAGTCTTGAAAAACTTAGATTTCTTCTTTCAGTTTAGTTTAGATTTGATTTAGGATTCTTAGCATCTACCCAGATCTGTATTTTTCTGTCAAAAATCCTTGTTTATGAGTTTCTTTCAGCAAATTTTTCATCTCATCAATCTCCATTAAGTTAATTGGGTGTTTTGAGTCTCTTTTTTTGATAAATTCTTAATTTGATTTCCTTTGGTCATTACTTGGAGGTTTTTCTCAATATTTTCACAATTTTCCATCTTTTTGCTTTTGTTTTTGCAAAAACATTTCCCCCTCATTCACCGAGGGGGGCTAAATTGTGTATGAGTGTTAATCGCCTTTGAGTGTTTTTATTTTTGATCTTTGGAACTCTCACCCAATTTTCTTTGCTTGCACTTGATTAGTTCTTAGATTACATTAGAATCATCTTGTGTTTGAGAATTATCTTGCATAGATCACGTTTGCATAATTAGAATTCTCATTTTCAGGGTATGAATGAAAAATGTGCATAGATTACATTTGCATACTTTTCAAGTGAATTGTGCATATAGATTACAACTACATAGTTTACATTTTGAAAAATCAATTGTAGATATAGATCAGTTTTTATTTATTTTAATTTAGATGTTTTTATGCTTGTTTTAAAAACACAAAAATAAAAAATTGTTTTGAAATTGATTTGCATTAGTTTTTCTTGATGAAATTAGTGCATGAGAGAATTTGTTATATTTTCTCTTAGTGATCAATTTTTGCATTGTTGGAAGTGAATGGAAACTCTCTCCTTACTTTAGTTAGGATTCATCGAATTGAAAAGATTACATTATCATATTCAATTGCATTCAGTTTTGGGTTAGATCATAACACCATTGGTTTCATATCCATTTACCCTTTTGAGTAATAATAGCCTAAATAACACAACGCTTAATAAAATTCATCTAGTAATTTTTACATTTTTAGGGCTCTTTCCACCAATCTAGCTCAGGATTAGTGCTTTGGAATAGGTTGTAGTTAACTTTCCAAAGAAACTAAAACAAACAAGTAGATAAATCTTTTGGTAGGAAATAAATCCAATTGTAATTGGTACAATCTGGGAATCTTCTCTTAAAGGATTTAATCACAAGATCATGTCCGAACCTTTGAGACAATCAATTTTGTTTCATTGGGAAAGATAGAATATCTGCATGCATTACAAAAGGTAAACCTCAGATTAACCATTGTCGAGGAGCCTGGGGTCACTTGTCGGTAAACCTCGGATTGACCATGTTGAGGAGCCTTCAAGGGGATTGAGCTTTGTTACTCTGCCCTTGCGCGTGGAATCGGATCGTAGACTGTTCCCCCAGTTGTATTTGTTACTGTTGGTAACCTTAGTGTCTATAAGCTTAAGATTATTTCCTAAGGTGACGGTGAAGGAAATATCTCACTGTACCTGGAGCAGACGTCAACTAGACTCACTTGGACTCTCTAGGGGGTTTTCTTCACTCGAGATGGTTTTGTGAAAAAACTTGTGCCAGTCTGTTTCATTAAGTAGGTTGTCGGGGTAATTGTTCCAACCGCCATTTCTGCATTAAAATTCTACGATGTTGGATTTCATCACCAACTAGTGTTTTTAGTGCGGGAATCTACTATTTGTGTGTGGTTTGACTCCTAGATTTGATACCGCGTGTTAATTTGTTTGTTTTTACTTTTAGAGACCATAGGTGTGAATTTTGAATTTTAATTGTTAGGTGTGAATTGTGAATTGTTAATTTTAGTTTTAAATTGTTAAGAAAATTCACTGAAGTTGAATATAATGGCAACTGTTCGAGAATTTACCAACCAAGGAACCCCTCTTAACGAGAATCCTAGTACTTTTCCTTGCTTTGGAAATGTTGGTCCTCCTTATATGGCTACTTTTTCATTACCTGGATTTACAATAGGTTTTCTGATATGGTTATTTTCAACTTCGTTGGCCCCAAATACTCCAATTGTTCCACCTCAACTGGATGCTTCACCTCAACAGAGTTCACCATCTCAACATCACCAACCTTTTGTTGACCCTTTACCTTCTTTGCCTAATATTTCTTCCTCCATTTATTCTTCTTTGCTTGGTAAAAGCCTTGATGCTAGTAACCAGATGGCTAAGAAGAAGAAGAAAGGGAAGAAGAAGAAGAAGAAGAAGAAGCAAGATAAGAAAGAAGTCAACCAACCAACCATGGCTGTAAATGTTAGTTGTGTTGAGGAAACCTCCAACACGCATCGTAAACCCAAATACCCTTGCAAGCTTTGTAAGGGTGACCACTTCCTTATCAATTGTCCTAGTATTCCAAAGGTCTTGGAAGTATGGTCAGAAAAATCTCATCAACTTTCCGTTGATCCATCAACCAGTGATAGTCAGGTTCCTGGGAAAAAGGGTAAAGTTAGGCTTCCTTGTAAGTTATGCAAAGGGAGTCATCAAATTCACATTTTCCCTCACATGGATGAAGCCTCAAAATTATTTGAAAACATTACTGTTCCACAGCAAGAATTTCCAACTGGTTACCGTAAACTTTCTCCCAACCTACTGTCAACTGACGGAGTGATTGATCTAATTTCAAGTACAGTCGATCCCACTCTTCCATTGGAGAGTGAAACTCATATCACTCAGGTTTATGATCCATTAGTTGATCAAGTCGTCGATTCAATTTCACATTCGGTCGATCCCATTCTCCCTGTAGAGAGTGAACTTCATACTGCTTAGATCCGGTAATTGACATGGAAAAATCTATGGGATTATTTGAATGCGATTTTCTTATCCCTTTTGAGTCCCTTGACATGTGTTCCTTCTAGAGAACTTTTCTTCCTTCTGATGAAGACCTCTTGGAAGCCATCATCAAGGTTTGGCCATTGACATGTGTTTCTTCCAGTTGGAAGCCATGATCAAGTGTCCGAGGATAGTTCCTTTTACTGTGTCAACCTCGTTAAAAAATGAATCAGTGAGTGTGAGGATAGTTCCTTTTACTGTGTCAACCTCATTAAAAAATGAATCAGTTAGTCAAGAGCATAGTTCTTTTTCTTGTGTCAAGCTCGTTAAAAAATGAAACAAGCTTCTATGAGGACGGTTCTTTTCCTGTGTCAACCTCATTAAAAAATGAATCAGTAGGTAAATTGTAGAGAGTAGATTAATAGATTAGAAATAATTAGTTTCTGAGGATGGTTCCTGTTACTGAGTCAACCTCGTAAAAAAATGAATCAGGTAAGAGGAAAGTTCCTTTTACTGTGTCAACCTCATTAAAAAATGAAACACGTTGCCATGAGCATAGTTCTTTTCCTGTGTCAAGCTCGTTAAAAAATGAAACAAATCCTCCCCTAATTGAGTCGAGTCTTTGACTAGATCTCGTAAATGTTAAGTCATATATTTAGGTTAGTTATTTCAGTTTTTTGCATAATTTTCTTACAGTCCTAGGTCGGGTCTTTCATATGATCTCATAAATGAACCTTCATTCCATCCAACTATTAATTACCAACAGTGTACTTAGTTGAATGAAATGAAGTTAGGGGGGCATGCGCTCTAATAGATTAAGCTTAGGGGGCATTAAAACCTATCTGAAGCATAGTTTTTCTCTGTTTCAAGCTTTTGTAAAAATGAAACCTATCTTGAGTCGATTTTGGTTATTATTTTCAAGACTCATTAAACTCATGAAAATCTAGAGATTATTTTGCTATCTTTCATTCTCGTAAAACACATGAAAATGTCGAGTTATTTCGGTCTTTTCCTGCTCGTTAATTAAATTTAAAGTCGGCCATAGGAGTATATTTTTATCCCTTTTTCGAACTTGTTAAAATTTACGAAAAAGTGAAAACCATGAGTACATTTTTATCCCTTTTTCGAACTCGTTAAAACTTACGAAAAAGAGAAACCCTAGAGTCCTCTTTTAAGCCCTTTTCAGATCTCTAAAGATGAAAAGATTGCTGAGCACTTGATTATCCAAACTCGTTAAAATAAATGAATGATCGTCCCTTCAGTATAAGTTTACCCCTTTTACGGACTGAAATGGACTATTTATGAAAAAGGTATACGTTGACTAATTATGGTCAATAGAGTTCTCTCCCGCATTATTTTATCCTTTTTCGGGCTCGAGAGACTAAATTTATGAAAAATTACCCCCATAGAGTCTTCTTAATTTTTTTCTTCTGACTCTTTAAAATTGAAAAAACACCGAGTTTCTCCTATACTGGACTCGTTAAAATTTAACAATAAAGGACCTGTTCAATTTTTAAGCAGGAACGAACACTCCTTCTTAGGGTTCGAATCTTAAACTAAGTTGGAATCATCCGAAGGATGAGCTTATAAACAAGCAAATGTTATCCTCCTCAATCTTTTCAAAAATAAAGAGGTACTTGCTAGAAATGGTGGGGGAAAAGAGAGAAAAACGAACCTATTTGTTACATTTTGATTATTCGAAAAACCATTAACCACTCTTGAGCACAACACTTTTGTTCACCTAGGTTGGGAAATCCTTTGCCTAACAGTTAATCAAACCATTTTGAAAGTCTTTAGCCGGTTTCTGGGTATTAGCTTTGGGTCAATTGTCACCAAGCCATTTGCAGTGTCGTTATGTGTTCAAGAGGACAGTTCAAACAAACCATTCATCTGCAAAATATTTTTCTTCCATTTTGACCATCCCTGAGTCAGTCCTTGCCAATATATTTCTTCAAAATTTTATCTATGATTTCGTGTTGTGGGCTTACCTACGACGATTCGCTTTCTATCAACGACAGCTCATTATCTAGGAATTTGATCCAAAAATCATCAGTATCTTGAAATCAGCATGCCTCAATGACAGGTTTCTCGCCTTTGACAACAAGTTGCATCATTTACCTTCGATCGAATGATTCCGTGACATGTTCGAATTCAGCTCATTCATTCACATTTCATGGATTGTACTGAATACTTTGAGAGCCATTGACATTACTGGTGGTTACTCTCGCACTTGTTAATAGTTTACATTATTGATTGGTAATCAAGTGGTTTCTACCATGTTCAATTTCGACACATTTATTCACATGGATAGAATCGTACTGGTTCGAGAAATGGAAATCAAGACCCTGGATCTAGTTTCTACCATCTAGGCTGCGAGGAATTTTGTTATTCATTTATACAGTGGACTATTCATAAACATATGGTTGCGTCCATGCTGTGTCTACATATGTTTATACTGTTGATGTATTGAAAATTGTTCCTGTATTAGAACAGTTTAAATCAGTTTTCTAGTTAGTTTTGATTTGAGTATGGGAATGCCTACCTCGGCAATGATATGATTACATATATATATTTTGCATTGAATGGTTTTACAGGTTTCTACTGGGGTTTCCACAGGATGATCCTTGAAATGATAAAGTACTTCACTCTTCATATATGACAGACTTCATTTTCATCTATTCCAGACTTCGCACTTTAGGAGGCAATCTGTTGCACTTAAAAACTGTCATCTTGACATTTTGCTGACTATATGAGCTCATTAATACTCATACATGCCTCCTCTAGAAGTCTTACAACCTTTGTTCCTCTTTCCAAGCCCTAAAACTGGAGGAAAAACCCTAAAAACTCAAAAAGCCTTGGATACGCAGGTAACATGAAGCATGTCTGCATTCCTAGCTTGGGTACGCAGGTAATACACTGCTTACCTGTGTTCAAAAATGCATTTTTCCCTTGTAGTGCCTGCATACCATTCTCAAAGTCAAAAAAGGGAGAAACAAAAGATAAAAAGTTGATTTGAGGTCAATTCTAGAAGGTTCTAGATGAGATTTTTTGGGGATGAGTATGCTTTAATAAGGTTCATGCATCCCTCACCTTAAGGAACTAATCCCTTGATGTGAGGAGCCTATACCTTTGAAGGAGGATTCTATCCCTTCAAAGGTGGAACCCTAAGCTCCTCATATGCTCTATAAAAAGAGGCATTGGGTAGCCTCAAAGGGCGTTTAAGCTCTATGTGTGATTGAGTTGAAGTGTTGTTGAGATTTAGACTTCTTTCTGCTGAGTTTTTGAGAGGAAAGATCACATACCTCTATGTGCTCTTGGAGGAAGAGTGTAAGAATTATCAAAGTAGAGGAGACTCCTGCTTCGGACCCCGGGAAGGTCTGTTCAACATCAAGGCTAAGGTTGCAAGGTTCTTTTGTTATTTTAAGATTGATACAATCAAGTTTTGTTTTTCTCAATAAATTGTTGTTCGATTTTTTATTTCAATAAGTTGTCGTTTGATCATTTATTTCATAGATTCCTTGATCACTATGATAGGTGTATTTTATAATTATTTTTTATATAGGTCCTATTTAATATTTTCTTGTTTGTGATTGCAGGTCGACAAAAGACGACACTTTCTTGTGATGAAAGAACACTTGTTGCGATGGAAGGATTATTGTTGCGACGAAAGAACTCTTGTTGGATCTAAGGTAGGATTGACACCTTTATAGCATTTATTTGTAAAGTAAATATATTTAGAGAAAGATAAACTTAGTTGTTCGTTTGTTGCTAGATTGTCTTTTGACACTAGGGAGATTGATCTTGTCCGCAAGATCAATTTATCCAGCCAACAAATCGATCTTGCGGACAAGATCGATCTCCCTAGTGTCAGAAGACAATCTAGCAACAAATGAACAACTAAGTTTGTCTTTCTCTAAATATATTCGTTTTACAAATAAATTCTATAAAGGTGTCAATCCTACCTTAGATCCAAATGCTTATTTGCGGTCGTAGTGCTTCCGTCGCATCAATAATCCTTCTGTCGCAACAAGAGTTCTTCCGTCGCAACAAGAGTTCTTTCGTCGCAACAATAATCCTTTCGTTGTAACAAGAGTTCTTTAGTCGCAAGAAAGTATTGTCTTTCGTCACAACAAAGTGTCATCTTTTGTCGCAACAAAGTGTCGCCTTTTGTTGACCTGCAATCACAAACAAGAAAATATTAAATAGCACCTATATATCAAATAATTATAAAACATACCTATCATAGTGATCAAGGAATATATGAAATAAACAATCGAACGACAATTTATTGAGAAAAACAAAACTTGATTGTATTAATCTTAAAATAATAGAAGAACCTTACAACCTTAGCCTTGATGTTTGAAAAGGCCTTCCCGGGGTCCGAAGCAGTAGTCTTCTCTACTTTGATAAGTCTTGCACTCTTCCTCCAGGAGCACATAGAGGTATGTGATCTTTCCTCACAAAAGCTTAGCAAAAAGAAGTCTAAATCTCAACAGCACTTCAACTCAATCACACATAAAGCTTGAACTCCCTTTGAGGCTACCCAATGCCTCTTTTTATAGAGCAGATGAGGAGGTTAGGGTTCCACCTTTGAAGGGATAAAATCCTCCTTCAAAGGGATAGGCTCCTCACATCAAGGGATTAGTTCCTTAAGGTGAGGGATGCATGAACCTTACTAAAGCGTACTCATCCCCAAAAAATCTCATCTAGAACCTTCTATAATTGACCTCAAATTAGCTTTTTCACTTTATTTTCTTGCTTTTTTGACTTTGGAGGGGGTACACAGGCATTACAAGGGAAAAATGTGTTCTAGAACGCAGGTAAGAAGTGTATTACCTGCATACCCAAGCCAGGAACGCAGGAAGGCTTCATGTTACCTGTGTACCCTAAGTTTCAAAGATTTTTAGGGTTTTTCTTCCAGTTTTAAGGCTTGGAATGAGGAAAAAAGGTTGTAAGACTTGCAGAGGAGGCATGTATGAGTGTTAATGAGCTCATACAGTCAGCAGAATTTCAAGGTGATAGTTTTTAGTGCAACAAATTGCCCCCTAAAGTGCGAAGTCTGGAATAGATGAAGATGAAGTCTATCATATATGAAGAGTGAAGTACTTTATCATTTCAAGGATCATCCTGTGGACACCCCGGTCGAAACCTGTAAAAACATTTAATGAAATATATATATATATATAAACATATCATATATAAACATATCATCGCTAAGGTAGGCATTCCCATACTCAGATCAAAACTAACTAGAAAACTGATTTAAACTGCTCTGATACAGGAATGATTGTCAATACATCAACAATATAGCCGTGTGTAGATACAGTATGGACGCAACCATATGTTTATGAATAGTCCACTGTATAAATGATAGCAAAATTCCTTGTAGCCTGGATGGTAGAAACTAGATCCAGGGTCTTGATTTCTGCTTCTCGAACTAGTACGATTCTATCCATGTGAATGAATGTGTCGAAGTCGAACATGGTAGAAACCACTTGATTGCCAGTCAATAATGTAAATTGTTAATAAGCGTGAGAGTAACCACCAGTAATGTCAATGGCTCTCAAAGTACTTAGGACAATCCATGAAATGTGAATGAATGAGCTGAAGTCGAACATGTCACTGAATCATTCAATCAAAGGTCAATGATGCAACCTGTCGTTGAAGGCGAGAAACCTACCATTGAGGCATGCAGATTTCAAGGTACTGACTATTTCTAGATCAACTTCCTAGATAATGATCTGTTGTCGATAGGAAGCGATCCGTCGTAGGCAAGCCCACAACACGAAATCATAGATCAAGTTTTGAAGAAATATATTGGCAAGGACTAACTCAGGGATGGTCAAAATGGATGACAGATATTTTGCAGATGAATGGTTTATTTGAACTGTCCTCTTGAACATAATCACACATGTAGGCTTGGCTTATGACAATTGACCTAAGAAGCTAATACCTAAACCAAATCAAGACTTTCAACATGGTTTGATTAACCTGCAAAGGATGATTCCAACCTGTGTGAATAGATGTTCGTTCAAGAGTATTAATTCGCTTTTTGAAAATCAAACACAAACAGTTCATTTTTCTCTCTTTTCCCCCACTCACTGCAAGTACCTCTTTATTTTTGACAAGCTTGAGGAGTATAACATTTGCTTTATTATAAGCTCATCCTTTGATGAGTCCAACTTAGTTTAAGATTCGAACTCCTATATGAGGAATTAGTTTGTTTAAATTGAACAGTGCCTTTATCACAACTTAATGAGTCTAGTATAGGAGAAACTCGACGTTCTTCAATTTTAGGGAGTCAGAAGAAAAACTTAAGAAAACTCCGTGGGTGTACTTTTTCGTAAATTTAGTCTCTCGAGCTTGAAAAAGGATAAAATAATGCGAGAGAGAACTCTATTGACCGTAATTAGTCAATGTATACATTTTTCGTAAATAGTCCATTTCAGTCCGTAAAAGGGATAAACTTATACTGAAACGATGATCATTCATTTACTTTAGCAAGTTCGAATAATCAATTGCTCGACAATATTTTCATGTTTAGAGAGTATGAAAAGGGCTTAAAAGAGGACTCCAATGTTTCACTTTTTCGTAAAATTTTGAAAGAGTCCGAAAAAGTGATAAAAGTATGCTCTTGTGGCCGACTTTCAATTTAATTTACGAGCAGGAAAAGACGGAAAGAACTCATCATTTTCATGTGTTTTACGAGAATGAAAGATAGAAAAATAATCTTGGGATTTTCATGAGTTTAACGAGTCTTGAAAATAACTGAAATTGACTCAAGATAGGTTTCATTTTTACAAAAGCTTGAAACAGAGAAAAACTATGCTTCAGAGTGGTTTCATTTTTACACAAGCTTGAAACAGAAAGAAAACTGTGCTTGATGCCCCGTAAGCGTAACAACTAGAGTGCATGCCCCCCTAGATTCATTTCATTCAACTAAGTACACTGCTGGTAATTAATAGCTGGATGGAATGAAGGTTCATTTACGAGATCATATGAAAGACCCGACCTAAAACTGTAAGAAAATTATGCAAAAAACTGAAATAACTAACCTAAATATACGACTTAACATTTATGAGATCTAGTCAAATACTTGACTCAATTAGGGGAGGATTTGTTTCATTTTTTAATGAGCTTGACACAGGAAAATAACTGTGCTCATGGCAACATGTTTCATTTTTTAACGAGGTTGACACAGTAAAAGGAACTTTCCCCTTGATACATTGATTCATTTTTAACGAGGTTGACACAGTAAAAGGAACTTTCCTCATACCTGATTCATTTTTTTACAAGGTTGACTCAGTAATAGGAACCATCCTCAGAAACTACTTATTTCTAATTATTTGTTATACAGGTGCTATTTAATATTTGCTTGTTTGTGATTGCAGGTCGACAAAAGGCGACACTTTGTTGCGACAAAAGATGACACTTTGTTGTGACGAAAGACAATACTTTCTTGCGACGAAAGAACTCTTGTTGCGACGAAAGGATTATTGTTGCGACGAAAGAACTCTAGTTGTGACGGAAGAATTCTTGTTGCAACGGAAGGATTTTGATGCGACAAAAGCACTACGACCGCAAATAAGCATTTGGATCTAAGGTAGGATCGACACCTTCATAGCATTTATTTGTAAAATGAATATATTTAGAGAAAGACAAACTTAGTTGTTTGTTTGTTGCTAGATTGTCTTCTGACACTAAGGAGATCGATCTTGTCTGCAAGATCGATTTATCCGGCCAAAAAATTGGTGACTCCACTGGGGATACTTTTTCGTAAATTTAGTCATTCACATGGATAGAATCGTACCTGTTCGAGAAGCGGAAATCAAGACCCTAGATCTAGTTTCCACCATCCAGGCTACGAGGAATTTTTGTTATTCATTTATACAGTGGACTATTCATAAACAGATGGTTGTGTCCATACTGTGTCTACACATGTCTATACTATTGATGTATTGAAAATCATTCCTGTATCAGAACAATTTAAATCAGTTTTCTAGTTAGTTTTGTCTGGGTATGGGAATGCCTACCTTAGCGATGATATGATTACACATATATATTTTGCATTGAATGTTTTTATAGGTTCCGACCAGGGTGTCCATAGGATGATCCTTGAAATGATAAAGTACTTCACTCTTCATATATGACACACTTCATCTTCATCTATTCCAGACTTCGCACTTTAGGGGGAAATTTGTTGCACTAAAAACTGTCACCTTGACATTCTGCTGACTGTATGAGCTCGTTAACACTCATACATGCCTCCTCTGCAAGTATTACAACCTTTGTTCCTCATTCCAAGCCTTAAAACCGGAGGAAAAACCCTAAAAATCTCTGAAACTCAGGGTACGCAGGTAACATGAAGCCTGCCTGCGTTCCTGGCTTGGGTACGCAGGTAATACACTGCTTACCTACGTTCCAAAATGCAGTTTTCCCTTGTAATGCCTGCGTACCCCCTCCAAAGTCAAAAAAGCAAGAAACTAAAGTGAAAAAGTTGAATTTTGGTCAATTGTAGAAGGTTCTAGATGAGATTTTTTGGGGATGAGTATGCTTTGATAAGGTTCATGCATCCCTCACCTTAAGGAACTAATCCCTTGATGTGAGGAGCCTATCCCTTTAAAGGAGGATTCGATCCCTTCAAAGGTGGAACCCTAACCTCCTCATCTTCTCTATAAAAAGAGGCATTGGGTAGCCTCAAGGGGAGTTCAAGCTTTATGTGTGATTGAGTCGAAGTGTTGTTGAGATTTAGACTTCTTTCTGCTAAGCTTCTGAGATGAAAGATCACATACCTCTATGTGCTCCTGGAGGAAGAGTGCAAGAATTATAAAAGTAGAGGAGACTCCTGCTTCAGACCTCGGGAAGGCATGACTCGCGGTAAGGCTAAGGTTGTAAAGGTTCATGCCATTCTTTTTAAAATTAATACAATCAAGTTTTGTTTTCTCTTTCAATAAAATTGTGCGTTCGATTGTTTATTTCCGTGGTTGTCATTTGGTCTGTTTTATTTCATGAATTCCTTGATCACTATGATACAGTATGTTTTATAATTATTTTTTATACAGGTGCTATTTAATATTTGCTTGTTTGTGATTGTAGGTCGACAAAAGATGACACTTTGTTGCGACAAAAGATGACACTTGTTGCGACGAAAGAATTATTGATGTGACGGAAGCACTACGACTACAAATAAGCATTTGGATCTAAGGTAGGATCGACACCTTCATAGCATTTATTTGTAAATAGCATGGATTTTAAGGCTAAGATAAAAATGAGGTACCTAACTATCTTCTAAGTGACCATCTACAATAGGACCAAATAAAAGTTCAGGGTGATCATCACTCACGTTGACCATATCAGACATTTGATCTACCCTAAGAAACTTGGCCACTTGAAACTTATACTGGTCATTCTTGATTATTTCAGGTAAAGTAATGGAGACTTTTAGCTTTGAGATTTCATTTTCAAGACTAAAAAGAGAAGAATGTTTTCTACCTCTTTGGATGGTGCGTCTTTTTTTTCGGCTTGATCTTTGTGTGGAGTCTCCTTTCTCTGTCCTCCATCTTGAACTTCTTTATCTTTCTTATGATTTCTAGTAGAAGCTTATTTTCCTTTCACATCATTAGGAACAACAGGTCCTTTATCTTTTCTGATTTGAAGTAGTCATCTCTTTATGGTGAGCCTCTGTTTGAGAATTATGATTTTTCTGACTTGAGCTTATTGGAACGTTCCTGTTTCTCAAACCATACTACCTATGCACCTGAGTAAGAGCATTATGATATCCCCTCCGGTAATATTTTTTCCATACTGATATCATATCATCCTTAGAAAAAACATATTTTTTATCATCCGGTGCATAAATTTTGCAAAAAACTAATCTTCTTCAGTCAGGAAAATAGGTTGTTGATTTTCATCAAATAAATGATTTTTGCCTGAAATCTTTTCTTCTTCTTCATCAGGGCCTTCAATATAGTTTTTCTAAAATGGAGTATGAATTTTCTGCTGACTTTATGGACCCTGACCCCTCTGTTTTGTTTGCTTGATTCTATATTGAGGCTTTTGATTTTGACCCCTGAAATTGGGATTTTTAATTGAGGGTTCAACTTGTCTATCTACGATGGCCATTTTATCCATCATCTTCTCCATTTTTTTGATCAAGGTGTCGTTTTTTCCCTATGATGAAGTAGATGTTTATTCCTCTCTTTTCTATTTTGATTTTTTATTTCTTGATAATCAGATTCGCTTCAATGCTCACTGCATTTCTCTGCATTTATTCAAGGGTAGATGGATATATTTCTCTCAGCTGGTAATCCATATCAGGATCGAAACCATCAAGGTAATGAAGTAATGTGAAGCCTAAAGGAGGCTTGATATTTTCAGGATTGGAATCATAAATTCTGTTGAATCTAGATATAAAGTCTTGTACAAAATCATTAGGATTTATTTTCAAGGCATTGTATTCAACTAGAATTTGTAAAGGGTTCTTCTTCTCCTTCCATTTTTCCATAAATAAATCAATTATCTACTGTGAATTAAATACAGATCTAGTTGTTAGGGATCAGAACAATTTTTTCACCTCTCCTGAGAAACTCTCTGCTAAGATGTGCATCTTGGTGTCATCATTGTTAATCTATTCAAGATCAATGAAATCAACTACTTTGACAATGTTTTGGTGAGAAGTAATCTCTAATGTTCCATCAAAAAGAGGCAATCTTTAACCATAGTTATGAGGTAGTGTAGTGAGTTGTGGCAGTAGTTTCGACGAAGAAAATATGGCCATGAATAATGGAGGGGGTTGTGAAGGTGTTGACAGAGTGTGTGATTGCAGAGGTAATGATGGAATGAAAGTGACGAATGATGATTTAACTGTGTGAGAAGGTTTGACAGCAGGTGGTGAAGCAAAATTTTGTTGTTGGTACTGGAAATAAGATTTTTCAGAAGTTACATGAAACTTATCGACCAAACCTTGAATTTTATGAAAATCAGACCATACTTCACTCAAGCTCGAAATAAGAAGACTCAGAAAATGGAAGGTAGGTCTAAAAATCAATGGGGTCAAAGACAGTTTCTGAAAGGAAGGATTCATACTTAGACCTGAACAAAGATGTCTCAAATTTAAAATTGAAGGACGAATCTTCTAGAGAAATTAGCCTTGTAGGCAAGGAGTTTGATTTCACAAGTGGGGATATACCCTTTCTAAATTTCTGATACTTTTTTTCTTCTTTCTTAAAAGACTCCCAGGGTCATTAAAAATTGGGGAGGGATTTTGGTCTGGATTTTACCTAGTGTGTCTTTTGGGAGCCAGTTTTCTTGAGAATTTTCACTTTGGGTTGAATTTACTAACTCAGCCTTCTTAGAATGTTATAAATTTTCACCCACAAGCCTACCATTCAGTGAAATAAAATAATTATCCCCAGGGAAAATTTTTCAATCACTCCTCGAAAATGACACCAAAAATGTTATCACTCCCTCTGTTTCACAAGGCTGAGAATGGAGACGTAAGGAGGTAGCCTGAAACCAATCTTCAGATTTGGTAGCTAGCCCTACCAAACCATAGAGGGCTCTCTCAATGCCACTTTTAAATTAAATGAGGTGACTAGAGTTGTAATGATCTTATGCTTGATATAAGCTCAGTGAATTAGGGTTTTGTTTTGAATTTTGCTTGATAGGAATGATAGTCAAGGAACCAAGTCTAGGTTTTATGTCTGATTTAAAATGAACAAATGCAGAGATGAAGATGAGGTGAGGTAGATATAATTAGAAATATACTTAAATTTTCATTATGTTATAGGGTTTTAAAAGAGATATAGAGTCAGAATGAGCATATACATGAGTTCATTCATCAAAGGAATTAGAACATATTCATGAAAATCTTATAAAATAGAACACAAAAAGCAAGAATTATGTTCATAGACTCATAAGATCATCATATAGAAGCATACATGTGATGGCAAGAAAGCATAAAAATTCAACTTGATAATGATTACTTGGAAAAAACAATGCTAATAAGTATACCACTGTAGACCCAAAATTATAGCTGTAATGTATCTTTGATTTCACTAAAAATGTTTGTACATAAGCTCCACACTGCGAATAAAAACTATCCAACCTCTAAAATGACTTGAGTTCGAATACATATAGAAAATAGAGAATATTCCACCACATTGGGTCAAAATATGATCCAAAATTCATCATAAATGCACCCTATGAGTCATTATCTAGAATTTAGGGAAGTTAGAAACAGTCCCCGCAAATTTAGCTAATAACTAGGAGTGTTTGTCTCCTTGAGTAATTACATGATTACTCAATAATGAGGGACAAAAAAAACTCTCTTATCCATAAAACACCTCATAAGACAGCTACAACCTCGAGATTTGGACCATTTTGGCTTGACACCTATCCACAAGGAATCCAAGATAGGAGCGTCGTGCCAGTTAGCAGAAGCATCGTGCCACTTTGAGGGTGATTTTAACTGACTTTAACTTGGAGTCCTCTTGCTGATATAATGATTGGGATGCATATCCTTGGATGTCTTGTATCCAACCCAACCTTGAAACTAAGAAAATACCTTCTGAAAGGCCTTCAAAAATCCATTTTCCCAACCTTACTCCAAAAGTGTTGTGCACGGGCAAAGACAATGGAAAAAGCCTGAAAAAAAGGTTGTTTTTTGGGTTTTTATCCAAAACTTGGGGGTGTCATGAAAACTTGAGACCATATTTGTAAATTACATGGCAAGATAAATCGATACATGTAGAAAAATCCTCATTTGGAGGCTGTGAGAAAAAGCGTTGTGCCGCTGTGCGATGCTTCTCCAAAGGTGAATATTCCAGATTTTGTTAAAAATCACAAAAAATACTCAAAATGCCCAAAATTTGCTGAATTTTGTTTCATGGCATCCTTGAATGATAAAATGAACATCTAGGGATGCCTCAACTAGCAAATCCATGTTATTTTTCTCCTGTAGCATAATTAGGGTTTCTTTAAAAAATTTCCTCAAATTCTTCACCTTGACTTTGGTGATTTGGTTCCTAGTGAAATAGTGTCTCACCCTATGCCTCTAGAGGTTATTATCCCTATTTTCCTTCTTCAAAATATTCTCAAGATGCACATTCACCCTTTCAAGCCACTGTTGAGCGGTCGAATCCCCTCTGCGGACATATGCGATCCCTCTAGTCCTAGGGTGGGTCTAGCAACAAGGGAATGCCTTGAATTCCTAAATTCCTAGCTTGTAAATGAATTATGGACTGGAACAGATATCCTATCTTAGTCCAATGTTTGTTTTGTGGCACATGGTAGCAATCCTTAGATATTTGTCTTCATGCCTTGCGCTCTGTTGGTGACTATGTCCATGCACCTGAACACAGGTCAAACAAACGTTGACAACATACAAACATATGTCTTCATATAAAACTATCCAACTAGTCAAGGAGAGTTAGACACTTTGAATATAAATGGAAACAAATTCAGAACCATAAACCAATCATGTAATATTGATATATGAAAAAGAAGTTTACAACCTATGTCTTGACGTTGTAGATCTCCTTCGACTGGTTCAGTGAGGCACGCATCAAGCATTCAATCATCATTTGGCTCAATGAGGCAATGGGTTTAAACTCTCTCTCTCACAACAAAGAGCTCTTCTTTGCTCTCTTCAACACACCAACTATAACTATTCACTGTTCAACTAGCTGAATCAATGTGAGGAAGAAGAATTTATAGGAGAGGAGGAGGAGGTTTTGGATCCACATAAGGTGGAGGATAGGTCTATTCCTTTGGGGAGTTGCACATTTGTAGGAACTAATAGGCCAAAGGGAGAAACTTGACTTGATCTAGTTGAAAAAAAAAACCACAAATCCACTCACGAAGTTGTTAAACCATAGAAGCTTCATTTCTATTTTAAAAAACTTTCCTAAAGCAGCTCGGCGCGGGTGACCTTTTGAGATACAACGACGACGGTGCGAGGGTCAGTGTTAATTTTTCCATGGGTGCAAGGAAATAACTACCTACTAGCGTTGACCCAAAAGCATAGGTTTTTGAGGGTCTACTTGAGGAATGATAAACAAAGAATATGTTACTAACATGTCAAGGTATGCAATGACATTTATGGAAATGTATGACAATACACAGGGGTCATTGAAATGGTCCTCCAATGTTCGGGATGTGGTTTCCAGGGATGGTGTAAATATACTGTGTAACAGATGCCCCCTAAAGCATGAAGTCCAAGAGAGAGGGAGGGGTGAAATTCTTTAGGAGAACATGCCCAAACAAAAACGTTGTCGTCGGAAGACCTACAAGATCAAGTACAACTGATATCTCTGATACATGAATGTGTGGTATGGGTGCATCCATCCATAATAGAGAATGTGTAATAAGATCCAAGGTATGGACACATCCATCCAGTGAGAAGGATCATCAAATAAAATCAGGTATGGTTGCAACCATCCAATCAGAAGAGTCATGCTTATAGTCATGATAAACCAAATCGTCCTATAGCCTGGATTTTATCAGAAAAAACCTAGGCTCTTGCGCTCCGTCTTGACCCAAACAAGTACAAATTCAAGAATTTGAATGAATGAGTTGAAGTCAAACATGTAAGAAAGTCCCCTGATTACCAACCAATGATGAAAGTTGTTAGAAGGTGCAAGAGAGACCAGCAATAATGATAATGGTACTCAAGGTACTATTGATACAGTCCATGGAATGTGAACAATGAGCTGGAGTCGAACACCTACGAAATCACTCGATCGAAGGCCAATGATGAGAACCTGTTGTCAAATGTGAAGAACTTTCCATTGAGGCATGCAAGCTATAAGGTACCAGAAGGGAGTCTCTAGATTAGCTTCCTGGATAATGAGCTGAAGTCAACAGGAAGTGACTAGTCAAAGGAGGGCCATAATGTTTCCCACATCATCGACACTAGACAGAGGAATAAGAAGATAGTGAATGAGGGCTAGTTAGAGGATTAGGGGTTGAAAAATGCAAAAGGAACTTCTCCTGAACTTATTGGTGACACGACTCCGAAATTTGGCAATATTTGACATCAAGGGATCTGAGTTCATGGTGATGAGGTAAAGAGCAGATGAGAGGTCAAAACTGATCTCCAAACCCATGGAGGAAAAATGACGAATATGGGTTGTTCCCAACCCGACACGAACTACAAGCAAGTGTCATGTTGAAGAGTGACATACTTTCGACACAATTGAGAACTGGTTCCATTTTCCCCCGCCATTTCTGGTGAGTACCCATATTATTTTTGGAAACAAGCTTGAAGGGGATAGCATATGCTTGTCATGTAAGTTTTCCCTTCAAAAAAATCTATCCTAGTACATTTTATGAGCCCTAGGAAGGAGGAACTCAGTAACTTCATGATGACGACATTCGATGTAATTTAGTTTTAACGAGTCTGACAAAGGAAGAAATTGGTGTCTTTTCATGCTTAGAGAGTTTGAAAATAAGCGGAAAAGAAAACTCCAGTAGGTCCCTTTTCATAAGTAGTCTCACAAATACAAAAAGGTAGAAAAAAATATCTAAGAGAACCTCTTAGCCATGTTCGACTAAGGTATTCCTTTTTCATAAATAATCTGTCCTAGCCCGAAAAAGGGGTAAACGTATACTGGGCAGATCACGTTTCTTAGCCTTTTAACGAGTTCAAAATGTCAAGAGTCTTGGAAATCTTTTCAATTTTTGAGAGTCAGAAAAGAGCTGAAAGATGACTCCAAGGGGTCACGTTTTCGTGTTTTTACCGAGTCCAAAAACGTAATAAAATACAACTCATTTCCTCATTGTCATCATTTTTTTAGGACCTGTTGCTGCACAAAAAACAAACTTAAAACCCATTTTTTGAGAAAAAACCATAAAATAATCAAAAAAGGTGTCCAAAAACCTAATTAGGGCTCAGAAAAGGTTATAAAATAATTAAAACAGTAAAAACAATTCACTGTTTACCTTTTCACCTTCTTGTGAGCATTTTACCATTTTTTACTCTGAACTTGCGGAGCTGACAACAGGAAATCCAGGAGGTCATTTGCGAATCCATTTTTTCTAGGTATGAGCTCTGATATTAATTTGTAATTTAAGTCATATTCATTATCTTCTTTCATGGTTTGAGTCAATTTTCGGTAGGTTTTGTAAAATCTTGGCCGCAACGGTCAGCGCAGATTCCGGGCACAAAGTTGTGCCCAACCCTGAAATTTTTGAATGGAGAGGCGCCTGTCAGTGCTATTTGCAAGACAGTAGCACTAAACACTGAGCTCAATATTTTAAGCTCTGTCTCCAAAAATGGCCGGCCAAAAATGTTCCAAATTTTACCTAGAGGCTAATAGAACCTCATATGTTGGTTTTTACAAAAACAATCAGTGGCTAAGATGGTCATAGAGTGGAAAGAATAAGAGCATGGAGAAGAGGATGAACAGGCCATGGGAAATAAGGCATGCATGGATGCCCTAACGAATTGTGGGATCCTGAAATTCTTCATGACCCCATGTTTAAGAGCTTAGCTAGAGCTATTGCAGTACTTGATTAGTGTGTGGGACACTGATCGGGAAAGATTCATGATTCATGACCAAGAGATGGAGAAAGAAGTCTCTAATATTTACTTCATAACTGGATTGTCGAGGAGGGGGGAGAAAACATTTTTGATAGGTACCCGAGCCTTTGGAGAGAGCATGGGCATGCTGATAGACAGAGTCTGTCCTAGAGAAAAGAATTGATCTAAGAGCGACAAAGTAAACATTCAGACAGTCCCTAACTTGGCATTGAGGGTAGTGCTAGATACTATAACTCGGGCCGCTGGATTTCAGGCTCCCCATTAAGCTACAATGACACAGCTTCAACTTGTCTTAGATTGCATGGCTCCAACCATCTTCAATTGGGCAGAAGCAATGATAATCACTTAAAACATCAGTTAACCAAATGCAAAAATGGTAAGATAAAACAATTTGGATATGGGTCCATCTTGATACTGTTCATCCTGGAACGGTTGCCGATATTCCAGCGCTAGGAGGTGGTAGTACCTATACCACCAGCATGAGAGCCACGGATGGTCCATTGGGAAGAGTTGATGCCTCGATCAGGAGGTGGTCAACACATGTCGTGGAGGCTAGAATTCTTTGACTGGATACGCAGACAACTCATTGTGGTAGAGGATTGGTCATAGACCAGCACCGACTTTAGAGGTGATCCAGACCTTCCTCTCCCGGAAGAAGACGACTAGGATGAGGATTTAGGTAAAAACTCATTTTTTCGATTTTTATGAGTATTATGATTTTTTTTATATGTGTTCTGATATTTACTCATGTGTTGCAGATGTTGGACCAAAGAGAACTGCAGGGATGTCCCCCATAGCACAAAGGGTCTCACAAGATTTCAAAGCGGCCCCTTATGGCGAGGGAAGTGAGGAGGAAGAAATCACGTGCAACTTGGAGGGACTCACAAGTGGGATCCCAAACTATGTGAGATTCGAGGACATTCCTCGTGCTTATCAAAGGCACACTGCAGGAGTGTCTACTACATCCACTGACTATTGAGGCGGGTCGTACGTGCAATAACATGCTACCATGAGCACCATGTGGATTAGATGCCTAGGTTTTATTTCTGCATATTTTTTGAGAGACATGATGTCTTAGGTTGTAACCAAATCACATATATTTTTTGAACTATGATGTATATGTGGATGCAAACAATATATATATATATATATATATATATATATATATATATATATATATATATATATATATATATATATGCTTATTTTCCTGTCTAAACCTTACTATGTAATGATGATTGCTTTTACAAATTTCGCAAATGTCTATCTAATACAATATTGGCTACTGAATCAGTTAATGTATTCATTATTCTAGGAATATTCTGATATGTGATATAATCAAAATTCATTTCTAACAAACAAACACGTAAATGCATCCTTAAAATCTGAGGTTTTCTAAGAGAATAATGCCCATTGAGCCGGAGAACAACAAGTTGAGAGTCTGGGTTTACAATTAATTCATGAATGTCGAGGGCAATAGCTTCAGTTAGGAGTTCGATGATTGCACTGTATTCAACGACATTGTTGGTTGTATGTCCTAGAAAAATACCTTGAAGGTCTAATAAATCACCCAAGGTGCAGAAGATAGATTCTCGGTACTGCGAGAGGCACTGTCAGTGAAATCGACATAAGAAGTGACAGACATCTGCATAGTAAGTAAAGACATAATAAGCAATAAAAAATGCTAGAAAATCACACGAATCCAAAAAAGGCACAAAAGTGAAAAACACACTTATGTACAAAAGGACATGCACAAGAAACTCATGCATAATATTTTTTGAGATACAACCCATTTCTGGGCTAATCCAAGGGATAGGCTTCATAGTCAATAAGCTCATAGGCCCCATTGTGCAAAACATGCTTGACGATGTAGGGCCCATGCCACATGGGTTCGAATTTACTTGCCCCCAGCTTATGATGATAATGGTCATACAAGAGGACGAAGTCTCATTCTATGAAGGTACGAGGGGAAACCATCTGGTTAAAGAGGGATTTGACCCGCTTTTTCTGTGCTTCTATAACAAGAACAGTGAAGCGACGAGTTTCATCAAGCCTTTCCAAATATAGAATACGTTCTTCCTCTAGTGAGATGTTAGGCAGTAATTCGACAACTATCTTGAGGAAAGGAATTTCACATTCAATCGAAAGGGTAGCTTCTAGATCGTAAACAAGCTAAAATGGGGTGAATCTAAATGCATCCTTCACCGAGGTTCGGGAAGCCCAGAGAGTTGAAAACAACATGAGATGCCAATTGGACTTGTGCATCTTAATCATACGCTGAAGCATGGTGACTAAAACCTTCTTCACGGCTTCAACCTGGCCAATGGCCTTGGGGTAGTACGACGTTGAGCTATTGTGACACAGACCCAACTTAGTAGTCAAATCAGCCATCATATAATGGCGAAAATGGGAGCCATGGTCTATGACAATGGCTTGAGGGACACAAACCAAGCCATCACATGATTGAAAAGAAATTGGGCGGCCATATTACAGTAAGTTGTGAGTGTATGCATTGCTTTAGCCCATTTAGTGAAGTAGTCCATGGCTACGATAATATAACCATGCCACCCAGTAGATCTGGCACTTGTGACATTTACGAATAGCGAGAATACAATCTTTAAAAATTGTAGGCCAGAAATATCTAGCATGAAGGATTTCTTGAGTAGTAGCATACCCAGACATGTGACTGCCACATGCGCCAGAATGGCAGTCATTGAGGAATTTTTGAGTTTCCTGGAGGTTCAAACATTGACAGAGAATTGAATCAGCTCCGATGTAGTATAAAATATCTCTGACTATGTGATAAGGTTGCGAATGCTGATGTATACATCGATGAGTAACTTTCGTCAACTCAAACTGTAAGATGGAAGTATGGATATGAATGATGATATCACCGTACCATGGATCGAGGGTGCTAATTAGAAAAAGAGTGTCATTTGGAATGCATTCGTCAGAACCAAAGGGAGTAGAGGTGAAAGGTAAAGAGCATATACACTCGGAAAAAACCAATGACTTCTTCGATTTGGCGGTAGTGAACTCCAAATCGAACTCTTGGAGGATAAATATCCACTTGGAGTATTTCCCCCCCATCAATTGTCGAGTTAAAATATATGTCATGGGGTTGCAACCAGAAATCACGGTTGTTGTGTGGATTAAAAGAGAGTGGTGAAATCGTTGGATGGCTTGAACAACTGCCAATGCCAATTTCTCTACATGAGAATAATGTGTTTCAGTGTCAAGAATATTGTTGCTCAAATAATAAATGACGTTCTCATCACCATCGTCGTCGTCATGTACCAGAACCATGGTGATAGTGCTAAAAGTGGCAGGCAAATATAGTGAATAGTTGCAATGATAATTTGGGGGATGCAAAAGAGGAGCATTGACAAGAAAAGTCTTCAGTGCATCGAAAGATTTTTGGGAAATTTCACCCATAGGAACGGGATGCCTTTCTTAAGAAATCACATGAAACCTTTGGATACTTCAGCATATTTCGGTATAAAATGATGTAGGAAATTATCTTTCCCTTGCAACTCTCAAACTGATGTAAAGAGGAAGGAGAGGGGAGATTAAAAATAGCTTCGACCTTAAGAGGATCGAGACGAAGGTCGTCTTTGGAAATGAAAAACCAAAGGAGTCTGCGAGAATCAACGCAAAATACACATTTGTGCGGATTAAGCCGAATGTTATAGCATCTACAACGAATAAATATTTGATGGAGGTGTTCCGAGTGATCCTTACGCTTAGCAAAATGGGCCAGAAGGTCATCCAGGTGAGGTTGAAAAATGTGCTTAATTTCGTGAAAATCGTATGACATTGCTCGTTGGAACGTGACACCAACATTATTAAGGATAAAAGGGAGCTTCTTATATGAAAAGGTGCCCCATGGACAGATGAGGCAGTTTTATGTTTATTAGCCAGTAGGATATTGATATGGTTGTAACTAGAGAACCCGTCCATAAGGGAAAAAATCTCACCCCCAGTACATTCATCAATGATCTGGGCGATGAAGGGAGTGGGATAGTTATCCTTAGGACAAGCACGATTGATGTCGTGGTAATCCAGACAAACTCGAATAGTACCCTGATTTTTATCCACAGGGACAATGTTAGAGACCCAATCTGTCGATGGGATTGGATAAATGAAGCCTGCTTTGAGAATTTTTCCAACTTCCCCCTTAATGGCAGCTGCCTTTCTAGGGTGCACATGAGGAAGGTGTTGGAAAACATGTTTCGCATCAGGGTAAGTAGGGATCTCATGCACGACTATACTCGGATCAATTGCAGGCATTTCCTCGTAAGACCAAGTGAAAATTTCTCCAAACTCTCAGAAGAGACTAGTATAGACCTCAATCTCATCAAGAGCACAGGTCACCCCAATGTGGATGTTCTCGACAACCCCCGATTTAATGGAGATGTCAATATGCATCGTTTGAGTAATATTCCCCATGTTTCCTTCCGCAAAAACTTCATGTGTGAGGATAGGTGTTTGAAGTGGATGGGAAGGAGCTTGGGAAGAAAAATTCTCAAGATAAGTAGACATTGCCCCAAGGCTAGGTAAAAATGAGGAAATATGATGATTATCATCCCAAGGAGGATCCTCGATGGACATGGTTTCTACGATGGCCTCATCAATTGGAAATTTCTCATTCAAGGGATCAAGATAATCTGAAGCACCAAGCCAAGGGGATTGAGAATACGTGTCGAGAGACATACTCGAAGGAGTATGATCAGAAGGAGGAGCCGAAGCCGAGATAACTTCACAATAATCAATTTGTATCAGGATTAAAAACTTCACGTCACCAAATGAATGAACCTGCTCAGGAAAAGGGATGATCCACAGATTAGAAGATGTGGAGATCATATTAACCTGAGAAGTGTTGGGTGGAGGAAGAGAAAAGAGACCCATAAGGGCATGATCTTTGAAAATTCATGACCCTGCACTTTCATAAGGCGTAGGAATATCGTCTACGTACAGAATGTTGCTCTCGTAGGAGGTGGAAGTAAAAAAAGATAGTTGATCGATAGTGATGATATTTCCTTCGTGCGGGAACTGAAGAACATGAAATAGAGTGGACGGTACGCATATCATGGCGTGAGTCCAACTGCGACCGAGGAGAAGGTTATAGTTGAGTTTGGCATCAAAGATTTCAACCTCAACATTAACCATTTTTCCTTCCAATGTTATAGGTAAGATAGTGAGGACAATAAGAGGGTGAGATTCCCTTCTGTCGAAGGCTTCTAAAGCATTTGGAGACTGATTAAGGGTCGGAGAAAGAATGGATTTCCAGCATGCAACGAACATGATGCAAGTAGATGCACCTTCGTCCATGACTGCTTGATGGATATTCTTACCATTAATCCCAGATTGGATAATCAAAGCAAGCTAGTGAGGGAGACGCATAATTAAATTTTCGAGATCAAAAGTGATAAGGGTTGAATGGGTAGGGTCAACCCCTCCGATAGTGGATATCAAAGCCTTTTGTTGTAATGGACATCTCTGAAGTACCTCCAACTTGAACATAGTAGACGTTGCTTGAGCCAAATCCTCAAAAATACTGTAATGCTGAGCGACACGGGCGTTTGGATTATAGGAAGACTTATGGAGCACGCCTTTAGAAGGTGGCCATACAACGGGCTCAAGACTAGGCCTTTCAATATGAAGAGGGCCAGAAGCAGGTGGGGGAGGAGGACCATCTGTAATATCTTTCCCCACTGCCTACTGCGGTTCAGTATAATATTTCTATTTGGTAGAAATAGATATGGGTGTAGCACCATTCATCATGAAAACTTGAGAACAAAAAGGGGCAGAGGATTGAGGTTTCTCCACCGTTTGAGTTTGTTGTGATGGGAACATTTTTTTAAGAACATTTGGAGTTCCTTTAGTGCCTTTAAGCAGTCGAATCACCTTGTCCAGTTGTGGATAGTCCTTAGTGTAATGCTCATCGTCACATATCAGGAAAGGATACCTCGGTTTACGTTTTGAGCCATCATCAGTATTGGTTTTAGGAGAATCCTGTTTTTGGGTATCATCTTTTGCCTTATGTAATGTTCCAAATTTTTCTTCAATAAATTGGAACATTAATTTTTGTCTAAATTCATTTAGGAGATGAATAATTGGGAAAGGAGGCCCAATAATAATAAAAACATAAATGAAATCCCTCTAGTATGGAAAGGGATTAGCCATGGTGTAATATTCCCAATTAGTAATGGCTAATTGGAATATTTGATTTTGGTCAATTTTGCTTTAAGTAGTTAGATTACGAATAAAAGTGAGTAAAGGGAACACAACTCACTCTAAAATAAGGGGGACTTCCTAGTAGATGCACGTTGTAATCAAGGGGGCCAAATTGAGCACGTAGTAAAGGGATATTACCGTGGTATCGTGGGTGGAGGCGACCGTGGGTTTTGAGAGTGGCCAACGCTATATAAAGAAGATAGCCTCCTCATTTTGACAATCATTGGATTTTATGCATTTTGAATCTGGTCATTACGACTATTGAGCACGCTGGCTGTTTAGACTGTCTGGAGCGTTGTTTAGTGCATTGAGTGTCTCCGTTCGGAGATCTCACCCTCAGCCCCGAGGGACTTCGAGTGCCTACTCGGGTGAGGTAGTCTCGTCAGTGTTTCGTAGGAGAATCGATCGACTGTATTTCTGGAGGAGCAACGCATCTATTGGCTACACGGAATCTGTGGAGGAGCAGCGTGTTAATTGACTGTGCAGTCTTGAGTGGAAGGACGCAGTCCGTATTGGGGATTTCCGAATCAATGGTGATCATGTTATTGAGGATCCAGAAAGTGGCAGCGTGATCAGTGGGAGGAAAGCACAGATCCATAAGGAGGAATTTCGGGACAGCTACACAGCTGTTTTCAGCCGCTGGAACGCAGATCTAATATGCAGCCATTCCATGCAGTGTTCTGAGAGTAGATATTAACTTGCCTTGTGCAAGTTTAGGTGCTATCGCTTGATCACCTATTGTACTCCTCTGTATTTATCAGATTAATCAAATGGCTCAGAGTTCTCTTGGTATTTCTTGAATATCTGTTCATGCTTTATATACATGCTATTGTATGTTGCATTTCTGTTATTCCTTCCCTTGCATTTCGATTTCTGTACCACTTGTTGTGTTTTCTCCCACACTCTTAGATAGAGTCTAGAAAGGGCCAGATAGCCTCCAGATCTCATCCTCTTTTTAGAGGTGAAATATCTGGGAAATTCCCTCCCAGTCCATCTCTGATTGGAGTCTGCTTCTGTTTTAGAGATATCCCTGAAAAGGGATATTACAGTGGTATCTGAGCATAGATCTGGCTCAGCCTGTGGAGCTAGTATTCTATGTCATCGGAAGAAAAACCCTACATCTGCCACAAAGGTAGGAAGTACAGAGATATTGAGTGTAGGTTGGAGAACACCTATGGAGAGGGAGACTGCGTTCGAGTGGTGGATGCAGAACAGGAGGAGCCTGCAGTAGAAGCAGAGCAGGGAGAGATGATGGCAGAGGATAGTGATGCAAAATAGTTTGGGGAAGCACTCCTCAGATCAGCGCAGGATCTGGCGAGGCAGATAGAGGTGATGGTCAGAGATTCACGTCTGTGGAGGCTAGACAGCGTGAAACCCTAAGGGGTTTCTAGGTTGGTGAGGGGTCGGGCACATCCCACCATTTGCAGGAATAGGTTGCAACTCCGCACCAGACATCACATGCCCCCACTTGTGCCAATATGCCCACTTTTCTGAGTGCAGATACAGGGGCAGGAGCACAGGAGGAACCAGAGCCTGACCGCATAGGTGATTATTTTGCTGAGTACCAAGCAGCTGGGCAAGATTTCAGGGATGCCATTTTATTCAGAGACTTTGTTCAGCTTTAGTGGGACAACAGACCCTGCGACCAGCATAGAGGACATCGACATTATCATGATGGATATTATTTCCGCGAATGGAAGTCCATGGGGGAAAACTTCAGAGAAAATTTTCCCTTCAGAGATTATTGTCAGCTCAGGCAGGATGAAGGAGGAAGGAACAGTGGGGGGTCTAGCACACAGAGTTCAAAGTTGCAATGTACCACTAGGAGGACACCTTTTCCCACATATGATGGATCCAATGATTTCATGGTTCGAGATCGGGTGGAAAGGTTGGATACCTCTTTCCAGATTGACCAAATAATGGAAGGGGAAGCCATCAAAATGGCTACCACGCACTTGGAGGATGAGGGCACACAAGATCATGGGGAGCATGTGGATACACCCAGTGAGTCTAAGCCCAAGAAGATCAGAACATTGAAAAAGATGAGTTTATTCTCATCTATTTTTAGATCCAGAGTGGACATCTCCAAGGAGGTCAAGAAGACTGAAGAAGAATAAAAGGAAGTACCATGCACTTCCTATTGTCATCAAGAAGAAGGAATTGATCATGGAGGATACTTGGACCATTAGATCCTTAGTGATTACCTTGTTGAGTATAGATCTCAACCTAGAGCCTTCAGGGAGACTCTAGATTTTCCTCATTTCATCCAGCTGAAGGAAGAGAAGAGACCATGTAGCAGAAAATAAATCAAAGGCAATAGATTTATTTTGTCTACCTTTGATGGGTCATCTAATGCAAGAACTTGGGAGAGAAAGTTGGAGGCATTTTTCGTACTACATCATGTAGCAGGGAAAGAAGCTGTTGAAATCTCAGCGCTGCACTTGGAGGGTGAAGCCTATGATTGGTGGTGTAGCCACTTGAGCCATGCAAGGGTGAAGAATTTTGCAGAGTTCACTCAAAGGTTGATCCAAACCTTTGATGGAGAAAGAGAAAATAAAGAAAAGATCACATCACCTCTTGAGGAGGCTTGTGATAACGTTGTCACACTCATGGAGGAGCAGCCACATGCATCAACAGTTGGGGCAGCCAACACTTTTGCGGAAGGGACTCTTGCAGCCCTGCAAGAATTTCCAAATGCACATCAAGGTATGAAAAGATTTCCACATTCAATTGTTGTAGCAAATTCTTTTGATCAATGTGGAGATTTACTTTTGCATGACCAAGGGTCAAATCCCATTGCTACTATAGAGCAGCTTGGTTGCACTGCGTTGTGCAACATGGAAACACTCAATAAGGAATAAAACCATCATTCTCATTAGCCATTGTTGGATTTTACATCACATTGGAGGTTGGGGTTTGAAGCCTTGAAGATTGATGGTAGACATCTTGGAGTAATAAACCCTTTCTCCCTTCAAGATGACACTTTCTCAATGAGCTCCTCTCAGCTCAAAGAGGAACTTCTACTTTCAGAGCCAAGACCTCATTGGTTTTGGAATACTATTGATAAAAGGGAGGTCTCAAGGAGAGATCTCATGATAGGTGCTTCAACACACCATGGAGTGCAAATATTTTCTTCCTTTCTCACAGGAGCAGATAGAAGATGGAGGACATATTAAGATGGATAACATCTCTCATGCCTGTGTTGGACATTCCTTGAGCCATACACATCATGATGGGAAGTTTTTTCCTACCACCTATTTGATCCTTGATAGGGTCTCATTGATCCTTGAGAAGCTTACATTTCAAAACCCCATGAAGTGCAAAGACAGGAATTTGATTTGGGAGGATGGTAGCCCTCATGGGAGGAGTACCAAGATGAGGAGAAGAAGGAGGCATCCACAAGCGATTGAGTGGATTTGGTTGATGAGCAAGGAGCTAGGAGGCTACTTGCAGATCTATGATACTGGGCAACAGGAGGCTTGGCTGGGCTGGTTACTCTTGAAAGAGTTTGGTCATCGCTTGGCAAACACTCTTCCTAAGAGTAAGAGGATGGGTACTTGCATCATTGAGCAGCATAGAGTATGGATGCATGGTGTTGATGTGACACTCATATCTTTCATTGTGTCTTCATCACATGAGTTGTATGATGAAAGTATGGGGAGGCAGCAAAAAGTTTGGTTGCTTTGCTTGTTCTTGGGAGAGAAAGAGCAACTTTTCTCTCACACTTTGTATGATGTTGCACGAAGAGGAGATGTAATTATCTATTTGGTCTTTGATGATTTCGGAGCTCTTCCATCTTGGGGAGTATTCCATATTTGTTGCAGCATTATTAGAGGAATATTTGACAAGCAGCATGTCAAACAACAGAGTTTGGTATTGGCAGGGGCTTATTTGCATAAGCTCACAATGCTGTCACTTTGGAGCAGAGCCTTATGGATGAAGTGTGCCTAGCGGAAATGTGGAGGATCCATAATTCACAGGTTCCAGGATAATTTCATATTTATTGAACTTGATGATAAAAGAGGAGGTAATGATGATAGAGCCATCTACCACTATGGCATGTTCTTCTTGACTTGGGGGTCCAAGCACCTTCTTGCAGCACATGGTTCATTTTTCCTCATAGCATGCCAAAACACTATGGAGGACTCATTCATGGATCCATGTACCATCTTAATTCCATCATTTGGTGAGAATTTTGTATATACATTCATTGATTTGCACACTCTTACCATTCTTATGCAGTGCATTGCTTCACAAGAGGGCAAGCTTGTCACATTGCTCCATGAGTTGTATTGGGCCAATATACATGATGGAGGCAACCATATCTTTTGTGGCCATGGGAAAATGTTTTATCATCACTTTTATGTTCAGTTTATGCACTCTAACATGTATCATATGGGGACATGCATGATTAACCATGTAAGAAGAAACATTTTTCCTTGTACTTTCCTCAAGCAGCAACTTGTAAAACTGTGATGTACTTGTTTGGGAAGATGTTGGTACTTTCTTGCACCACCTAAAACCTTTAGCATTCTCTTCATTCTATTGCTGATCATGACTTCATTTTCTTATATAGATCATATTTGTATGAGAAGCATGATTATGATGGAGACACATGAGTTGGATGTGTCTTTAAGTGGGAAAAATTCTCACATTTTCTGCACTACATGTTCTAATGGGAGCATGGGAGTAGATATGGCCACCACAGCCACATGTTTGTTTCCTTTTGAGGTGGGCCAAGAGGCTGATATTCATCCATTGTACAGCAATGGGAAAGTGCTTGATCATGTATTGTTGTTACATTCAATCATTTACTATCCTTTAGTAGATGTGATGAATCTTGTACATTGCTTGCCATGTAATTTTATGAAGTTATAGTGGGTGGAACTGCGCTGTATCCTTGTGATATATTGTTTGCATCATGCATCATCATGTAAAAATTGCAACAAAATTATCCTTGGGATATTCTATGATGACCATGTCCTATTCATCATGGATAATATGTTTTGGGCCTGCCTGTTCTTCATTGTTGGAGGAGAACTCTTTGGAGGATTTTTCTTCATTTTTCCATTTGAGGGCAATACTTTTGCAGCCCAGGATCAACAGACACTCTACACTTTTCAAGAGTGGAGAGAAGGACAACATGGGGTAAGCTATGATGCTTGACAAGTTCAGATTTTCAACCCACCTTCATTACCGGAGCTTGAGGTGGAAGGAGATTTTCAGGAGTTACCTTGTTGGGAGGTGGCTCATTTTGTTTGGATGATTGCTTGGGGATGGAGGATCCACATGAGGGAGATGTTCCTCACCATATTTCATACTCCATGCCTTGAGTGGAGAATTTCCAGTTCTATCCTTGCAGTTGCTTGGGGACAAGCAACATTTGGGAGGGGAGGACTGTAATGTTCAAAAATTTTCTTCAATAAATTGGAACATTAATTTTTGTCTAAATTCATTTAGGAGATGAATAATTGGGAAAGGAGGCCCAATAATAATAAAAACATAAATTAAATCCCTCTGTATGAAAAGGGATCAACCATGGTGTAATATTCCCAATTAGCAATGGCTAATTGGAATATTCGATTTTGGTCAATTTTGCTTTAAGTAGTTAGATTATGAATAAAAGTGAGTAAAGGGAACACAACTCACTCTAAAATAAGGGGGACTTCCTAGTAGATGCATGTTGTAATCAAGGGGGCCAAATTGAGCATGCCAAATTTAGCACACAGCAAAGGGATATTACCGTGGTATCGTGGGTGGAGGCAGTCGTAGGTTTTGAGAGTGGCCAACGCTATATAAAGAAGATAGCCTCCTCATTTTGACAATCATTGGATTTTATGAATTTTGAATCTGGTCATTACGACTATTGAGCACGCTGGCTGTTTACCCTGTCTGCAGTGCTGTTTAGCGCATTGAGTGTCTCCGTTTGGAGATCTCGCCCTTAGCCCCGGGGGACTTCGAGTGCCTGCTCGGGTGAGGTAGTCCCGTCAGTGTTTCGTAGGAGAATCGATCGACTGTATTTCTGGAGGAGAAACGCGTCTATTGGCTACGCGGAATCTGTGGAGGAGCAGCCGTTTATTGACTGTACAGTCCTGAGTAGAAGGATGCAATCCGTATTGGGGATTTCTGGATCAGCGGTGATCATATTACTGAGGATCCAGACAATGGCAGCGTGATCAGTGGGAGGAAAGCACAGATCCGTAAGGAGGAATTTCGAGACAGCTACACAACTATTTTCAGCCGCTGGAACATAGATATGATATGTAGCCAGTCCATGCAGCGTTCTGAGAGTAGATCTTAACTTGCCTTGTGCAAGTTTAGGTGCTATCGCTTGATCACATATTGTACTCCTCTGTATTTATTAGATTAATAAAATGGCTCAGCGTTCTCTTGGTATTTCTTGAGTATCTGTTCATGTTTTATATGCACGCTATTGTATGTTGCATTTCTGTTATTCCTTCCCTTGCATTTTGATTTCTATACCACTTGTTTTGTTTTCTCCCACACTCTTAGATAGAGTCTGGAAAGGGCCAGATAACCTCCAGATCTCATCCTCTTTTCAGAGGTGAAATATCTGGTAAATTCCCTCCCAATCCATCTCTGATTGGAGCCTGATTTTGTTTTAGAGATATCCCTGAAAAGGGATATTACACCTTGCCTTTACCCTTCTTCTTACCTTTGGAAGCTTTATCCATCGGGGTAGACTAGATGACATTCACTTCCGCAGTATTGGCAGGATTAGGAGGTGGTTGAGAAGTAGTATCGATGGAAGAAGTGGATTTTTTATTTGTAGAATTATGAGAATAATCATGGGAAGTCTGAGATATAGAACCAATGATACCATTGAAGGATGGTGTCGTCGGTGCTTTCGAAGTTCCAGGTCGTGGAGCATCGGGCAAGAGTTCATAAAGTGTGCCAGATTGAGAGTACAAGAGATCGAGGTACTAGGCACGAGCGATGGCCTGCTCTACAGTAACACGTGCCCCTATAGCGATTTCCTTAGCAATCAGATCGATAAAAGAGGTAGTGAACCAATCAGTCAGAAGTTGATCAGGGATTTCAAACTTGATCAAATGACGACGAAACCTCCATTCATGAATGTGATCGGAGATGAGGGTGGCCTGATCTTGTTTCAAGGATGTTAGGAGGTGCGTTCTAGTTTCATAACGAACTGGTAATTGAAAATGTGTGAGAAATGCCATTGCAAGAGAGTTGAAATCTTGAAAGATGGCACGAGAGATTTCAATGTACCACTTTGTAGCGGCACCAGTGAGAGTTTTTTGAAAAATAGGTAAATCAATAGAATCATCAACCCAGGAGTTAGAGGAGCACCATAGGTGTTATGTCATAACATGCACCTGGGGGTCTTCTTCGGACTTGCCTTCGAATTTGGGACAATTTCCAGGGATCTTGGTGGGAACTGGGGGTCAATATGGATTATGAAGAATAGGATCATTCGTTGAATTTGACAGATCAGGCAGCTCCAACGTAGCAAGGAATGGAAATTACAGATTGAAAGGAATCGCAAGCCTTTTATAAAGACCGACGTTAGGGTTCCAACCAGGTTGGGAGAAATTTTGAGCCCATATGTTCTGTCTCGGAGGATTTTGTCCATAGGGGTTATAATTTTGGTAATTCTACCCATAACTTGGTTGAGGACCAAGGTACTAATTCTAAGTGAACCACTGAGGTCCATCTTGAGCAACACATGGATTTTGTTGCAGATGAAAGATGTGCCTTGGGGTGGAACTTGTACGATCGAAGATTGGCCTTAAGGAATGAAAGGTTGGCCTTGAGGCTGCACAGGTTTTCCCTGGGGTGCAGGTTGGCCTGGATACCAAGGTTGAACAGGTTTTCCCTGAAAACCAGGTTGCCCTCAAGAAAGTTGACTAGGTTGTCCTTGAAAACCAGGTTGACCTGATGGTTGAGATAAGCCAGGCTATCCCTGAAGACCAAGTTGAACCGGCTGACTGATGGAGGGTTTGCCTTATTGTACAAGAGATGGGCCTTGCTAAACATAAGGATGGTTTGGTTGCACAAAAGGTTGTTTCTGAGGTGGATAGGTTTGCCCCCGAGGAACATAAGATGCTCCTTTGTGAACATGAGGTTGACCAGTAAGACTGTAGGGTTGTCCTTATTGGACGGAATGTTTTTCCTGAGGGATTTCCTTATGGACCATAGGGTTGTCCCTATTGGTACATGAAATGGTTTTGGAAAACCGTAATTTGTGGCGTTTGGACAAACAATGGACCTTGTGGAAGAGGCCCATGGTAGTAGGCATGATTCCCATGTTCATCATATTACTGTGGTAGATTTATCTGAGTTGGAATTTGCTGAGAACCCTGGGGGAGGTAATTTTGATATACTAGGCGTACGACAAACCTCCCGGAATAGGATTAGATGATATAGGCGCATTACCAATGGGTTGATGGACTCCCGAATCGTGAGTTTGCGATCCACTCACAACGGGCCCAATAGATATCACGAAATCATTAGGATGCATCTCATGAACTGTAGAAGATGACGGAAATGATGGAATCACACTAGCGGATGGTGTTGAGGAAGCCACACAAACAATGGGTTGGGTTGGGATAGATGTAATCATATTCGAAAAAAATGACCCTATAGAATGAGCCACCGTACTTGACCACAAAGGGTTCTGATACAAGGATGAAGCACCAGAGATTATCTACCCCAAAGAACGATAACTAGTTGGGATGGATGAAGGTTAAGATGAAGGCTGAGTCGTCATAAAAGGAAAATTCTCAGGAGGGAATTGATATTCTCCCATAGAAACAAAAGTCTCTTCACTACTAACAGGACTTGAGGCATCCATGTCGGATGAAGACATGCTGTCAGGGAACAACTGACGAGTGGTAGAGGGAAAAGCACCAAACAAAGGTGTCAGAGGCGAATGCAAGCATTGAGGAGGATCTTCTCTCAAAAATAAAAAAGCATCGGGGGGCTTCCAGTTGATGTCAAACAACTCCTTAGCGGGAGACCTAGTGGCAAGAGGTTGAACGCTTGGGAGGATAGCACCTTCAAGGTTATAAGTCCCAATAGACTGAGGTATCTCCGAAAAAACTCTGGGGGGAGGCTCTTCACTACGAGATAATGAAGAGGATGATGAAACAGGTGGTTCAGCCACCGCGAGTTTGTCTCAAAAATAAGGGGAGAAAAGAGATGATCAAATCGAGGCTTTAACAATGATCACTAAGGAATTACTCATGAACCAACCAAGAAAATAACTTTAATGGGCGTGTGATCGTGGGTAATTAATTTTATGACACTAAAACAAAACCCTGCCATTTCATATTTTAAGAGTTAAGAAAAGGACAAAAGGTGACTCTAGTCACTTTCAATTTGGACGAGTTCGAAAGGACAAGTGATTGATGATCTTTTCAAGGATTACTCAAGAAATCTAGGCAAGAGGGTGTACCAAGCTCCCGTGAACTGCAATATACACCTTGGTGATCAAATGAAAGAGAAATGACCAAGGACTTAACGTACATGCAGGTAGTCTCCTTGAATGTTGTGTTCGGTGTATCATGGTTACAGGGCGGCAGACTCAGCTTCCTATGAATAAAGGGTTGCAACCTATGAGGGACTCCATTTATATACGTGATGGTACGGGGAGCACAAGTCCATACTAACGCTGTCTAATGAAATTTGCGAGCAACAGCTGCTAGGTTTAACGATGCCGGAAAACGTCACTAGCCTAGACCTCTAAGTGTAAGTGTTAAGTTTAAATGCTTCCTTCAGTTGATTGAGTTACTTTTATCATTTATCTTGAAATTATGTTTCAGTTTCAAGGCCTTACCGAATGTAATCTCAAATCTCTAATGCAAAACTATATGAGAGAAAGAATACCATGTCAATTCGATGAAAAAATATCTAAGAGAGGGAGAGAAGTTCAAAACAAAGCAATAATCAATCGAATGCAAGAAGGACACTTTCCTTTATGCTAATAACACAGCCAAATCAGAAAATGAAATATTCTTCTTTTGTTTTTCACTTTTTAATGAAGAAGAAACCTATTAATGCAAAAGAGTACTTTTCATTTTCAAACAGAAAGGAAGAATGCAATTTTTTTTTCTTTTGTATGAGTAAGAAGAAATAACACAATGCTACACTAAAAGGACAAAACAAACACTAGTTTTGAGCAACTTCAAATGAAATGATCAAAACACAAAGAGACCAATTCTAAGCAAAAGACTTTCAAGTCGACTCAATGAGAAATGTGATCTACACTCGGGGTGATAATTAGAGGGTCAAATGCACACCATGATGACATTTCGACAATCCTACAATACGTAGAATCGAAAGAAAATACCAAGCAATTAGACAACAAGATGAAAACATGAATGACTAAAATGACTCACATACAGCTTAGAGACTCAACGAACATGTGACAGAACAAACGATTCAAGACACCTAGAAGCCCTAGGGTGAACAAACCACATTGATTGGATGAGAGACAACCAACCGAAATGAACGAGATTGGGAATTCAAGAATTAATCCAAATGGATTAATCCAGGAAGAAAAACCAATCCAGAGGGTAAGATACACTAGAAAATCAGGAAGGAAGCCCAAAATCAAAGCTACAGGAATCAATGCGACTGTTCAACAGTAATCCGTGCTGAACATGGAAAGTCACACTTGGGCCAAAGGCAACTTGCACCAATGGGCACGACTTTTAGGCAAACAACAATGCCGAGTAAGGAAACCAAGGAAGGAAGAAAGGGCAGCTAAGAAAAACCTAGGCTTATCACTCTGATAATAGGTGAAGTGGCTTGAAGTAGTCAAACACGCAAAACAAAGCAGAGAAATGACAATACGACCAAAGTGGGACAGACAAGCAAAAATTCAAAACAAACAACGAGAGATGACAGACACACTGAACCCTAGTATGGTCGCCAACTTGTTGAGCAGGAAAGTCCCCTCTACGGATAGAGGCGATCCCTCTTGCCCTAGGGTGGGTCTAGAAAAAAGGGAACTCGTTGAATTCCTAAATTCCTAGCTTGTAAATGAAATATGGACTGGAATAGATATCCTACCTCAGTACAATGATTTTGTTGTGGCATGTGGCAATGATCCTTCGATATTTGTCTTCACGCCTTGTGCTCTGTTGGTGACGAAGTCCATGCACCTGGAAAAATATCAAAAAAACGTTGACAACATACAAACATATGTCTTCATCTACAACTGTTCAACTAGTCAAGGAGAATTAGACACTTCGAATATAAATAGAAAAAAAGTCGTAACCAGAAACTAGTCATGTAATATTGATATATGAAAAATAAGTTTACAACCTATGCCTTGACGTTGTAGATCTCCTTTGATGATTTCAGTCAGGCACGTCTTAAGCATTCGCTCGTTGTTCAGCTTAATGAGGCAGTGGGCTTAAACTCTATCTCTCACAACACTGGGCACTTCTCTGATCTCTTCAACACACCAACTATAAATATTGATTGTTCAGCTAGTTGAATCAATGTGAGGAAGAAGAATTTATAGGAGAGGAGGAGGAGGTTTTGGATCCACATAAGGTGGAGGAGAGGTCTATCCCTTTGGGGGGTTGTAAATTTGTATTAATTAATAGGCCAAAGGGAGAAACTCAGCTTCATACAATCGAACAAACAACCATGACTTCACTCACGAAGCTGTTAAACCATAGAAGCTTCGTTTCTATTTTAAAAAACTTTCCAAAAGCAGCTTGGCATGGGTGCCCTTTTGATAAAGAGCGCTGACAGCACAAGGCTCTGTGTTAATTTTTCCATGGGCACGAGGACATAACTACCTACCAGTGCCGACCCAAAAGCATAGGTTTTTGAGGTTTTACTTGAGGAATGATTGACAAAGATTATGTTCATGACATGTCAAGGGATGCAATGGCATTTATGGAAATGTATGACAATACAAAAGGGTCACTAAAATGGTCCTCCAATGTTTAGGATGTGGTTTCCAGGGATGGTGAAAAAATACTATGTAACAACAACAACTCTTTGTGTTGCTCAATTTTAGCAACGATCAAATCATCAAAGGTTAGCTGAACTAATGGAAGAGATGATTGTTTTTCCTCATATTTTTTCCTAGTTAACCCTCTTTTTCTTGGCCTCCTTGGCTTTATTTCAGCCTCTATGTCTTCCAATTGATCAACATCTACCACTTCTTTTCCTTTACCTTTATTTGCCTCAAGATATGCCTTTGGTTTGCTTTGGAGCAGTTTTTTCATCTTCAACTTCATGTTTTCTTGTTGTAGGAAGGTTATCATGGAGTTTGGCCTTGAAAGGCTATCCTAAAGCTCTGCTATATTTGCATATTTTTCTCTTATTATCTCCTCCGCTGATTTGTCTTCCACCTTCTCTTCCATTTAAACCTCCATAGGTGCTTGTTAATCATGTTGTTGCAATGGTGACTCATCCTCATGAAAATATGGTTGCTCCATGGTTTCTCTTTGCTCAATTTTAGTTTAAGGTGCAAGCACACCTTTGGTGATCATAGGAGAAAAAACAATCCTTTTACCCTTCTCATAGGTTTGAGTGATTTCAACCCTAGGCGCCTTTGGAACCTCTGCTTGTCTACTTGAAGAGTCGACCTCCTTTGGCTGTGCTAATGATGATGGTATTCTCTAAATGATGGGTGGACTAGTAGTAGGCGCAAATGCAATAGTATTCATGAAAGTTTCCCAAGACATATTGATTTCTAAAATCTGATGCAAGACTATAATCTTGACCAAACCACAGTGGAACAAATTAGTGTGATGATATTTTCCTTTAATCTGCACCTTTTTAGTCATTTTGACCAAACTCCTGAATAGATAATTAGGCAAATTGAGTGGATTGGTGGCAGTGAAGTGCATCAATAACCTTATGTGGTAGTGGTAAAATCCTGAGAATCTCCCTTCACATATAAAATACTTCATAATTAGCTTCATAAAAGGGGCATAATTATCAAGTGAATTCCTGAAAGGAAATATGTTTTTAGGAGCATCTTTGCAATGAGGATTTAAGAACATTTTATAGTTCTCAATGTCCAAGTCCATCCCTTTGAACCAGATTTCTCAATGGTTAGGGATACCTATTGTTGAGGTGATAAAATCTGCTGATATGGTGAATTCAATACCTGATATGATAACCTTATCTTTCCTGAAGCTGGTAGCAAAAAGGATTTTCAATTGAGCATGACAACCTACCTCCTGGATTCTCTCACAAAACCTCAAACAACAATTGTTTTCAAAAGATATCTTAACATAAGGAGAAGAATTGATCTCCTGCAAGTTGGATGGCTCAAACCTGGAATGATGACCTCCCTTATGGACCCTCTTCTCACCCTCCATGATTTTTATCAACAAGGAGAAACATATCTTGATGTAGTGGAGATGGAATGTGAAGAATTACGAAAACAGAGGATAGTGGTACATTGGTTTTAGGGACAAAAATGAGGTGGAAGGGAGTTAGGGAAAAATCCCTAAAAATTTTTGGAGGTAGGGTGATGAGTTGGCTATAAGATAAAAGTGAAATTTTTGTAAATGGGCATGAGAAAGGTGCCTAAAAGTTAAAATCACATAGTTTTCCTAGTTTCCCTACAAAAACGTAGTGAAAAATCGGGGTTTGAGTGAAAATGATAGCTATGAGAGGTATGAGTGATATGTAATGATTTGATAAGGCATATAGATGATGTAATATGATGTATGAGGGTTTTACCAACTAAAACAACCAAAAATGAAAGAAACCAAAAACGTAGTGGAGAAAACCTAAATAAAGGAATCCATCTTTGCTGAAGAAATTCACTTTGAATGAGGTATGAGGAGCATTCAATTGCTATTTTTGAGTTCTCTAAACGTTGAGAAAATCTGGTTTGACCCTTGGATAGCTATTTTGAATCTTGGAATCAAAAGCGTAGCACCTTTGCCAGAAGCGTAGCACAACTACCAAAAGCATATCGCAGCTACCAAAAGTGTAGCGCAGAGCAGTTTGGCACAATTCTTGTTGGTTGCCTTTGACCTTTAGATATATATGGAGTGTTGTGAGGATGAGAGAGGAGCTCTTTGAACATCAAAGGATGGAATGACTTCAAGAAGCTTCATTTCCTTTTATAACATCACAAATTTTTCTTTTTTGTCTTCTAGTGAAATCATAAATACTTTGAGAAAAATTTTCTTTTTGAAAACTTGTTCTTGTAACATACTTCTTGAGAAAAGACAAATTGCCTTCACTTTATTCCCTATCTTTGCTAACTCCCAATGAAGGTGATTTGTATGGTGAAGATGACTCTTTTTTTCCTTATTTCATGACATGATTGGACATTATGATGGTGAAACAAAAAATACCTAGACCATGACCTAGATGAATGTATGTTGAATGATCTATGATCCTAGGTGATGATGAATGACATGACCTTGAAATGATGATGACCATGAATGAGTGTAGGGAGTAGCATTCTGACCTAGAAAACATTCAGTGAACAAAATTTTATTTTATAATTTGTTTGAAAACATAAAATTTTGACCAAGAATCACTACTAAGTAAACCTAAAAGAGTGTATTTGATCACTAAACATTTAGAAACTAACATGGTATATCCCTCCTAGTGTGTCCCCTTGGGGAGCACTGGTTTTGTTTTTTAAAAATAAATATGGTACGATGCATATGTGTATGGATTACAGGCAGCTTAATAAAATGATTGTTAAAAACAAGTATATGTTGCCACGGATAGATGATATTTTTGATCAAGTAAAGGGAGCAACAATACTATCAAAGATAGATGTAAGATATGGATATCACCAGATACAGATTAAGGATGAGGATATATCTAAAACAACCTTTCGCAAACATTATGAATTCGTGGTGTTACCATTTGGATTAACCAACGCACCAACAACTTTCATGAGTTTGATGCATGGTATATTTCACCAATTTTTGGATAAGTTTGTTTTAATCTTCATTGATGATATAATAATCTATTATAAGAACATGGAAGAACACAATGAACATTTACGCTTAGTGCTGAAAATGTTGAGGGAACATCAGCTCTATGCCATATTTAGCAAGTGTGACTTTTACAAAGTACAAATCTAGTATTTGGGCCATGTAATATCTTTTGAAGGGATATCGGTAGACCCCGAGAAAATAAAGATGATTATGGAATGTAGAGTACCGAGAAATGTAGCAGACGTACATTCTTTCATGGGCTTGGATGGCTATTATCGACGCCTCATCGACAACTTATCTAAAATTACTTTTCCCATTACCTCCTTGCAACGAAAGGGGTGAATTTTTAAATGGATTAGTGGATGCCAAAATTGTTTTGAATGGTTAAAGTAACAGTTAACTACTACTCCCATATTGAAAGCAGCTAACCCAAATAAGGAGTTTGAAATCTGCACCGATGCTTGTAAGGAAGGGAAGGGATCAGTTTTGTCATAAGACAAAAAAGTAATTGCATATGAGTCCAGGAAGCTTAAGGACCATGAGCAGCAATACTCTACTTATGACCTAGAACTGACTGTGGTAGTTCATTCTCTCTAAGTTTGGAGACACTACTTACTGGGGGAAAACTAGCTACTTTAAGTAGTCTAACGTGAACGTTCACTAAGCAAGGTGGAACGTGTTCCTGAGTGAATTTGACTTTGACATTCAACATGTGAAAGGTAAGGAGAACCATGTCGCTGACGCCTTCAGTAGAAAACTAAATTTTGTTTATGAACTCTACTTTAACCAAGTGGAATTTACGTTCCAGGTGCAAGTGAAGGAGGCAACACAAGAAGATCCTGAATATCAGTTTTTGTGGCAACAAGTAGAAGAGGAAGAAATTCAAGGGAAATAATCAGATTATAAGATCAATAAGGAAAAAATATTGGTTTTCCAAGGAAAAATGTATATTCCAAATCATATGAGCTTGAAGGAGATGATTTTGGATGAATATCATCGAAGTTCCTATGCCAAACATCCTGGATATCAAAAGATGCTAACAACAATAAAAAAAGACTACTTCTAGCTTGGGATGAGTAAAAATATTGTTGAATACTTAGCCAAGTGTTTGGAATGTCAATAGGTCAAGGTGGAGAATCAACACCAAGAAGGTTTACTACATCCTATTCATGTACTGGAGTGGAAATGGGAAGTCATTTCACTCGATTTTATCACAGGTCTACCAAGAATTAAGATACACAATGACTCCATCACGGTGGTTATCGATAGACTTAGCAAGGCAGCTCATTTCATACCAGTCCATTCAACTTAAAAAATAGTAAAAATCATCGACATATTTATGAGGGAAGTGTTTATATTACATGGTGTTCTGAAAACTATCATCTCAGATCGAGATGTGAATTTCACCTCAGCCTTCTCGAAGGCACTGTTCACCGGTTTGGGCACACAAATTCAGTTTAGTAATGCCTACCATCTATAAAAGGATGGGTAGACTGAGATGGTTAATCAAATATTAGAAGACATGTTATGTATGTAAGTGATGCAATAGCCCACAAAATGGGAAGATTATTTTCATTTGGTAGAATTTTCCTAAATAATGGGTACCAAGAATCTCTAAAGATGAGTCCCTTTGAGGCAATATACAGAAGAAAATGTCAGAAACCCATAAAATGGGTCTGGAAACCACTTTGTTGCTTGGGTCGGAAATGTTGGAGGAGATGGAGCATGAAGTAAGGAAGATCTGACAGAATCTAAAATTTTCCTAGGATAGATAGAAGGTATACGTGGATCGAAAAATAACTTATTAAGAATTCGAAGTGGGTGATCACATGTACGTAAGAATTAGAACTAAGAAAAGAACCCTAAGATGGAATACTTGTGCCAAATTGGTTCCCCGGTACTATGGACCCTTCCAAATTTTGGAAAGAGTAGGGTTGACGGCCTATCAGCTGGCATTGCCTAGCCACATATTGGTGCACAATGTGTTTCATGTATCATTACTGAAACGATATGTAAATGACCCCAAGCATGTGATACATTGGTATAATATATAGGCAAATTGTAAATGATAATATGTCCTCTGAAAAGAGAAGTATGCTTAATTAATTACTTAAAAATTTCGCTGGTTGCAGGTCAAACCAGAAGACGAATTTCTCGGAGAGCCTCAACTTATTCTAGTGTAGAGAGAAATAATGCTCCAGAGGTGAGACATCCCCCAAATTAAAGTGAAATGGAGGCACTTTGGCCCAGTGGAGTCCACTTGGGAAGATGAGAGGTTTATGCGAGAAACTTATCTAGAATTATTTACTAGGACAGAGTAAAAAACATTGAGGACGATGTTTTCCTTAAGCAGGGGAAGATGTAACACCCAGTTTAATTTTCTTATTTTATTTAAAGGATAGTTTTTGAAAAATACATTTGTCTTTTGAAGTAAAAATATATTAACAAATGTGTTGATTAGTTAATAAACCTAACCTACATTTTCTGTTATAAATAAATAAAATCACATTATGAATTTCTACAACTGGATGGTCAATATCTCTAAGACTCCAGAGTGGTTAGAAAAGCAGTTACTTGAAAATTATCTTACCCTGAGAGATTAAGAAGGACATATCAGATAGGGAGAGGGGTTACGTGCAAGGAGAAAGTTAGAGACAACAGGAAACTATGAACAGAGGATTCCTGATCTGTTTGGGAACTTTAGTGGAGCTCTGTTGTTGGATTGGAGGAGAGGCCGGACACGTAGTCTAGAGGTATAACTAAGGAAGAATACTATGACTTAACCTACTCTGATGAGGATCACATGGGGAGTGGAGGACGTGCCTCACTCATGGTTGGGTGGAAAATCCAGTGAAGTAAAGAAATTCCCAGATAACTTATTTCTGTGATAAATGTACTTATTATAGCTTGATTGTGTTTTTATGTGTTTTTTATTAGATAATTTAAGGTAGAACAGTTGATTTATTTTCACAGAGGAAATTATCTATGTAAGGAAACTCTTTGGAATGACAAAAATGAATAATTAATTTACCATTATGGCTTTAATAGAAATAGTTGTTAGGTTGGAAGGTTGGCCAAGTAGAAAACCTCAACCTTTCACTTTGGGTTGAGACTAAATTGAAGGGACAACAAGAGAATTCTAAAAAACATATTTTGTATGTATGTTGTTACCATGTTAGTAAGGGTTTAAACGTCCCTAGGGAAGTGAATTTTAATAGAAGATAAAAGAGAAAAAATTATTAAGACAACAAATCCATGAGCCTAGGGTGTCCAGGAGACAACCCTCATATTTTATACCATTCTTTAAACATACAGTATTTTGGAGAACTCAGAAATATACAATATCAATAAAAACCCTTTCTAAGTCGGGAGGTTTAAATCCTACGTTCCCAAGAAGGGTACTAGTAATTTTTTTGCATCCTCCGGGACTTAGTCAATTATAAACAAGAAAATAACCATGTACAGTGGAAGGGGAAAAACCCATATAGTATTCAAATTATAACTTATACATTGCATGAGTCACTTAAAAGAAATTCACAAAAATAACATCTTAAAACAAAGTTGGTATACAATTGTGAGACAGTGCGTAATAAACATAGATGTCGATGAAAATATTACAAAAGAAACAATTTAAGGTTCATGCCTTTGCCATGAGGTATGCAGAAAAACACAGTATAAAACTACTGTAAATAAACTAGTGATAATCATAGACAAATACTTCCATTTTAAGAAGAAAGAAAACATCGAATAAATTAACTGATAACTAGAGTTCTTAAAACATCTGCGTCTAGAGGAATAGTTCAAGTATAAGGCCAACTTAGGTGAAACTATTAACAAAATACTCTATGGAATAAACTGTTGAACAACACTGTCAAAAGGAAGTAGTTCGAGGGAGGGAAGCCCTCCTTTCCTATAATTGAATAACTTAAAATACAGATACTATTTGACAGAAATTCCATTTAAAAATAAAGAAGATAAGCTAATCTCCCAGGAAATTATATTTACAGTTTTTTAATCTCCATTAAGAGGGACGAGCCTGCCAAACCCTGCCATGGTAGGGAGAAGGGTTCAGATTTACCTGAGGCTCGACCTAGATGGGAGAATTCAAATACAACTGTCAAAGAAAATGGAAACTCGAGAATGGGTGGGAAAATACCTATGCAAATTTGAAGAGAAAGATGTCAAAAAGTATGGGGTTGCGAACCCTGGGCTGGGGGGGATAGTCGAACCACCGAAACCTTGTTCAGCCACAATGATAACTTAGAACACAGAATTAAACAAAAACCTATCCCATAAAATTAAATAAAAAACTAATAGTTGAGGTCAGAAGGGTCTTACTAGTTCCACACCCTTCAGAGGACTGACCCATCCTCACCTCGGTGCAATGTAAATTTGGTAAATGTCTGCTAACCTCTGAAAAGAAAGCATAGTGATTAAAAAGAAGGCAAATGACAGAAAAATACAGTAATATTCTTCCTTGACAGAGCTTAAATATTGAACAGAGAAATAGTGCAATCAAATTTGAAGTTGGCATACCTGATAGAGGACGCATGAGAATTCCCAAGACATTCTGAGGAGTTCAGACGGTCACAGCTCACGAACCTTCTTGGAGCAGAACACGATAGCTTGAAGGAAGAATGAGCCAGACGACTGAACGAGGAGTCGGTTAGTTACCCTAACCTCCTCAGTCTGCACAAGAGTTGTCGGATGAAATCAACAGTCCAGAGTTATGACAAGTGATGGGTCCAACTATCGACAGATTCCGGTGTAAGAAAAATCGAGAAGCTTTGTGTTAAACCAGCAGATGACGGGGGCATATTTTTCGAGCAGTGCAACCAAGATTAACATTCAAGGTGGTCCTTTTCCATTTAATATCATTTAAAACTCATTTACCCGCAATGTACAACTTACGACAAATGGAGAGCTAGTCACGTTTTATGAATTTGTGATATATGTGTTTTAGTTATTGTTGGTATAGTGACGACATGAATTTAGATCATGAATAGCACTAGAAAATTATTATATAATCTATGGATATATGAAAAACATGTGTATTCCATGTATAGTTAAGAATTAGATACAATTTTGCATTGAATCCATAGTTGATGTGCTATGTTCAAATTAATGCATTATTATGATAGTCCAGAATCCACATTTAGTATGGTGAGATTATAATATAAGGTAAGCATGGCTAAGAAAATCGATTTTTTTATATGGTAAATATTAGTGGTAGTAGTGTAGGTTACATTTGAGAAGTCTCAACACCAATACAAGATATGGCTTAGCACTTTCATCCTTGAACCATAGTAACTAGCATAAATGCTTTTGGGTGGGATAATTCCAATGAATTGAAAACCCACAACAAACATGATATCTACTTATCAAATATAATCAATTCACTTAAAACCATAAGAAGAATATGTTTCAGTAGCTTGTGATGTTTTAACAAATTCATTTGAACATACTAAAAGAATTAATATTGAAATTAGAAAATAATTCGTGAGTAATAACATATTCTTTTGTTTCCTAAAATAAAAACAATAGTTATGGAAAAGTTTATTCCTAAAATAACTCAAAGTGACCATAATATTTAATAGGGATAGAGTAAGTACAATAACAAATAACCATGATCAGTTAGGGAGAAAATGGCTCAAAAGTATATTTAAGCTATGTTATGTGAACCTCTTCCACAACTATTTGATGTGTGCATCTCTTTTCATATTCCAAAGCCAAGAATAAATAAACATGATTGTGAAAGGTTGTTAATATCATAGTTTTGCAACCTTTGTATTTTAGGGATTTTGAAACTTTTGCATAGTCATATACATAAACATAAGTGTATGAACATGTTTGTTTTGTTATAATGTCATTATAGTTAATGTAATTTAGTTGTAGTCATATTCACATTATATTGTCTTAAGATGTGTGAATTCATTAAGTCATTTGTATCTTGAAAATGAACTTAACTTGAAAATTTGTAATTATTTTTATGTCAGGGTCTTTGAGAGGCAATTCCTAGAGACATGGAGTGCTAGCGTTCAAATCCTTATGCTAGCAGGACCTAGGATTTGTTACAAAGAGCATACTTGAACACTTTTCTTGGAGAGTTTATATGAGACACGCTTGGTGAGAAACCAAGGGTGGACTTATTAATGTTGATGCTAAACTTACTGTGGAGCCTTTGGTGTCCCTAGATAGCTTCGTGGGAAACCTTATTAGGCCTTTGGACCATCAGTTAAGGTCTGGTATTTATGTTGGATGCATGTAGCCAAAGATTTTATAGTTTTTTACTTTTATTTGTATAGGCTAAGGAATATATAAACATGTATTTAAATAAAATAAAAAAATGAATGACGATTTTCCCTCACACACAAAATTTATTTTATTATGATTTTACGTTATAATATAGTATCTATGCATATGCCTATGTTTATTTTTTGTACATAGCATTTCTTAGGTCCTTTAATATTTTTTTCGTTAAAACAATGGTAATGAATTCATCTTCCATTATAGATCATCTTCACTATACATCTTTATGTTATTCATTGATATTACCTTGATATGTAGATATGGTTTCAAAAAAAGGCCTTTGCACAAAGATAATAAAATTCATTGAGATCAAAGAATGACGAAAGGAACCTCAAACAAAATGTTGGAAAAAACACTTAAGCTAAGTTTATAGTTCTACCCATTTTTGTCTCGACATATTTTCATGTTTTCTATAGGAAAGGTAATATACCTATTGATAGAATCCAATATCTACTATGGACCCCAATTTTGCTCATAGACATGTGGATGACGAGTAGGGGTGTTAGATTTATTGCGTTGGTACTTAGATTCAAATGTTGAATGACATTGATTGAGTCCCTCATGATGATTAGATTTTTGACTGAAAGGCTTTGTGCTAGTTTTATTCCTTGCCACAAGACATATCATTTTGCTGGGTTATTTGATGTTGTGCCTAGGTTTAATTTCAGATGTATTATAAATTGAGAGATGAAATACTTTACATTTAAAAGAAATGTTAGTGTAAAGTAAGATATATACATATATTCATGGATGGATAGTTATATTTTCATTTTCCATTATATATTTTTTCGTTATTTATTAATTTATGAGGTTTTATAATATTATGTGTCAATTTCATATTAAATATAAAAAAATTAACGTATCTAAATTTCATAACATATACAATGCACATTAATGTTTCTCATAAATATAGTGCACCAAAGTGTATTATTGATATAATTCCCAAGTGCTTTGAATATATAAAATATCCAAAAAAAATTAATTAAAAAATAGATTTTATATATTATTGGTATGTTTAATTATTTGATCATTTATTTTTATAATAAAAAAAATTAATCATATACATTAACATAAATTTGATTTCAAATAGTATGAAAGTCAATGTGATTAGCATAACATAATAGTAATTGTGATATACATTTTAATCGCACTTGTCAAATGAGAAGCTAACAAAACAAAGAAATATTGATTATAGTTGGGATAACCCTTAACATCGATTTGGCAAAGCAAAATATTTCATTTTTCAAAGGATAAGCTAACAAAATAGAGGCATATTAATTAAAATTGTTATGGATAGAAAATAATTGGATAGTTGGAATATTAAGAATAAATTTACTATTTAAATCAATGACATGTTATTCATAAAAACAATGAATTCGAAAATTTAAACTAATGGTTCGTCATTCCCCAGGCATGCCATGCAATGAATTAATTTCAAGATGAATGTATTCCAAATGCTAAAGCTCAAAATCAGAGTTTCAAAAAGGCATAGTCTAACTTACACACTAAATAGTATTTTTCAAGACATTTTTTCTAGCTAATTTGAACCAAATTCGGGTACTAGATATTTTTAAAACCTTGAGTTTAAGTTGTTTAATCTGTAGAATTTGAGTGCTCCAAGGGTTTTTCACAGTGTTGAATCTATTTATACATAAAAAAAATATTTTAACCAATAAAAAATCACAATCTTGCTTGAAATTGTATCACCGGATTTTTGTGAAAAAAGATTATTTTGTTTATAAGTTAGACTACGCCTTGGATCACAAATTGATATACTTATAATTACAACATAACACAATTCATCTGACCAAATAATAATTTATTAATTTATAATATATATTGTTTTCAAATAGCATTTCCAAGGGCTCACATGAGGTATTAAGGTAGAGAAAAACATTTTCCATTGCCTTTATAATAATCATAAACCACATTATGAAAAAATGCAAACATTGTGACCATGCATTACAGATCTAATAAGTGGATTTTCTATAGTAGATGACCTAAAAACCATATTAAAATTGAATATCCTTGGTACATATTTGCCTATTTTGGATGATTATGGACATCAAATTGACCTCCAAGATGGGGTCTTCTTCCATAATATACAATTATGCTTCTTAAGATAATAAAAAAGAATACAATTAGTGTGATAATATAACTATGGAATTTTGTTCTGACCATAATTGTAGGAAAAATACCTTTCAAGTTTGAAGATTATTATAAAGGATGTTGTTTTCTTCCAAAATTCGGTGACATCCACTAGTAGAAAACACTTTTCAGGCTTTGAAGGCTATTATAAAGGATCTTGTTTTCTTCCAAAATTCTGTGACATCCACTAGTAGCATTAGAATTCCCGTGCCCTAGTTATATATTTTTTTCAAAAGAAAAAAACACTTTCTTTTCATCAGTAAAAAACGAGAGTACATATTGATGAGATTGTCTATAAACTTTTATCAGGTATCCTATATCTATAATGTCGATTTCCTTTTAGATACAAAGTACTATCATAATTCTTCCCTATATTCATCTATCAACTTAAACTACATATTTTCCACCAAAAACATCAAAATTACATCTTGTGTTTCACCCAAAACATCATATTTCCGCATATTTTGTCAAATCTTATCTTTTGTCATCTCCTAAGTATAATTAATGCATCCAAGATTTGTCAATACACCCTGAACAAAATCACCAAAAGAAATATTACTTGGTTCCTTTGAGATTCCTCTTTTTGAGAGTAGGTCAACGATCTGATTTTGTTCTCTGTATATATGACCAAACTCAATATGCGAGAAGGTACTTACGAGATGCCAAATCCACCTCATCCAGTTAGATAAAATAGGAGTATTAAAGATAGTATAATCCTTGACCCATTCACTGGCTCCCTTCGCATCCCCATAAACATGTAAACTCTCAAGACTGAACCATATCACACCTATGAGGACACCCCATAGAGCGATAATTTTAGTTCTATTGTTTGTCCCTTGTCCTCCCTCCCACTAGAAATGGAAATAGTCACCTGGTTCCAAAATAGTGATCACACTGCAACCACATTTCCTTTGCAAGAAAGCCCTATTAAAGAACCCCACATGAAAGTCCTTCTCGTTGTCCCAGAGTTTGAATTTTTTTTTTACTCCTTTCTTTTGGTTAACCCATATTCCGTGAAATAGGCCACAGATTTTATTATAATTTCCCTAACAAGTACAAATTTATTATCAAACATGAGTGCATTCAGAAATCTCCAAATAGACCATATAATGAAAAAATGCAAGGAACGATATTCATACCATGAATTGATCGAGGAGAAAAAACATGATTTCAATGTGTGTTGAATCCTAAGAGGAGCAATACCAAGAGCATCCAGAACCCCTTCCCAAAACGTTGTAGAAAATGGACATCGAAGTAGAAGATGATCAACATCTTCATTCCCCCACTTTCTCATCAAGAAAATATCAGGTACGTTAAAGCCCATTTTTTTCAGGTTCTTCCAAGTAAGGATGCGGTCATGAAGTGCCAATGAGCAGAAACATTTAAGTTTCAAAATCTCCCATTTCCATGATTCTTGGAACCATAAGAAAAAATTTAAATCCTTCTCAATAAATGTAATTTTATGATAAATCTCTTTTACCATCGGTTGTCCCTTCTAGATCGTCCCATCCCATACCATCCTACCTGTTTTTTCAGCGAAAAATATGCCCTTGAAGTTCAGTTGAGATATTTTTTTTTCCCATTCAATAAGATGCAAACCATGAAATCCTATCTCACACACCTTCACCCAGGACTGTCCAAAAATTTTTACTTGATGATTGTGATGGAGGCTAGTTTCTTCGTTGGTTTGTGATGTTGCACATTCAACAATGGATTCATGTCCATAAATGGTGTTTGAACTAGGAGGATGATCTTGGTTACTAAGCTAATTTGTGACGGTGATGAGGCCCGATGTTCAACCACAGCTCAGAGTGGCCTTGGAAGGAGACACATTTAGTAGTAGTGTGAGACAATGGAGGTTGTGTAAAATGACAAGGATTCTAGCTTCAAAGAGAGATTCTGTATGGAAGTTTGAATCTTCAAGTTCTGACAAGATGAGGTTGAGACACTACCATGATCATTATGATTCATTCTATAACTCCTATTGTAGTGGTAAATTCCAGAGATTTGGCTAATGTCACTAACAATGATGGTTTCTTCCGTTCAGTGAAAGTACCTCCCTCGCTAATAGGTAGTTTTGATTTGTGTAGCTTCATAGGTTCTCCCACAACCCTAGGGAGCCGGGTTTATGAGAAGTTTACCCACAAGGGATTTGTGGGAAATTTTACCCAAGCAGTGGGTTTTGCACCCAAAGGTTTGGGCACAAAACCAAGTGGAGAAATAAAAATTATTTATTCACTATTTTGCATGAGGGAACCCTTAATGAACCAAGGGGGGGCTAAGGAAACAATGGGGTGTCTTGATCAAATTAGATAAATCTATTTTCTAATGTTAGTTGGAGTTTCAGTAAGAAAACTCAAGTCGGATTGGATTTACATCATGACCCTTGAGGTCTAATGTCTAACCTCATAGAAAACTACAAGAAGGAAGAGATGAAGTTCATTTCATCACACCACAAGAGCATTATCATCATAAGGGGACTTCTCAAGGAGTCGCAGACCTAAAGTAATTCAATCTAGGATGAAGGAAGACAAATCTATGGTTTCTCTTTTCTTAATATTTGGCAGATCAAATTCATGTGAGGTTTCACATGAGGTTATAGGCATGTGTTTTCTGTGGGATCATTGTGTGGAGGCTATGATAAATTTTGTAACAACAGAGAGGACTGAGACCTTGTTTTGTGATTGTTAGCAAGGTTGAAGGTTTTTGATAAGGAAAGCACAAAAGGATGTGGTCGTATGAAATAATTTAGGACTAGAAAAGAGGTCATCACTGGCTTGAAAGTGACTGAGGTGTCCTTAGTTTTTTGGGTTGCAGAGATCTATAGATCAGGTTGAAAAATTCAATCAAAAGTGTGACCTAGACCATGGAGCTTTGGATATTATGTCATGTCTCTAAAGAGGTATGATGAGTGGTTTCATGTTGGTGAATATTATATGGTGATTGGGTTTGTCCTGAACGGTTTAGGACAATAAGCTTATGTGCCCTAATTTAGGGATCCTTCTATGATAATTTTCCCTTAAAGGATTTGTTCTAAATTTTGTGGTTGTACACTCAATATATGTGCATAAATGGAGGGTCTTAGACCCTAAGTGAAGTGTAAATAGATTTTCCCTATCTTTATGATTAGGGCCACATAATCTTAGGACCTTGTTTATAGTGTTGGATCCGCCAGAATTCAGGGGATCTCTCCGATATGAAGTCCCAACTAGACCTCACACCATTTGGAGTAGGAATCCCAACTGTGGGGTGTTTAATGATATTCCTTGGATTTCAAAACACATTGAGTGGTGTACGATGTATTTGGTTAAAGAAAGTGTGTGACACTGTGGAAAGTCAATATGATGCATGAATGGTTCTAACAGCAAAGGGGAAAGGAAGTGTTCTCCTTTGAAGCATGTAATAGTACGCAGTTTGAAAGGAACACATGAGCTAAAAATAAATCACACAAAATAACAAGAAGAATAGTACACAAGTTAAAGGTGATAGATTAAAACTTAAGCACACATTAAACATGATTCGTACAAATGAAAACAAAATATGTCATAATCATATGCGTAAGTTAAAAAAAACACATCACAAACATAACCATAATAGTCCAACTAAATTTAAAATATATGCATGAAGATGTGCAAGCTCTGATTTTATTATAAGTGAAAGTTCCATTCATACATACAACATGACGAATAATTTTCCCCAATAGTGTAATGTGAAGTCAAAAACACCTGCTCCTCCAAAATAAGCATACTCCCTGTACACTATGGAGAAGCCAAGGCTGACACAAAACTATGAAGCCTCCTCTAATCCTAAGCCTAGCCAAAATCTTGGCTCCCAAAATCCCTTTATAAGAGTTATGAGGATGTATTTATAACCAAAGGGGGTGACTCTTGGCATGCCCCCTTGGTGAATCTTGGACTCCCTTCATGAATCCTCACATTACATATGAATATTCACATTCCATCATGGGAACATGGAATTTCATTCATATAATAACTATAAATAATATTGCAATTTCCACTCATACCCATATAAGACAAAATAGGGCCGAGATAAATTTATAGCTTAACAATACAAAATATTATGATGCTGGTGTTGAGGTGAACTCAAGTCGTGAATCTTGGACTTGGTATCTCTTGGTCACGTACTCATACCAAGCTTGATATTTTGCAATGGTCTTCCCAAACTACGAGACAGTGTTAGGGTAGAAGAAGACTCTTTCCTCTAATGCATTCAGGTACAATATCTTAGAACTAGTCTTCAATTCTTCTTCAATGAGGTGCAACATTGTCTTGATATTAACCGGGCCATCAATGTAGGCATGTAAAGTCTGTTCATTGATCTCCATGTCCTCTTTCATGGAAATATACTCCATTTGCTTCAGGTACTATTCAAATTCCTTCCAGACTTGTTGTTTTTGTTTAGCCTCGGTGGGTGTACTGATTGAAGGGATCTGGTGGGTTCTCACCATGAAATCCAAGTTATCGTATATTCGTCCATATGTGGCCTGAATGCTTGCAATGAACGAAGAAAATTTCATGTTTTTCTATGTTAGCATTCGAGCTATGGATTTCTATAACTCTTTCTGCAGCTTCATCTTCTTTACTGATGTAAGTGGTGTCACCTTGTATCGCATTATCCACTCATGCACGACAGTAATGGAAGTTTGTGTATTCCTCAGGATCCTGACAAAATCTATGCTCTTTCATAACTATTCATTATGGTGGATAGCTGCCTTATGAAAGTTTACCAACACCTCATAAAGATCCTGCATAGTGCCTCCATGTGTGGATACTTCAACAAGTATCGCTGGCCTTATCTCCTCATGGTAGACCTATGCATACAATGCACTCTATGCTGATGCATGAAGTTTTATCATTCTCTTGCCGAAGTGCTTGTATGTTCTCAGCTAAATGATTATTGTCGGAAACCAAAATTTGGGTGTTAGATTTGGCTTCTCCCTCGAAGGCCCAGCTAGCATCGGCAATGGAATTTGGATTAATACTGGTGTTTTCCATGAACACCCTTTCTCTTATTAATGCAGGTGATGCATGATCATCCGGTAAATGGTTTCTTTGTGCTTGTAAAATATTCTTCTGCAACTCATAAAATGATAGATTGTACACATCCATGACTAGATCATCATCAAGGGGAATCACCTCCCCTTCCTCACTCGGTTCTTGATCTGCGGTTGGAAGTAGGGAAGTCATAGCGGTGGCCTGAGGTGCACTGGGAATGAGGTCCACATATTGATTTAGTGGCTCCAATCCCACTTCCATGTATGTGAGTTCAATCAATTGTTCAGCCTCTTGAGAAAAATCCTCTTTCTGCATATGTTTTCTCACACCTTCTGTACCTGTACCTATACCTGTTCTTTTGCATATGTTCTCACTCTTCCTGTACCTGTTCTTCTACCATAGCACCTTTCCTTTCTTCCTATTCATTCTTCTATCTCTCCTCTTTTTCTCTTCTTCTATTCTCTCATTCTTCCTTCAACTCTTGTTCTGCTCCTTACAGTATCTACACTGCTTCCTCTAAGGATTGCTTCTCTCTCTTCCTCCACTCTTCTCTTTGATTCCTTTTTTCCCTCTTTTCTTCGATCGCTAACGACACTATCTTAGTAATAGGGTATTATTTCATATTCCAGCTTTGTTCCTCTTTCATATGGTTTGCTACCTTCCTCTTTCCTTTGTCACACATCAGACCACTATCTGTTGTTGTTGCTACTTCTGGAACTACTGCCACTTTCAAAACAACTTGAGAACTCCCAGTCATACTAATCAGCTCAAGAGGTCAGTAGGAGTTATAATATTCATTCCATGGTTCCTCCTCTGGCCAATGATATATCCTGCTGACCCAGTTGAAGTACACTCTCACACAATGTTCTTTACAAATTCTCCTCGGATCATACCGATTATAACTCTTTGTGCCGAACTCGAATTTGACCATGTATTTTCTTTCGACATCTACAACCTTTAGATTCTTAATTTCGCATAATCAAACGTGAAAAGGAAGAGATGGCCATGGTTCCTTATTTTTCCTATGCATTGTTACTGAAAATCTTATGGAGAGGTGATAAGATGTCTCTTGCATGACCAATATGTCAATGGACTATCTCGGTAGAATAAGTGGCGGCTTCTTCCCACCAAAAAATCTGATCAATGTGCCATATGTTAAGGTGAACCAATCAATGATAATTGATATCACCTCCATTGCTGCTCGGGACATGCAAGGTGGGTTCTCCTGAAAGATGAGCTTGTAGAGTGGGATAATAAAATGATAAGTAAGATGATCCATGACTCCATTATGACTATAATCTAAGAGTAGTTTACAATAAATATGTATGGTATTGTTTCTCGATGTCCATTTCCATTTCATGCCAGGGAACTGGTTCTATGCAGGGATTTCTCTAGTAAGTATGTAGACGTGTAGAAGCATGTTTTGTCCCCCTTGGTTGGATTGTGAGATTTATTGATATGGAATTTCAGATGATGAGACAATATGTCATACCAATTGAACTTCTTACCATCGTTCGCAACCTTGTTCAGCAAGATAGCCCACCCCTCAGGAAAGGTATCTGTTTCTGAGTGGTCATAGATTTTGCAAGCTAGTCCGACAAAAATATGAGAGGATTTCATGAGTGCCCTTCTCTTATACATGTGGGTTTTTGTATGTTTAAACTTGGTTGGATCCTTGACCCAACTCTTGATGATATCTCTCATGTTTGTATATCTGTGAGTTTCATAGAAGAATGAGTCCATTTTCTTCACTAGCTCAGGAAGATGATACATCAGTTTGAAGTCTGCTACCAAGAATGTAACAAGCTTCTACCCATTGGTGTTGTTTAATGTCATGGTTGTCACATCAATGCTTGAAACAACCCAGTTGATCACATCACACATGGGAAGGATGGATACCTGCATGCAACCTGGTAAAACCCTGACTGCATAATGTTGAGATACACCTGTCAGTCCTCTAAGTCTGTCTGGAAGTCCTTTTTGAGTTCATCCTTGATTTGCTGCCATTTATGTTTAGATCCTTTCTCTATGAACATCTGAGTGTTCGATAAAATTGATAAGTTAACCAAAACTTGCTCAATTTCTTCACCAATATTTATTTGAATGGTTTCCTTTGAGGAAAATCTCTTTGATTCTATTGTGAAAGTGACTGTTGGAGAGTTTCTCAACCACTTTTCTACCTGTGGGATAAAAAAGAAAACAATGACAGGAAAATGTCAGCTATAAGAAAAAAAACTTGCAGGACATGTTAATGCACCACACCGGGAAACTGAAAGGAAGGATTGTACAAATTTTGGTGGGAAGGGGGTCTATATGACTGCAAAAAATATTCTCTACAAAGTCTCGAAAGTCAGTTTCGAAGCCTTTGGCTTGAGACTGTGCAATGTACAGTTCATCCTGGGTAGTGAGCTTGGAAAGAATGCAAATTCAACAGTCTTAGTGGCCAAGGTTGTTGGTTAAGGCCAAGAACTATGCAATTCACAATGAGGGAAACCACTAATGTGTATTGAGTTGTTCGAGAAGCCAATATTGAAACTTGAGCTTCCATATTGCGTAATGCCTAGCTGGGAAATTGAGTTTTGGCTAAGGGGAAGGAATATATTCCCAAGAGGAGTGCGAAAAATGAGCATATATGAGAGACGGTGAAGGTATGAGTGCATATCTGACTAAGTGTTGATGAAACAAAGTAAATCAAGTTCATAAAGTGAAAAAATGAGAAGAGAACAAGATCGGTGAGGAGAGTCGCCGCAACGACAACCATCGGAGTAAAAATGAAGAAACTAATGCGAGACTTGTGAAAGGAAGAAGAAAAAACAAGAAACAAGAAAAAAAACACTCATGCAAGGCAAATGGAAAAAAACAACAGAAAAAGTGACTAAAAGTGATAAATGAAAAAATCATCCATAAAAGCGGTGACGATCGTACCGATGGTTCTTTCATCTCCTCAGGAATGCTAGAGCTCCAAGATCGAATGTAAGAATGAGATATAGGGGCTTCTATTAAATATATTTTAGAAATTAGAATTTTATTACGCGCATGCCACAAATCAAGGGAAAAGTGACACTTGGCAGCAATTTCCAAAAATAGCGAGTGTGCTTCCTTATGGATGCTAAAAATAGATCCCTAAATTTTATGGATGCTTTTTCACTTCTTCAATTTTCTTTTTTTTCCAAGAAAAATTCCATGCACCTCACCAGGAAGGTTTGCGTAGTTCCGGGGAACTGACAGATCTTGACTCAGTACACTTCACATTTTATGAGCTCAGTGAGTGATTGCGCAGTTTGTGAGCTTAGTGGTCGGCTGCCTGTCATGAATGCACAGTTTCAGAGCTCAAGGTCAGGCTTCCAGTCATGACTGTGAAATTTTGATCAACAAGGACAAGCCTGGCTTCAAGAATAGTGCAGTTTATGGAGGCAACCCCAAAAATGTTGTGCAAGACTTAGGAAAGAGGTGACCTTGTGACTCAGAGAAATTTTCTAAGTGGAAAAGAAAATGAACACAAGTGAAACTGAAAGATAAACAATAGTTAAAGGACATATACTTGATAGCAATGCAAGGTAAGCTCCTGTGAAGGGAAGTTAAGCTCCACCTCTCTGCGTAGCAATCCTTTCTCTTCTTTCACCCTTTATTTCATTTTTCATTTTTTCACATTTTTAAAGAACTGTGCATAGCCACTTATTTATTTCATGGGGTGGAAGTGGGATCCCAAATTATTGAGAGTAGAAGAGGTTTTTCCTTTAGATAAATATGTTTATGTACACCTTTGACATACTTGTTAAGGTTTTCCTCCCCTCCTTACTCTTCTAGACTAGAGTGACAAGGATTAAATGAATATATAAGAACTGATTAGAGTAGGTGGAATCAGTTAAAACTAAAAAATCATGATTTCATTGTGACTCTCTCCAATAAGGAACATATTTTCCATCTAAGTATCATCAACCAAAACAAAACAACAATATTTGTGCAAAGAGAGCGAATAACCAGAAAACCAAGTGCTGGTAGAAGAAAAATTTTCCTCTTGGATTTCACCATGCTTGCTTTAGAAGCCAAACATGGTCTCATGTGGAAACTAACCTAAGACGGGAAAAAAAAACAAAGAAAAGGAACAAAAGGAAAACAAACGAATGAAGGCGAATAAAAGAAAACAACAATGAAAATAAAATACTAATCCTACTCCTAACCTAAGAAAAAGGTAGGCCAACTCACGTGAAGTTATGCTTCCAATGCAGCCACCGACGCATTGGTAGGCCTAGGTGGGTAAGAGAATACATGTCAAGAAATATATACATGCAAAACACTTTACAAGAAAGATAAGACATTGAACACAAAAAGTTCAAAGTTTGAATGTTTACGAAGAAAAGAAATGATGAAAAGCACATGGATAACATTCTGCAGATGTATCATGGTGTCATCCCACATCATGAATCGAAGACTTGCAAACACAAAATTTCGAACCAAGAAATTGAGCGAACATAAAGAGATAAAGAAATAAGGAAATTTTTGTTTATCCATAGTGCTCGCCATGTATGACTCCTCCAACAATTGAGCGATAGTATCGTGAAAAATAGATGGAGGATATGAAAATTGTAAATCAGAAGGATTTTCAACATGTACATGAGAGTGATGAGGATACTCAACAGATTCAACATTCTTTTGATTGGAGGTGGAACTAAACTCAAGGCTACGAGAACCTAACAAAACCATCATCTCGGCCTGAAGTTCCTTGACAACTTGAAGAAGATCCAACTCATTGGAAGACATTTCATCAAAGATAGGTGGTTTTGAAAAATTAGTAATAGGAAAATCATAATCATGACTAGCAAAAAGAATGAAAAGGTCACAACAACCATGATCATAAAGTTCAAGATTGAAAACAGAGGTATCCTCGCGATTTGATGAATCATATAAAGGGGAAGATAAAAAATGAGAAATTTCAACCTTTATGTTTCCAGAAAGGTATGATGAGAGGTTGGGAAGATTAGTGATAGAAGACTCATCCTCTCTACATTTAAATGAAAAACTGGCATTCCATGAATTCTGTGAATGATAAGAAGTAATAAAAATGTGATAAAATAAAGTTTCACATGATTCAAATAGAAGGAAAAAATCACATATAATGTTAGGATAATGCAAAAGAGATGCAAAAGGAAGAGGGTCATCCTTTATCATAGATTCTTGTTCAATAACAGGCTTCGCCACATACTCATCGTAAATGAAATCATTTTTTGGCTGCAAAACAACAACTCTATCCAACACCTGATCCTCATAAAAATCAAAGTAAGGATTTGAAATAACATAACACACAAAAAATTCAGAGGATCAGAGGGACCAAATGGGGGAGGATTAGGAGAAATCTCTTCAACACACTCACCAGGCGTGCAACCCAAAACTGCACAGGGGTCCTGAGTATGTGACTGGGAAAAATATGGTGGTTCTGGAACAAATTTCTTGTGAATATTTACCACCACATCCTATGGTAGTAAAGCTGTTAGATGAAAATTGAACGAGAGGTTGCTTGGAACAACAACCTTGTCCATTGCAGACTTGGAAGCTTTATGCGCTAGGTTTGTTGGGTGTGATTTAAGAAATTGTAATTCATGTAGAGAAAGTGGAATCTGAAAAATATGTAGAAATATTTTGGTTAAGTAATCCCATTCAACTTCATATTCTAGAAATTCAAAACAGATATGTAAGAAGCGATTAAGAAAATGGTGTAAAGATTCATCACATGATTTTCAAAATTCTAAAATTTTGTCATAGAGAGGTTTATAACCAAAGTCATCAAAAGTGTGAAATAATTATGTGACAAGTTGGTCGAAAGAATGGATAGAGGCATCGGTCACTATGTAACACCATTGCCTTGTGCACCCTTCGAATGTGAGAAAGAACGACCAACAACCAACATCCTCAAAGGGGATGTTTTTCTCTGTGAAAAATTCAAGAAGAAAATTTGTATGCTCGATGATGGTTGCTTCACCTTCACCATTAAATATGAGATGTGACAAGTCATTGATGATATCCATCGACACTTGAAAATTGAGTTTTCTATAAAAAAAATTCAAGTGTATAATTTGGGAAGAAGTCATAAAAATGAGTGCAAAAGTTCAAAATAGACTTCAAGGCCTCAACTTGTCATCTGGCCCTCCTTCTAGCGCCAGAAATGTTGACGGTGCTGGATCCACCAACATTTAGGGGATCTCCCTGATATGAAGTCCCAACTAGACCTCACATTGTTTGGAGTAGGAGTCCCAGCAGTGGGGCGTTTAATTATATGCCTTGGATTGCAAAATGCATAGAGTGGTGTATGGTGTCTTTGGTTAAAGCAAGTGTGTGACCCCGTGGAAAGTAAATATGATGCATGAGTGGTTCTAATGGCAAAGGGGAAAGGGAATGTGCCTATTGGAAGCCTGTAATAGTACACAACTTGAAAGAAACACACGAGCTAAAAATACGTCACAAAAACTAACAAGAAGAATAGTCCACAAGTTAAAGGTGATGAATTAAAACATAAGAACACATTCAACATGATTCGTACTAATGAAAACGAAATATTTCATAAGAATATGCATAAGTTAAATAACATACATCACAAACGTAACCAAAATATTCCAACTATTTTTACAATATATGCATGAATACGTGCCAACTATGATTTTACTGTAATTGAAAGTTCCATTCGTTCATACAACATGACGAACTACTTGCCCCAATAGTGGAATGTGAAGTCAACAAATCCTGCTCCTCTCAAATAAGTATACTCCCTCTACGCTACGGAGAAGCCAAGGCTGATAGAAAACTCCCAAGCCTCCTCTAACCCTAAGCCTAGCCAAAATCTTGGCTCCCAAAATCTCCTTACAAGAGTTATAAGGATGTATTTATAACCAAAGGGGGGTGACTCTTGGATTTATAATTGCTTGTTTTCAACAACCAAACACTGTGTGGTAGATCTGGCTGCTCCTGATAAGGCCCAACTAGCATAGGAAATAGAATTTGGATTCTTGTTGGTTTTTACCACGATCACCCTTTCTCTCATGAAAACAGGTGATGCATGATCATCCAGGAAATTCCTTCTTCGCACTTGTACAATATTATTTTACAGCTCATCAAATGATAGATTGTACACATCCATGACTAGATCATCATCAAGGGTAATCCCCTCCCCTTCCTCAATTGGTGCTTGCTCTGTCACTAGAGGTGGGGGATTCAGAGAAGTGGCCTGGGGTGAGTTGGGAATCAGGTCCACATCTTCATTTAGTGGCTCCAGTCTTAAGAAAACTCTTGTGCCTGCATCTATTTTCTCACTCCTTCTGCTGCCAGCTGATTCTGTACCTATTCTTCAATCTGTATTGGTGCCGCCTCTTATTCCATGTCACCTTTCCTTTATTAATCTTCCCGTTTTTTTCTCTCCTCTTGTTCTCTTATTCTAAGCTCTCGCTCTTCATTCAATTATTATTCTACTCTCTGCGCTCTCTGCGTTGCTTCCTCTAAGGATTGCTTCTCTCTCTTACTCTGTTCCACTCTTTGCTTCGATCGCCAAATATAATTTCTCAGTAAGATGATCTTCTTTCATCTTCCATCATTGTTCCTCTTCTGTATGGTCTTCTACCTTCCTCTTAACTTTGTCACATGCCATACTGTTGCCTATTGTTGTTTTTGCTTCCGGAACTACTGATGCCTGCGAAACAACGTGAGAAGTCCTAGTCATACTGATTGGCTCAATATGTCGAGAGGAGTTATAATAGTTCTTCCATGGTTCCTCCTCTAGTCACTGATATATCCCACTGACCCAATTGAATTACACTATCACACAGTTTTCTTTGCAAATTCCCCCAAGATCATACAAATTGTAACTCTTTGTGCTGAACTCGAATTTGACCATGTATTTTCTTTCACCATCTATTAACTTAAGATTATTAATCTCGTATAGTCTAACTTGCAAAGGAAGAGCTGACCATGGTGCCTTCTAATTTTTCCTATGCATTGCTACTAACAATCCTATGGAGAGGTGATAAGCTATCTCTTACATGACCAATTTTTTGATGGCATATCTCTATAGAAGTTGTGGAAGCTTCTTCCCACCGAACACTCTAATCAATGTTCCATCTGGTAATGAGAACCAATAAATGATATTTGATATTTCCTCCATACCTGCTTAGGCATGCAAGGTGGGTCATCTTGGAGGATGGTCGTGTAGAGCGGGATAATGAAATTATTAGTAAGTTGCTCCATATCTCCGCGATGAATTCAATATGAGATTACATTGAAATAGATATGTATGGCATTGTTTCTCGGCGTCCATGTACAGTTCATGCCAGGGAATTGGTTCTATAAATTCAACACATAGGGTTTCATCATTACTTTGATAAACAAGATGGAGAGTGAGAAGAAAAACTTCAAGGGATTTTCACCTCAGGTTAGAACCCTTCACCATGCACGAAATCAATGCTTCAAACTTGGCCAAAATATGTTTTCATAGGATTGGATGTTTGAGGTTACATGAGAAGTTCATGGAGGAAGGATATCATCTTCAACTTACAAGGTTATTTTCCACAAGCTTCAGCATCAGAAAGGTCATTATAGCAAGCGTAGATTTTCACCTATCAGCAGACTTGATTTCTTCAGCAAAAAGTATTCTTTGTCATGGAGAGAAGTGTTTCAAGGGCATGGACTTAGACATTGAAGATCACAAAAAATTTCTCAAACCTCATTCAAGAGAGGAACCCGATTACCTCTTCCCTTTTAGACACTTTCTTAAAAAATATGCTCATTTAATGATGTTAATAATGAAGTATTTCACATGTGAAGGAATATTTTCCAGGTTGTATAGGTACCATATCAGGTTGTTGATGCATTTCACCTCTATCAAAACACTTGATTTTCCACATTACTTGTACAGGAGTTTGACTAAGATGACTAAGAAGGCTTATAACATAAAAAATATCATCACACTAGTCTCTTTCATCATGGTTTGGTCAAACTCATTGTGTTGCATCACCTTTCATCCATGAACATGACTTGGGAAACCTTCACGGAAAGAGTAGCAACAACGCCTACCATTAGCCCTCTTGTCATGCATAGTACATCATCACCATCACTGTTAGCACAACCAATGGAGGTTGGCTATTTTAGCATGCAAATTCAGATTGACAGGCTCCTAGGGTTGTTGGGTTTACCCATACCTATGAGAAGGGGAAGAGACATGTATCTGCACCTAACTCTATCAAATTTTTACTTACACTTGAAACCATTGTTGAACAAAGTGAAATGGAGGAGCAACCTCTTATGCATCAAGATGAAACACCTTTGCACCAGCATAGTGAATCATCGCCATTGGAGGTTGAGGTAGCAGAGTAGAATGAGATCAAATTAGCTAAGGATATCATTAGAGATAAATATGAGGAAATAGCAGAGTTGAGGAGGATCTTCTCTACTGCTAATTCTCAAATCACTTTCCTGTAGCAAGTGAATTTTCAATTGAAAGTGAAGCAGTTCTTATAGAGCAAACCCAAGCCAAACCTAGAGGAAGATAAAGGTAAAGGTAAGAAGGTCATAGATTTTGATCAAGTTCAGGATATGGGGACTGAAACACAACCAAGAAGGCCAAAGATAAGAGGCCTCAAAAGGGCATTGGATTTAGAAAGATAATCAGCTCATCCACTTGAAGAGTTGACCTTTGATGAGCTAATAGCCATGGAGATTAATCAAGAAAGAGAAATTTGTTTGGAAAGAGTAAATGAGCATTTGGATAAGCTCTTGAAGAGGGATAAGAGGGACAATAAAATTCAAAGAAACATGGAAAATCACTATGGCGCCAAGAACACAATTTCTCAAATAAGGCTAAAACAACTGAAGAAAAGGCTTAAAGAAACTCAAATGAAGCTTTAAGAGAATTATAGCTTATATTTATTGGCTGAAACTTCCTTGGATGTTTATCCCATCACTCACAGGTTCTACGGAACAAATTTTGAGAAGTTCTGAACAATTTGATATTTTTTGAGATTTTTGCACAATTCTAGAAATTCCTCCTCACAGAAGTGTAGTAAAATTTTTCTATGCTTATTTTAGGGGAATCCAAATGATGATTTGTTTACATGGTTGGATTAATTTTGGTTAGTACGTCACAGATTAGGAACCCTTTTTGCATGGCATGCTTTAATTTTGGAGAAAAATCCAAAAAACCACTCATTTTTAATGCTTCTGCCACCTTTTTGGATGCCTTGCTACACTTCAGGAGTAACCTTGGGAGAATGAATTTGGAGGCCTTCCCATGGGTAATTTTGAAAAAATAAAGATGTTCTGGAAACTAGACACATAGGGCTAGTTGATTGTTCTTTCAGAATTGTATTTGGAATCCTAAAAGTGCCTCAAAAGAGGCTGCAATCTTCTGCTACACTTCTGTCAGAAATGTTACACATCTGCAATGGATTCCTCATGACACTTTTCAAGCTTAGAAAATGTCAAAAAATCGAGGTTTTGTTGACTTATGAGTTGTAATTAGAGTAAGTGAGTTGGTTTTTTACTCCTATCAAGAGGTAAAATATAATTTAATGTAAGAGACAAACACTCCTAGTTCATAGCTGAATTTTAGGGAATGGTTTCGAACCTCCCTAAAATCTAGGGAATGACTCATATTATGTATTAATGATGCATTTTGGATGGGATTTTGACCTGATGAGGTTTCATGGTTCATATTTTCTATAAGTAGACTCTACTGAGTCTTTTCTTAGGTTTGGAAATCTTATTTTGTAGTAGAGCTATTGTAATCAGTATTATGGAATGACGTCAGAGACAAATTTGCAAAACTTGTGTTGCCAATATTGTGGTATGCATTGGAGATTTTTTTCTTCTTATGTATTTTTATCTACTCATGCTAAGTGATATATTTTTCTCTTTCAGATACATCTTTCCATATGTTTATCTTGTAAGTTTATAAGCATAAATCATGTGTGTTCATGCTCTATTTTAGACAAGGTTTACATGTTATGTCTGTTTACTTCTAAATGAATGAATTCACCTCAGTGCTCATTCAGAACCTCTATCACTTCATCCTATACTCAATGACCAATTAAGCATGCTTTAAAACTAAATATCTAGCCTCACGCATTCTCTGCAAATTGACCTTGAAATTTAGACCTAACCTTCTCAATGACCCTTCTATCCAACACTTAAAACATGAAACAAAATCCTATTTACTGAGATTACATACCTAGCCTAAGATCAATAGATATTCATTCAATCCATTGACTGCAAAGTGACAATGATAGAGCCCTCTCTGGTCCTGGTAGGACTAGCTACCTAACCTAACGCCTGGTCTATGGTTACCTTTCTTCAATCCCATTTTTAGCCTTGGGAATTTGGGGAGATTGATAACATTTTTTGTGTCATTCCTGGGGAGCGAAGGTTAAATATGTACCAGGAAAGAACGACAAATATTAGCTTTGATTGTTGATGGTGAAATAGTGGTTAGGCACAAGAAATTTTGTGCATCTTTCACCTGACTACTCCAGTGTCAAAGAACCCAAAGGTTCAGAGTTTTCATGGCGACTCCACTATTCAAAAAATGGTAGCTTGAATTTTTTTTGGTGACTTCACTATTTTCAAGATGGATTCAATTGCTAGAAGGAATGCTAGGTATGATCCTATGGATCAATCTCATATAGCTGGATTTCCAAATCCTATGCCACGTGTTGATTGGTTAACTTATCATCCCATGCTCAAAGAGGAAAACAAAGATGATGTTGTTCTACATTTGGTGAGATTTCACATGCATGTATGTAAATTGAAGATTTATTTTTCTAAGGATTTCTTAATGAAAATGTTTATGGATACCTTAGAAGACAAATATAGAGTATGGTACAAGCGGTTAAAATCAGGAAGCTCATTCTCTCTTAAGGAGTTCCATAGAATATTTCTTGAACATTATGGGAAATCTCATCTTTCTTTACCAATGTTTCAAGACTATTGTGATTTTTGTGAGGCTTTTATTCAATATCTTAAAAGTGTTGATGATTTAGAATGTATGGATGATGAGGATATTTTAAAGGCACTTTATGATTTCTCGTCTCAAGTTAGTTGTCATGATGAGTAAGAAGGTTTCCAACAATTAGATGTGACTTCTTTGATTGAAGATGAACTGGATCAACACTTTGATAGTTAATTTACACCCCATGAAATAAATCAGCAACTTGATGTAGACATCCAAGTTCATTCTCCTAAGATCAAAGGTAACATTCAACAACCTTTCCAATATTTGGGTGATAAAGAAGAACATGTGAATGCTCAGTTACAAATCTCTTAACTTTGTTCATTTTCTGAACCCTTATTTCAAGAGGATAATACCCAAGAAATCAATGATAATTCTCAAGCATGTGGGAAACTTTCTGAGAAATATGAAAATGTGAAGGGTAAGGAAAAGTTTATGCCAATCATGATTCTTTTCATCATAAGACATAGGTTGATCCCTTGTGTACACTTGAAGGCTATTATAAGGATCTCTTTGCAAAGAATGAGAAGAAAATTTTTGATACAGAAGTTGTTGTCCCAAAATTTCTTGTTGCGGATTTAAATGATCAAAAATATATGCTTGTGCATAATGATGTGATTTCTCCTATTGAATATTTTTCAGAACATTCAAAGTCCTCTCCTGAAAATGATGTTACAAATAAAAGTATGAAATAGGGACATATTGTACTTTTAAATGAAGAAGATGTTTATTTTTCTGCTGGTCTTCAAAATGAGCTTATATTTCATGATTTTGAATATTCGTTAGCCAATCATTTACAGCCACCAAGAAAATTTATTTTCACAGTAGTTTTCAATCATGGGGGTATTTTCAAATGGAAGTTTGAGTTTCCATTTACTCAATATTTACTTATGCGTGGTGGAACTGATTACAAGCATCGGTCATGTAGTCATTTACTTGATTGGTTACATTGGATCTTCGACTTCACTTGATCAAGTAATTTGTGGATCTATTAGAGTAGGTAAGGTGTGAATGAGTATGCTCAACATTCAAATCATATTTTTCAGTGTCAGTTTCGAGTAGATTTTGCAGTAGATGATGTACAGTTCATCTTTCAACTTTGATTTGAGTCAGTTTCACGATTGTAGCTACAGTGACTCCATTTCCCAAAGGTAACACTACCTGATCTACGGTGTTTTTAAAACCTCCTGAAGGAGCTTCCATCCCCAGTTGGAGCTAATGTTAGTGTCAATATGTTAGTGGTCAAGCATACTCTTTCAGTTAATTTCCTAGTAGTCATTGGTCAAAATTTTTGGTCTTTTCAAACAAGTTTTCAAAATAAATTTTGGTCACTGAAGTAGTCTAGGTAAGAAATGTTGCTTCCTTCATCCTATCCATGGCTATCATCACCTCAAAGGTCATCCCAATCATTGTCATTTAGAATTCTTAGGTCATTCACTCCATCTCATATAGGTCTATTGTCTAGGTGTCATTGTTTTGCCTTTGAAAAGTCCAATTTTTCATCAAACACTGCAAACAATCCTTCATTTTCACCATATAAGTCTTCTAAAGGGAGTCAACATAATTAAGTGAATAAAGTAAGGAAATTTGTCTTATTTCAAAATTTTCTTCAATGTCAAAATATTTCAAAAGGTAAAACTATCTTATTGTTTTCATTATAGGACAAAAAAGTCATTTCAAAGCTTATAATGGACAAAAGAGGCTTATCCAAACTCATTCTTCTCTTTTCATGTATGCTAGAACTCCTCTCTTACCTCCATTGGACTTAGTGGTCAAGGGTTCAAAACCAAGGTGAAGAGACATTCCAAGAACACTTTTCTACACTTCAGGTTGCCTTTGTTACACTTTTGTAGCCTCCTACTACGCTTTCAGAGTCAGTTGTTACGTTTCTGAGGGTGTTGTTACACTTCTGTAGCCTCATGCTACATTTTTGCTGGACATTTTTTACGTTTATGGGTAGTTGTTACACTTTCATACCTTGTTTTTATGCTTTTGTAGCATCCTGCTACACTTTCAGAATAGTTTTTACGCTTATGTTGATTGGTGTTATGCTTCTATAAAGGAGGGCGGAACTTAGGGTTTTGGATCCTAAATCATTCAAACAAGCTCAAGGCTTGTGGGCATCATTCCTTGGACCTCTTATAATAGTAATTCATCACTCTTATAACCTCCAATTGTCAAATTATCAAGTTTATGATTGATTTTCATGACCACTGCATACTACACTATATCATCACTTCTTCATGTTATTGAAAGACTCCAGTGGAATAAACCCTAACCCTACTATCTAACAATATCCTACACCTCCCACATACCTCATACTCTCATTCTCCGCCATCGATATCCTCCCTAATAGTCATTTTCATGAAACCATAATTTCTATCTAGTTTTAAGAGTTATAAATTGGAAATTTCCCGTGTTTCCCTCATTTGACCAACTTCCTCACATCCATTTCACTTGATTTCACTCAAAACATGGAGCTAACATGCAATCTATCTACTTAATTTTTTTCTAGAACTATCCCTAGTTCCATAATGCTACATCTCACCCTTTAAACCTACCCCATCCCTACACTTTATTTTTCCCAAATTTCACTACACATACCCATCCCATCGACACATTAGGGTTTCATCCTTTCAGTGATAAAAAATATGGAAAGTGAGAAAATGAAATTCAATGGAGGGTGCCACCTCAGGTTAGAACCCTTCACCATGCATGAAATCAATGCTTCACCCTTGGCCAAAATATTTTTTGATAGGACTGGATGTTTGAGGTTATGTGAGAAGCTCATGGAGGAAGGATATGATCTTCAACTTACAAGATTATTTTCCACAAGTTTCAGCATGGGAAAGGTCATTATTGCAGGTGTATAGTTTAACCTATCAACAGACCTGATTTATTCAGCAACAGGTATTTATTGTCATGGATAGAAGTGGTTTAAGGGCATGGACTTAGACATTGAATATTACAAAAAATTTCTCAAACCTCATGCTAGAGAGGAACTAGATTAACTCTTCCCTTGCAGACACCACCGTAAAAAATATGCTCCTTTGATGATGTTAATAATGAATTATTTCAAATGTGAAGGAAGATTTTCTAGGTTGTATAGGTACCATATCAGGTTGTTGATTCATTTCACCTCTATCAAAACACTTGATTTGCCACATTTCTTGTACAGGAGTTTGATTAAGATGAATGAAAAGGTTCAGAGCAGAAAACAAGATCATCACGTCTGGTTAAAATCATTGTATTTCATAACCTTTCATTCATCAACATGAATTTGGAAACCTTCATGGAAAGAGTAGCAGCAACGCCTACCACTAGCCCTCTTGTCATGCATTTTACATCATCACCATCACTGTCAGCACAACCAATGGAGGTTGGCTCTTCTAGTATGAAAACTCAGATTTCAAAGGCTCCTAGGGTTGTTGAGTTTACTCATACCTATGATAAGGGGAAGATACAGGTATTTGCACCTAAATATATCAAAGGTGTACTTACACTCGACACCATTTTTGAACAATGTGAAATGGAGGAGCAACCTATTATGCATCAAGTTGAAACACCTTTGCACCAACATAGTGAATCAGTGCCATTGGAGGTTGATGTAGCAGAGAAGTTTGAGATCAAATCAACTGAGGAGATCATTGAGAGAAAGATGAGTAAATGGCATAGTTGAGGAGGATCTTCTCTATTTCTAATTCTCAAATCACTTTTCTGCAACAAGAGAATTTTCAATTGAAGGTGAAGCAATTGTTACAAATAAAACCCATGCCAAACCTAGAGGAATATAAGAGTAAAGGTAAGCAGGTCATAAATTTTGATCAAATGTAGGATATGGAGATTGAAACACAGCCAAGAAGGCCAAATACAAGAGGCCTCAAAAGGGCGGTGGAGCTTGAAAGACAGTCAACACATCCACCTAAAGAGTTGAGCTTTGATGAGCTAATAGCCATGGAGATTAATCAAGACAAAGAAATTTGGTTGGAAAGGGTAAATGAGCATTTGGAGAAGCTCTTGAAGAGGGATAAGAGGGAAAATGAACTTCAAAGACACATGGAAAATCACTATGGCACCAAGAACATATTTTCTCAAATAAGGCTAAAACGGCCGAAGAAAAGGCTTAAAGAAACTCAAATGAAGCTTAAAGAGAAGGATATATTATATTTATTGGTTTAAGCTTCCTTGGATGTTTAGCCCATCAATCAAAGGTGCTATAGAACAAATTTTGAGAAGTTTTGAACAATTTTGGTATTTTTTGTGAGTTTTTCACAATTATGGAAATTCCTCCTCACAGAAGCGTAGCAAACATTTTCTACCATTATTTTAGGAGCATCCAAATGATGATTTATGTACATGGTTGGCCTTGCTACGCTTATTGAGTAACCTTGGGAGAATGAAATTTTGGATGCCTTCCCATGGGTAATTTTGAAAAATTCAAGATGTTCGGAAAAACTAGAAACACAGGGCTAGTTCATTGTTCTTTTAGAATTGGATTTGGACTCCTAAAAGTGCCTCAAAAGTGGCTGCAACCCTCTGCTATGCTTCTGCAAAATTTGGCTATGCTTCTATAAAAAATGCTACACATTTGCATTGAATTCCTTAGGACACTTGTCAAGCTTAGAAAATGTTAAAAAATCGAGGTTTTGTTTTCCTATGAGTTGGAATTAGAGTAATTGAGTTGGTTTTTGACTCCTATCATGAGGGAACATGTAATTTAATGTAAGGGACAAACACCCCTAGTTCATATCTAAATTTTAGGGAATGGTTTCTAACCTCCCTAGAATCTAGGAAATGACTCATCTTATGTATTTATGATGCATTTTGGATGGGATTTTTACCTAATAAGGTGTCATGGTTCATATTTTCTATAAGTATACTCTGTTTAGCATTTTTTTGGGTTGGATAGTATTATTTTTCAATGGAGATATTGTAATCAACATTTCGGAATGAAATCAGAGACAAATTTGCAAAACTTGTGTTGAGAATCTTGTGGTATGCATTGGAGAACTTTTTTCTTCTTATGTATGTTTATCTACTCATGCTAAATGACATATTTTCCTCTTTCATATACATCTTTCCAAGTGTTTATATTGTAAATTTATAAGTAGAAATCATGTATGTTCATGCTCTGTTATAGACAAGGTTTACATGTTATGTATATTTACTTCTAAATGAATGAATTCATGTCAGTGCTCATCCAGACTCTCTATCACTTCATCCTATACTCAATGACCAATTAAGCATGATTTCAAACTACCTATCTAGCCTCACACATTCTTTGCAAATTGAGCTTGAAATTCATACCTAAAAAGCCTAGACCTAGCCTTCTCACTGACCTTTATATCCAACACTTAAAACATCAAAAAAAATCCTATTTACTGAGCTTACATACCTAGCCTAAGATCAATAGATATTCAGTCAATCCATTGAATACAAAGTGAAAATGGGAGAGCCCTCTCTGGTCCTGGTAGGGATAACTACTTGACCTAAAGCCTGGTAAGTGGTTACCTTTCTTCAATCCCATTTTCAGCCTTGGGAAGTTGGGGAGAGTGATAACATTTTTTGCATCGTTTTTGGGGAGCGGAGGTTAATATTTCCAAGGAAAGAATGAAAAATATTAGCTCTGATTGCTGATGGTGAAAAAATGGTCAGGCATAAGAAAGGTTGTGCATATTTCACCTGGAAACTCTAGTGTCGAAGAATCAAAAGGTTCAGGGTTTTCATGGCGACTCCACTGTTCAAGAAAAGGTAGCATGCAATTTTTTTTGATGACTTCACTGTTTTCAAGATGGATTCAACTACAATAAGGAATTCTAGGTACGCTCCTATGGATTGATCTCATATCCCTGGCTTTCCAAACCCTATGCCATGTGTTGATTGGTTAACTTATCTTCCCATGTTTAAAGAAGAAAATAAAGATGATGTTGTTCTACATCTGGTTAGATGTCACATGCATGTATGTAAACTGAATATTGAGTTTCCTAAGGATTATTTAATGAAAATGTTTATGGATACCCTATAATACAAAGCTAGAGTATGGTACGAGGGGTTAAAATCAGGAAGCTTGTTCTCTCTTAAAGATTTATGTAGAATATTTCTTGAAAATTATGGGAAATATCATCTTTCTTTACCATTGTTTTAAGACTGTTGTGATTTTTGTGATGGTTTCAATCAATATCTTAAAATTCTTAATGATTTAGAATGTATGGATGATGAGGATATTTTATAGGAACTTTATGAGTTATCTTCTCAAGTTAGTTTTCATGATGAGCATGAAGGTTTCCAACAAGCATATGTGACTTCTTTGCTTGAATATGAACTGGATAAACACTTTGACAGTCAAGTTACACCCCATGAAATAAATCAACAGCTTGATGTAGACATCCATGTTCCTTATCCTAAGATCAAAGATAAAATTCAACAACCTTGCCAATATTTGGGTGATAAAGAAGAACATGAGGATGGTTAGTTACAAAGCTCTTCACTTTGTTCATTTTTTGAACCCTTATTCTAAGAGGATCATACCCAAGAAATCAGTGATAATTCTCAAGCATGTGGGAAACTTTCTGAAAAATATGAAAATGTGCAGGGGCAAGGAGAAGTTTATGTCAGTCATGATTATTTTCATCATAAGGAGGAGGTTGATCCCTTGAGTACACTTGAATGCTATTATGAGGATCTCTTTGCAAAGAATGACAAGCAACTTTTTGATACACAAGTAGTTGTCCCAGAATGTCTTGTTGCATATTTAAATGATAAAAAATATATGTTTTTGCATAATGATATGATTGCTCCTATTGAATATTTTTAAGAACATTCAAAGTCATATCCCGAAAATGATGCTACAAATCAAGCTATGAAACAGGGACAGATTGCAGTTGTAAATGAAGAAGATGTTTATTTTTCTATTGGTCTTCAAAATGAGCTTATATTTCATTATTTTGAATATTTGTTGGCGAGTCATTTACAACCATCAAGAAAATTTATTTTCACAATAGTTTTGGAGCATGGGCATCTTTTCAAATGGAAGTTTAAGTTTCCATTATGCAATCTTTCTTTATGTCTTGTGTAGTTGAATACAAGTATCAGTTAGGTAATCATTTACTTCATTGGTTACATTGGATCTTCTACTTCACTTGCTCAAGTGATTTATGGATCAGTTAGAGTAGGTAGGGTGTGAATGAATAATCTCAACATTCTAAGAATATTTTTCAGTTTTAGTTTCCATTAGATTTTGAAATAGATGATGTACAGTTCAACTTTCAATTTGATTTGAGTCAGTTTGAGGATTGTAGCTGTAGTGACTTCATTTCCCAATGGTAAGGCTACCTAATCTACGATGTGCTTGACTCCTCCTGAAGGATTTTCCATCCCTAGCTAGAGCCAATGTTAGTGTCAATATTTCAATGATCAAACATACTCTTTCAGTTAATTTTCTAGTAGTCATTGGTCAAAATTTTTGGTCTTTTCAAACAAGTTTTCAAAATAAATTCTGGTCACTAAAGGAGTCTAGGTCAGAAATGTTGCTTCCTTCATCCTATCCATGACTATCATCACCTCAAATTTCAACCCATTCATTTTCATTTAGAATTCTTAGGTCATTCACTCCATCTCATCTAGGTCTGTTGTCTAGGTGTCATTGTTTCGCCTTTGAAAAGTCCAATTTGTCATCAAACAAGGAAAAAAAATCCTTCATTTTCACCATATAAGTCTTCCAAAGGGAGTCAGCATAATTAGGTGAATAAATTAAGGAAAGTTGTCTTATTTCAAAATTTGTTTGAATGTCAAAAGATTTCAAAAGGAAAAATTGTCTTATTGTTTTCACTACAGGACAAAAAACTCATTTCAAAGCTTATAAAGGACGAAAGAGACTTATCCAAACTCATTATTCTCTTTTCATGTGTGGTATATCTCATCTCTTACATCCATTGGAATCCATAGTGGTCAAGGGTTTGACATGAAGGCGAGGAAACACTCCAAGAACACTTTGCTACACTTTGAGCTGCCTTTGTTAGTCTTTTGTAGCCTCCTGCTATGCTTTCAGAGTCATTTGTTATGTTTCTCAGAGTGTTGTTACGCTTATATAGCCTCCTATTATGTTTTTTTTGGACATTTTTTATGTTTCTGGGAAGTTTTTACGCTTTCAACCCTTTTTTTTAGGCTTATGTAGCCTCCTACTACGCTTTCAGAACAATTGTTACGCTTCTATTGATTGGTGTTACACTTCTAGAAAGGAGGAGAAAACTTATGTTTTTGGGTCCTAAATCATTCAAACAAGCTCAAGGCTCATTGGAATCATTCCTTGGACCTCTAATAATTGTAATTCATCACTCTTATACCTCCCATGGTCAAATTATCCAGTTTATGTTTGATTTTCATGCCCACTCCATACTACACTATATCATCACTTCTTCATGTTATTAAAAGAATTTAGTGGAATAAAACCTAACCCTACTATATAAAACTATCCTACACCTCCCACATACCTCATACTCTCATTACCCATCATCCATATCCTCCCTAATAGTCATTTTCATGAAACCCTAATTTCTAGCTAGTTTTCACAATGATAAATTGGAAATTTCCTATGTTTCCCTCATTTGATCACCTTCCTCACATCTATTTAACTTTATTTCACTCACAACATGGAGCTAACATGCAAGCCTATATACTAAATTTTTTGTAGAATTTTCCCTAACTCCATAACCCTTCATTTCACCCTCTAAACCTAACCCATCCCTACACTTTGTTTTTCCCAAATTTCACTACACATACCCATCCCATCAACACATTAGGGTTTCATCCTTTCAGTGATAAAAAAGATGGAGAGTGAAAAGAAAAAATTCAAGGGAGGGTTCAAACTTAATTTAGAACCCTTCACCATGCATGAAATAAATGCTTCACCCTTGGCCAAAATATGTTTTGAGAGGACTGGATGTTTGAGGTTCTATGAGCTGCTCATGGAAGAAGGATATCGTCTTCAACTTACAAGCTTATTTGCCACAAGATTCAACATGGGAAAGATCATTATTGCAAGTGTATAGTTCAACCTATCAGTAGGCCTGACTTATTCGGCAACAGGTATTCCTTGTCATGGAGATAATTGGTTCAAGGGCATGGACTTAGACATTGAAGATTACAAAAAAATTCTCAAAGCTCATGCCAGAGAGGAACCAGATTACCTCTTTCCTCTCAGAAACCTCCATAACAAATATGCTCCTTTGATGATGTTAATAATGAAGTATTTCACATGTGAAGGAATATTTTCTAGGTTGTATAGGTACCATATGAAGTTGTTGATGCATTTCACCTCTATCAAAACACTTGATTTGCCACATTACTTGTATAGGAGTTTGATTAAGATGACTGAGAAGGTTCAGAGCAGAAAAAAGATCATCACACTAGTCTCTTTCATCATGGTTTGGTCAAAATCATTATGTTGCATCACCTTTCATCCATCAACATGACTTGGGAAACCTTCATGGAAAGAGTAGCAGTAGCACCTACCACTAACAATCATGTCATGCATAGTACACCATCACCATCACTGTTAGTACAAACAATGGAGGTTGACTCTTCAAGCATGAAACTTAAGGTTTCAGAGGCTCCTAGGATTTTTTATTTTACCCATACATATGAGAAGGGGAAGAGACAGGTATTTGCGCCTAAATCTATTAAATTTGTACTTACACTTGACACCATTGTTGAACAAAGTGAAATGGAGGAGCAACCTATTATGCATCAAGATGAAACACCTTTGCATCAACATAGTGAACCAACACCATTTGAGGTTGAGGTAGCAAAGAAGGTTGAGATCAAATCAACTAAGGAGATCATTAGAGAGAAATATGAGGAAATAGCAGAGTTGAGGAGGATCTTCTCTATTTCTAATTCTCAACTCACTTTCTTGCTGCAAGAGAATTTTCAATTGAAGGTGAAGAAACTATTACAAAGAAAACCCAAGCCAGACCTTAAGGCAGATAAAGGTAAAGGTAAGCAGGTCATAGATGTGATAAAATTAAGGATATGGATATTGAAACACAGCCAAGATGGCCAAATACAAGAGGCCTCAAAAGGGCACTAGAGCTAGAAAGACAGTCAGCTCATCCACTTGAAGAGTTGACCTTTGATGAGCTAATAGCCATGGAGATTAATCAAGGCAGAGAAATTTGGTTGGAAAGCATCAATGAGCATTTTGAGAAGCTCTTGAAGAGGGCTAAGGGGGAAAATAAACTTCAAAGACACATGGAAAATCATTATCGCACTAGGAACATAATTTCTCAAATAAGGTTAAAACAACTGAAGAAAAGGCTTAAAGAAAATCAAATGAAGCTTAAAGAGAAGGATAGATTAGATTTGTTGGTTGAAGCTTCCTTGGTTGTTTAGCCCATCACTCACAGGTGCTACAAAACCAATTTTGAGAAATTTTTAAACAATTTTGGTATTTTTTGTGATTTTTTCACAATTCTGGAAAAACCTCCTCACAGAAACGTAGAAAAATTTTTCTACGCTTATTTTAGGGGCATCCAAATGATTACTTATTTACATGTTTGGATGAATTTTGATGATTAAATCATAGATTAGGAACCCTCTTTGCATGAAAGGCTTTAATTTTGGAGAAAAAGAAAAAAAAACCACTCATTTTCTATGCTTCTACCACCTTTTTGGAGGCCTTGCTACGCTTCTGGAGTAACCATGGGAGAATAAATTTTAGGAGGCCTTCCCATGGGTAATTTTGAAAAATTAAATATGTTCTAGAAACTAAACATGCAGGGATAGTTGACCATTCTTTCAGAATTGGATTTGGATTCCTAAAAGTGCCTCAAAAGTGGCTGCAATTTTCTGCTATGCTTCTGCAAAATTTTGCTATGCTTCTACCATAAATGTTACACATCTGCATTGGATTCCTTAGCACACTTGTCAAGTTCAAAAAATATCAAAAATTCAAGGTTTTGTTGTCCTATGAGTTTGAATTAGATTAATTGAGTTGGTTTTTGACTCCTATCATGAGGGAACATGTAGTTTAATGTAAGGGTCAAACACTCCTAGTTCATAGCTGAATTTTAGGGAATGGTTTCTAACCTCCCTAGAATCTACTAAATGACTCATCTTTTGTACTTATGATACATTTTGGATATGATTTTTACCTGATGAGGTGTCATGGTTCATATTTTCTATAAGTAGACTCTCTTTAGCCTTTTTTTGGCTTGGATACTCTTATTTTGCAGTGGAGCTATTGTAATCAACATTTTGGAATGAAATCGAAGACAGATTTTTAGAACTAGTGTTGAGAATATTGTGGCATGAATTGGATAATTTTTTCTTCCTATGTACGTTTATCTACTCATGATAAATCATATATTTTCCTATTTCAGATACGTCTTTCCATGTTTTTATCTTGTAAGTTTATAAGCAGAAATCATGTTTGTTCATGCTTTGTTTTAGACAAGGTTTACATGTTATGTCTATTTACTTATAAATGAATGAATTCACCTCAGTGATCATTTAGACTCTATATCACTTCATTTTATACTCAATGACCAATTAAGCATGCCTTCAAACTACCTATCTAACCTCACACATCTTCAGACGTAAAAACCCTAGACCTAGCCTTCTCATTAACCTTTCTATCCAACACTTACAACATGAAACAAAATCCTATTTACTGAGATTACATACCTAGCCTAAGATCAATAGATATTCATTCAATCCATTGATTGCAAAGTGGCAACGAGAGAGCCCTCTCTATTCCTGGTAGGGCTAGCTACCTCACCTAAAGCTTGGTCATTTTTACCTTTCTTCAATCCCATTTTCAGCATTGGGAAGTTGGGGAGAGTGATAAAAGACATGATAAGGATTTAGACTCATAGAGAGTGTTGTGTGATGCAAACTCCTTGATTCAGATTTATTTATATGTGATTTTTATATGGTGAAGTCGGGATAATGAGTTCCAAGGTATGGCATTGATTATACATATTGATCGTATATCCTTGACAATCAATGAACCTATGAAAATCTAAGCAAGAGGGAGATGAATTTTGAATATCATAATGATGTGTCATGGCATGATGAATTGATTTCTAGATTTTGGGAAAGAAATTCCATATAGAAAGACTGTTGAAATGTCTTTGTGTAATGAAAATCCTTGGATACTCTGATTTAAATTTCAAATTTTGATTGAACATGATATGGAATCTGTTAGTTGGTTGAAGCATTGATGTTCCGTTTTAAAAATTCATCTGTATATGATGTGTATAGACTATGATTGAGCTGCTTCACTCAGATTTTCCACCAAACATATTTTATTTGTTATACTCTAAAAGGTTGAGATATTTCTCCCATGATATGTAGTTGCATGAATGAACTGATGATTTTAGGGATTAGTAATTATAACCAAATTTGGATGCTTTCTTAGTATGATATATTCCATGACATATTGGATGAGATATCCATAGCACAATCAAGGTCGGGTGCAATGACGCTAGCAAGGCTAGCTGTGAGGCATGATGTAGAAGCTCCTTAGAGAGATGATCGAGCATGGCCTGGATAAGACATGGATAAACTATGATGATAGGGAATACCAAATACATGTAGTTGGGGATATGTGTTCTCCATTTATTGAGGCAGTGCAACTGTTCGAGAGGAGATGAGGCTTATTATTGACACCTTCATGAGAGGGAGGATGATTATAGTATCCATGTGACCTCCGTGAAAGGAAGGATGTTTATAGTATCTATGTGTTTTTTACACCTCCATGAGAGGGAGGATGGTTTTGGTATCTTTCTATTATTGGTATCTTGTTGTGATTTACATGATTATGTATGTTCTAACATAACGCTTGATTTTATGTCTTGTAGTTATAGGAATCAACAGATACCATATGAGAGTAGTGCTAATCGACACTGCGCCAGCTCTTCCTCTCTGTTTGATCTCCCAGAACGAGGAATTGAGATAGAGGGCTCATAGGGTTGCAGGAACTCTCGATAATAGGGTCATAGAAGTTTCTCCGCTATCCATCATCCATGGGATGTGTGTGATCCTTTTCCATTTTGACAAGTCGAGTATCTCCTCCACCTTTGGTTGTTGCAAAGTATACCCCAGTTGGCATCATATGCACAAACAGGGCTTGTTGGGATTGTCCCTCCCCATTTTGCCAATGGGTTGAGGAGGCTTGGAGGCATGTGATCCTTAACTCTTGTTAAGTAGGGTATCTCATCCAAGCTATATAATTATGCAGGTGTTCTACCACATTAATATTCAGGTTCATCGATCGGAAGATCAATAGGAAATAGGATGGGTTGAGAGTGAGCTCCCCGATGTGAAATTTTATGTGATTACGGGTTGAGAGTGAGCTCCTCGATGTGGCACTAGGGTTGATATGGTCTCCCCTGCATGGATGTGTATCCTATTGCTAGATATGGGGTTGTAGAGTTATAGCTCCCCCATGAGATTCCACGAGATGCGCTCCCTGATGTAGTTACAGGTTGAGGTGTAATCCCTGTTGATATGCTCTTCGATGATGATATTCTGGGTAGTAGCCCGATGACAAATATTGCATGATGTTGATAAACCTAATGAATGAAGGGTGGTAGCCCAATATACCCTCCGATGACAAATTATTATTCTAGATCCGATAATGTTCAGCATACAAGCAGAAAAAATCAAGAGACAAGGAGAAATAAGAATGAAGAGTACATTGATGATTTATAATGAGAAAGGTTCACAACATGATGAATACATGACAGAGATATTCAGTGATAACACATGATGATGTATGAATATCAAAATGGCATATTGATCAATGAACATATATTAGCATAATGAGTTGAGTCATGATAACACCATGATGCAGAGAACTACAAGCATATATTGCAAAGTGGAATTCTTCCTAGTTGAGAGGGAGTGTTAACTTTTGAAAATAGGGTCAAATTCCACTATGGACATCTTAGACTATTAAGATAATAATTTAATTAGATTCCTATTTTTGAGAGGATAAAAATTGACCTATAGATCGCCCCAATCGGTTAAGTAGAAGTTAAGTTATAAATTAATTTATTCTTTTATGGTCGACCTAACCACATGTTGATCTGGTCAAAGCCCCAAGTAGTCACTCACAAAGTTATAAATAAAAGCAACCTCAAGTTAATTTTCACACATTCTCTCATGATATCTCCTCTATTCTATTTTTGTTTTTGGTCATATTTTTTGTTTCTAGCTTGTACATGTACATTGGTAGGAGCTCATGCAAAAGTTCAGGATCACAGAAGTGATCACCCATCAGATCTGGGTGATCTGAAGCTTGTAGGCAGGAAAGGCTAAGTTAGTAGCCTAGATTAGCATAGCCGTGGGCTAGGTGTGTTGTACCCACGACCAAGGATGCCAAAACCACTGGCTAATCTTGTTTAGGGCATCACCCAATCACAAAGGTTAGACCAGGCTGATTTGAAGCACATCCGTGGGAACAAATTGTTGTGGTAGTAGCTCAGAGCCCCAAAGCCATGGGCTGAGCATGTTAAGGTCATGGCTCGTATAATCATCGCGTATCTAATTTGGTCATCTTTCGCCTTATCAGGTAATATGGTTACATTCATTTTTCAGTCAGAGTTGCATCAGAGCGATCATTGACAGTCTCTTGGATTCAGATCTAGGACTTTAGAGTTGATATCACTAATTAATCTATCAGATCCATGTTTTCATATTATAGATATGTTGATCTATTAATTTTAAATCTTTATTTCTGACTGCAATTGTAGTGGGGAAAATTCTTGAATCTTCTTAACAAAAATTTCTACTGCCGAAATCTGGTCTACGTCTCCTACTTCTGTTTTTACATTTACAAGTTATTTTCAAAAAAATTCAAAAAACGGCAAAGTAAACACATTGTAGATCTACACATACATACATATCAAGTACTGAGGAATTAAGCACACATGATCAAGAACACACAATATTTTTTGGACAAATGTCCTCGGAGAAACCCAATGCGAGAAAAACAGGTGCAGCAACTCTTGACGGTTTTATTATTATGCAGAATTTTGAATACAAACAAGGGCACCAATAGTGGTTTGCCCAACAGAGAAATCCCGACAAATGTACCTCTATCTCCGGAGACAGAAAATATGGTTGATTCAACTGAGGATGAGGAACCCCATAGGTGCCTACACAATCACTGCGTCACCCTTCTGTATGGTTGCATCACCCCTTCTGGATCTGCTAAATACGAGCCCTTTCTGACCCACTGAAACCCCATTGCTGCAACCCCAGCGTCCGCACGCCCCTTGGCCTGTGTCACCCTTCTGTGACTGCATCAACCTCTCTGTTGGCTATGCGTGAGCTTGGCTAGTTCTACATCACCCATGTTGGGCTTACGTTGCCTCTGCATCACCCCTCCTAGACTACGTTGTCTCTTTGGTATGGATCTACCTCTCTGCAATTTTATTTTCGGCCTCGGATCTGGAATCCCTCTACCAATCTACCCCTTGATGCACTGCAAGCTCACTCAAAAATTCTCAACAAACCTCACCCCAGAATTTCGACTTAGCTCAAGTGATACCTCTATGTGTGTGATCTCCAACTTACCCCAAGCCTTCCTTTAATATTTTTCTTGTTGAAAAATCAACAACCGTGATCTAATATCTAATCAATAGCTAATATTAGAAAAGACTTGATCCTCTTTGTTTTGCACATCTCCTTTCCCTATTTAAAATTCGGCCACCACCTTCTTCAAAATCCATTTCTAGTGTTTTAATGAATAAAACCCCTGGGCCCCGTTTAATTCTATCATCCCTGCCAGAAAATCTGCTCTATAACGTTTAAAATGCATATTTTATTTATCGGGCCGAAGCCCCTTAAACCTTAGCTCCTCCCGCTTTGACGTTCATGTGACCCAGGCTACAGGACCACGGGCTAAGAGAAAAGAGGGCTTATCACTTATATCCCGGGCGCCATCACAGTCGTCCGATCAATGTTCAATCAACGGCGCGGTGATCGTTCAGGAAGTGGGGGCCCCGCCTTGGTCCCGCGCACGCAAACCACCGGTCTTTCCCCCGCACCGCTTTTGTCGGCTGGCGGTATTTACCGCGGGACCAGCGATCCCACACAAGGAATGCCACGCGTCCTTTGTACGAGCGGGAAACCGCTCTCTCCCCGCGCATTAATCTTCGGTCGATGTCCACGCAGCGGGATCCACCAGCTCCGTCCGATCTGCCTACCTCCATCCGACGGCTGATGTGTCCTAGAACTGATCGCTCATTGTCATGTCCCGCCGCGTCCCACAGTCTGCCACCGTGTCATTGTTTCACACCCCCCTGTCCATCAATCCACTCGCCACGTCGTCTCTTGTGTGTCCTCCGCTCGCCTATGTGTCTTTTCCCCCGTGCGCTCATATTATACCCTCGCGCCAATATGTATATATATGCGTGTGTTTTATATGTTTGATTCATAATCCACCGCTATTTTTCCTTCACAACCCTACTCTGTCTTATTTCGCCCGTTCATAAAAACTTCCATCGTCTGCTCCCGCTTCCCTGTATGTTCCTGTTTTGACCTTTGTTTGTGTCGTTTCATCCATTCCCACCTCCGTCACCCCCCGCCTTCACCCTGGTTGGGTTTTTCTAACATTTTCAGGGTTTTTGCAGGTTTTCAAATCAAGCATCAGGGGGCATATCAATCTGTCGCCTCCATTTCAGAGGATCAAGAACATACCAGAAGGCGATCTCCTGTGGGCGAAATTAAATAAAAAGAGATGAAGCCGGTACATGAAGTGACTGTTGTTAAAGAAAATACAGGCAGAGAGCTATAGAACCCTCCAGAGAGTTTCGCCCCGCATTTAAGGTTCAAACTTCAAATTCAGAATTCAAAGGCCAAAAGTACAGTACCAGGGTTGCAGGCCAGCTCAGGCCGCTCACGGCATCAGATTTTTCTTCAGCTAAAAGCATCCCGATGTATATATTTTATTATTTTCGTTTTGTACATAAGGAGATTTTTATCTCCCGGCATTAATTTCTGTATACAGGTCGTTAGGTATATTCATTTATAGCTAGTCATTCATGAAGAAGGCGTGATGTTTCCCCGCCTTTCTTTTTAAATTTTTAGTAATAAGTGTGGATACCTACCTCTCCCTCCAGAAGTTTCTCTTCTCTCTATAAATATCAAAAAAGAAGACATTGTTAGGGTTCCGCATTTCGTAAGCAAGTCATGGGCAAAATGAAGACTATTGTATGCATCTTGTGGCGTTTCTGTGTGAGGTTTCAGAGCCCGTTGGGTCTCAGTGAGGAGGGGTTATGATTGTATTGAGGATTCTGGACTTTGGTATATTACAGTATGTCATTTCTCTCATGTGTTAATATATCATCCTTTTCATGCAAACTTTCTTCTTGTATCATGTTCTAAAATGCGAGTGGCTCACTAATTTGCAGTAAGGATTCATCTTAAATGGTGCCCTTCCTGGAATTGGTCAAGCGCTTTAAATAGGCCTAGAAGTGATATGCTGTTCCATGTTCACTCCTTCCATAACTTCTGCTATATTAATGGCTTAAGGATTCTAAATTGGTGCGCCTTTGCCAATATCTTCTCATGTTTCCTTCCCCGCACGCCTTGATATCTGATTTCTGTAATATATTACTTGAATCGGCCCTCATTACAATAAAGCGGTCTCTTAGCTGTCTGATACTATCATACTGAAGTTTTACATGATGTCTTTACTTTATTCCTATCCGTGTATCAGTCACTGAAAGAGAATTGGGACCAATTCATCCTATTTCAATTTCCTTGTTTAAAACAAGAGATAGTAATTGAGTCCCTTGGACTGACAACCCAAACTATAAAGGACTCCTTGCTATATTAAGATGTCCTAGGCACTAGTTTATGGCAACTCTAGGCTGTCTCTAGGAGGGTGACAAAATCATCCACAACATCTTTCTGGCGCCGTTGTCGGGGAACGAATTCAAGAACATCAGTTTCCCTGGGTTTTTGACATTTTATTTCACTCTCTAATCAGGTGAGCACAGAGAGGTGAAGAGTTGCAGATTTCTCACCTTGGCGACTCCACTAGTCCTTATTTGATAAATCTCATTAGTAGTCCTGGCTCCTCGTAGGCCGCATTTGAGGTCAGATACAGCCCAACTGAAAACACCCTACGTGTCTGACCCAGAGAAAATTATTCATAAAAAAGTCTGGAAGGAGAGGAAGTCAGCCCGTGCTGAAAATCCTGAGTGTTCTGTTGAAGATTATCCGCCCTCTTCTTCTCAAGAAGTTAGAACAGAAAATCCCGAAGTTTATCTAGAAACCCCGCGTAGGGAAAATACTCTATTTGGGGAAGAACCTTATTCTGTTCCCGAGGCTGAGGAAATTAAAGAAGTCACTGAAGTAGCTCCCGTCAACCGAGAACTATTCCTGTCCACACCTCAGACCTCGGTCCAATATATTCCCATTGTCATTCACACTCCGCTTCCCCCTACCCCTCTCCCTTCTTTTGTTTCTCAGATTGTTGTGCAACCCCCATCGCCTCCAATGGCCAATGTTCCTGCTTTTCTCCTGAACAAATACGCCTCTCTGGCCTTACCCCAAGTGTTGAACGATATGCCACAGGATTATCTGAAGATTCTGCCAAGGTTCAATGGTGAAAATGATGTGGATGCTCAGAAACATCTCGAGACCTTCTGCTCTTTTGCAGAAAATTTGAATGTTGAACACCTGGATGTGGTTTTGAGATTATTCGTGCAGTCTTTAGAAGGTGAAGCTAGAAAATGGTTTAAAACATTGGGTAATCGTTCTGTAACAACCTGGGATCAGATGGAAAACGTTTTCCTCAGGAAGTGGGGAGAAAAGAAGGATTTTGGAATGTTCCTTACTGAGCTAAATACCATCAAGAAGAAACAGAATGAAGGGGTATCAGAATTCATCAAAAGATTCAACAAGTTATATCTAAGCTTGCCCCCAGAAATGAAGCCAAATGAAGCTGCTGCCAAGATAGTTTTCATAGCAGCCTTTGATTTTGACTTTGGATTCTCCTTAAGAGAAAGAAAGCCTGCCAATTTAGATGATGCACAAGTAGATGCTCTGGAACTAGAAGCGAACTTTGCCTCCACAGGAAAGTTAAAAGGGAAAATTGAACCAGATGCCAGAAGAAAAGGCAAAGAAGAGGTTTCTACCTCTAATCAAGAAAAAGATTCAGATAAAATGGATGAAATAAGTAAGATGATAAAGAAGATGGTCAAGATGGAACTGGAAGCCAAAAATGCAGCTCCTAAAAATTATTACAATGCTCCAAACAGAGGATATAATCCTCAGTATAGAAAGCCTCCATTGCAAATACTACCGAGAGAGACAAGGGAGCAGCAAGATCAGGTACCTCACCCCTTGTATCTGGAAGGACCAGCAGATGACTCCACTGGAAATGCAGCTTATGGGTTAGAAGATTCGAATCTGGCCTTTTCAAATAATGATGATATGGAGTGCCCAGTGCAAGCAGAAGATGAAGAAGCTGAGATCGACCATTACTGCAAGCAGTTCGCTGATTTCATGGAAGCCCAATTCAACGTCAGATATGACCTCAGATCCTCAAGGAAGAGGACCAGAACTCAAGAGCAAGAGGAAGAAATACCTCAGAAAGAAGCATCTGCTCAGAAGGAGTCAGCAACCAAGAAGAATGTTGAGAAAGGTAAGAATTTCCTAAATACCCCCTTGCAGTCAAATGATCAAATTCCTTCCTCTTCCAAAGTAGGCAGTCCTTCTAATGCTGAGCCAGTGTCCCAAGAAGTCAAGTCCTCAGTTGAGAATAAGGAGTCAAAAGAAGTAATAATAGAAAAGTCCACATCTGCTTTTAATCTGCAAAAAGAGCTCGAAAAGATTAAGATTCTTGTTCCTCTGACTGAATTGTTGAAACAGCCTGTATATCAGTCCCAGGTCACCTCTCTCATGCCTATTCCTGAACCAAAAATTGTACCTGATAGTCTAAATCTTCAAGAAGAAAGACCTATGGTAGTCTTTGGCCCACACGTTGAGGAGATAGACCCTTCAACTCCTCCCTTTTATGTGTCCCTAGTCATTCATGACCTGCTGCTTCAAAATTGTATGCTAGATTCTGGAGCCTCCCATAATCTTATGCCTCTGTCTGTCATGGAGCAACTAGGACTGCAAATTATAAGACCATATAAATATCTATATTCATTTGATTCTAAAAGGGTTAAATGCTTGGGAATGATTAAAGATTTAGTGGTCAATATAGCTCAAATCCCAGCAAAAAGTGTGGTCATGGACATTGTGGTCGCTGATATCCCAGCTCGCTTTGGCATGCTGTTGTCAAGGTCCTGGGGTACTAAGATTGGGGGATCAATTAAACTAGACCTAACATATGCCACTGTCCCAGTCTTTGGTGGTCAGGAGAGGAGGCTGTATAGGGAAACCAGATTTGTTAAAATGGTGACCACGGTTGATTGCTCAGATAATTCTCCAGTTTATAATAAAGAGGGGGACTTCTCATGTTTTGTGTTAGAAGAGAGTCAAGACTATGCTCATGAATTCCCCTCTGGTCAATTCCAAGCCGAGCAATCCCAGAAAGGCCAGAAATCAGAAGTATGGACTTTGCATTTCGATGGAGCAAACTCCAGAGAAGGTAACGGGGCTGGGGTATTGCTAATCTCCCCCACAGGAAAATGGGTGCCGCTGGTCTTTCAAATTAGAGTATGAAGCTACAAACAATGTAGCTGAGTACGAAGCTTTGTTATTGGGCCTACAGACAGCTAGAAACATGGGCATTCAATGTCTGAAAGTGTTTGGAGACTCTGAGCTAGTAGTGAGACAGATTAAGAACGAATGCCAAACTAAGCATCCTCGGCTCAGAGCATATAGAAACGAAGTATGGGACATGATAGAAAAATTCTTCTTAGCATTTAATATACAGTTCATGCCCCGGGAGCATAACAGAATAGCAGACTCTCTTGCTGTGGCTGCTAGTACGTTCCGACCTCCTCAGAACCCATTGTTAAGATATGAAGTAGAGGTACGTTACAGACCATCTATCCCAGACAACATTAAGCATTGGCAGGTCTTTGAAGATGACGAACAAATGAAGAGATTCATGGAGACAGTGGGAGAATTCACAGGTATGGAAATTGATGATGATGAGGAGGAAGAAGCTGAAAATATGGCTGAAGGTAAATGGGAAGAGAATATAGCCGGAAACAGAGTATTGCAGTTAAAAGGAAATGTCATCCCTAGAGGACTAGTACGTCTAGAAAGACTATTCAATAAGAATGATGTTCCCATGCAACCAAACAAAGCAGTAGAAGAAGATCAAATGAGAGATTTAAATTTGGGTACCGCTACTGACCCCAAGATTGTGAGGTTATCTAAAAGAATCTCAGAAGAATATAAAGAGAAGTATTTGAAGTTATTTCAGTCTTATAAAGATGTTTTTGCTTGGTCCTATGAGGACCTAAAAACTTTTGATGTAAATATCATACAGCACAAGATCCCACTCAGGGAAGATGCAAATCCATACAAACAGAAGCTCAGGCAAATTAACCCTCTGCTTCTTCCCTCAATTGAGAAAGAAATTAAAAAATTATTGAAGGCCAAAATAATCGTACCCTTGAGGTACTCAGAATGGATAGCGAATCTTGTTCCTGTCAGAAAGAAGAACGGAGAAATCAGGCTATGTGTAGACTTCAGAAATTTGAACAGAGCATCTCTTAAAGATAATTACCCACTGCCTAAAATGGATCACATCCTGCAGAAGGTGGTGGGAGCATCCAGAATGTCAATGATGGATGGATTTTCAGGCTACAATCAGGTAGCTGTTTTCCCAGAAGATCAGAAGAAGACTGCGTTCACCACGCCATGGGGAACCTTTATGTATGCAAGGATGCCATTTGGACTGATCAATGCAGGTGCTACTTTTCAAAGGGCAATGGACATAGCCTTTGTGGGAGAACAAGAAAAGTTCCTAGTAGTATATCTCGATGATATCACGGTGTTCTCAAAGAATGATGATGAGCATATTGGGCATTTAAGAAGAACTTTTGAAAAATGCAGAAGGTACGGCCTTTCTCTCAATCCTCAAAAATCTCTATTTGCTTTAGATGAAGGGAAACTCTTAGGGCATATTGTGACTAAGGATGGTGTAAAAATTGATCCTAAGAGAGTTGAAGTAATAAATAGCATTTCTCTGCCAAGAAATAAGAAAGAAGTACATGTGTTTTTGGGGCGGATAAACTTTTTAAGGAGATTTATTCCTAACTATGCAGAGATAGTTAGGCACATTACCAATATGTTGAAAAAAGACAATGAAGTTAAGTGGTCCCAGGAGTCCAGAGATGCATTTACAAGAATTAAACAAGCATTTGCTGAAGCTCCTGTGTTAGCAGGACCAGATTACAGCAAGCCATTCATGGTATTTTCCTTCGCTTCACCACACACAATTGCTGGAGTGTTATTGCAGAAAAATGAAGAAGGATATGAACAACCCATAGCATTCTTCAGTCAGGTGTTGTATGATGCTGAACTAAAGTATAATATACTGGAGAAGCAGGCATATGCCCTGGTAAAGTCCCTTAAAGCTTTCAGAGTTTATATTTTGCAATCTCATATTACTGCTTATGTTCCCACAGCAGCTGTAAAAGACATTCTGGTTCAAGGAGACAGTGAGGGAAGAAGGGGAAGATGGATTGCAAAAATCCAGGAGTATGATTTAGACATAAAGCCTACTAAATTGATCAAAGGACAGGGACTAGCTAAAATGTTATCTGAATCTAATCATCAAGCTCTGGGCATTAATTTATCCATGATGGCAAATGAAGAATCAGAAAAAGAAGAGGAGCAACATGGACTAGAAATGGCCACACAAAAGGTACATGTGAAGTATCTGACTAGTCCATGGTACAAGAAAATAGTTGAATACCTGTTGACACTTGGCTGTCCTCCAGGATGTGATAAGGCAGCATACAGAGCTGTAAGGATGAGATCTCAGAAGTATGTCATTGCCAATGGACAGCTGTATTGGAGAGACCCTCTGGGTATATTACTGCTATGCCTCACAGAAAATGAAGTGCAGAATATAATGACAGAATTCCATGAAGGAATATGTGGAGGACACTACAGCTGGAGAGCTACTACCAATAAAATCTTGAAGGCTGGTTTCTACTGGCCAAAATTATATTCAGATACCTTCACTTGGGTCAGAACATGTGATAAATGTCAAAGGTTTGCAGAAAGACAAAAGTTAGCATCTTTGCCCTTGATTCCCGTGCATGCAAATGAACCCTTCCAGAAATGGGGATTAGACTTTATAGGAGAAATACACCCCCCATCAAGCGGCCAACATAAGTGGATACTGACAGCTACAGATTATTTTACTAAATGGGTGGAAGCCATACCTACAAGAAGAGCTACAGATGCTGTGATCATGAATTTTTTAGAAGACAATATCATATCTAGGTTTGGCTGTCCTGCAAGAATTGTAACTGATAATGCTCAAGCTTTTAAGTCTGCCAGATTTGTAAATTTCTGCCAAAGATACAATATTGTATTAACTCATTCCACAGCGTATTATCCCCAAGGGAACGGTTTAGCAGAATCATCCAATAAAACCCTGGTGAGAGCCCTCAAGAAAACAATAGCTGAAAATCAGAAGAAATGGGACTCTCAGTTAAAGTTTGCTCTGTGGGCAAATAGGATAACAAGCAAAAGAGCAACAGGCAAGTATCCATATGAGCTGGTGTATGGGCGGGCCGCAGTGTTTCCTGTGCAATTAGCACTGCCAGTAGCACGTTTCATGCAGGAAAACCAAGAGGAACTAGACGAGATGATTAGGAGAATTTATCAGTTGGTAGAATTAGAGGAGACGAGAAACCAGGTAGACCAGAGGCTGATAGAATACCAGGAAAAAATGAAGAAGATCTTTGATCAGCACGCGAAGGACAGAAATTTCTAAAATGGAGACCTGGTCCTCAGATGGGATGTTCGCAGAGCAGAAAAGGGAAAGCATGCTAAATTCGATCCATTATGGTTCGGGCCGTTTAAAATAGTCAAGCTGGGAGGTAACAACACTTTCTATTTAGAAAATCTGCAGGGTGAATTGTTGGATGCCCCCGTGAACGGCCAATTCCTCAAGCCGTATTTTCAATTCTGACCCAGGTTGGAAACACCCCACTGTATATATTGTACATAAGCTGTTTTGTTTCTAACTTCTATCAGGGAAAAAGGGGGAAATGCTGATAGTTACCTGGAGAGAAATCGCAGCAGAAATCGAACAGCGGAATGAAAGTTTTGAATGGTCTGCGTGTTCTCGACATGCCCGAGGACGAGCATGCCGTCCCCAAATGGAGCCAGTGTTGTGCACATCTTCTTTCCCTATCTAAAATTCGGCCACCACCTTCTTCAAAATCCATTTCTAGTGTTTTAATGAATAAAACCCCTGGGCCCCGTTTAATTCTGTCATCCCTGCCAGAAAATCTGCTCTATAACGTTTAAAATGCATATTTTATTTATCGGGCCGAAGCCCCTTAAACCTTAGCTCCTCCCGCTTTGACGTTCATGTGACCCAGGCTACAGGACCACGGGCTAAGAGAAAAGAGGGCTTATCACTTATATCCCGGGCGCCGTCACAGCCGTCTGATCCCTGTTCAATCAACGGCGCAGATCGTCAGGAGTGTGGGCCCTGACTTTGGTCCCGGCGCACAGTAAAACCAGTGGTCTTTCCCCGCACCGCTCTTGTCGGCTAGCGGTATTTACCGCGGGACCAGTGATCCCACACAAGAAATGCCACGCGTCCTTTGTACGAGCGGGAAACCGCTCTCTCCCCGCGCGTTAATCTTCGGTCGATGTCCGGTCAGCGGGGTTCACGCAGACCGTCGGATCTCTAGATCTCTATCCGACGGCGGAGATACAATTAAGCCGTCCGTCCATTGCTGTGTCCCGCCACGTCCCACAGTCTGCCATCGTGTCACTGTTTCATGTCTCCGCCCATCAACGTACCCGCCACGTCATCTCTTGCTTGTTTCCCGCTCGCCTATATACCTCTCCCCCCGTGCGCTCATATTATATCCTCGCGCCGATATGTATATATATGCGTGTGTTTTATATGTTTGATTCATAATCCACCGATATTCTTCCTTCACGACCATACTGTGTCTTATTGCGCCCGTTCACAAAAACCTCCATTGTCTGCTCCCGCCTCCCTATATGTTCCCGTTTTAGACCTGTGATTGCGTCGTCTCATCCATTCCCACTTCCATCACCCCCCGCCTTCACCCTAGTTGGGTTTTTCTAACATTTTCAGGTTTTTTGCAGGTTTTCAAATCAAGCATAAGGGGGCATATCAATCTGTCTCCTCCATTTCAGAGGATCAAGAACATACCAGAAGATGATCTCCGGGGGGCGAAATTAAATAAAAAGAGCTGATGCCGGTACATGAAATGACTGTTATTAAAGAAAACACAGACAGAGAGTCACAGAACCCTCCAGAGAATTTCGCCCCGCATTTAAGATTCAGGATTCAAATTCTGGGCTCGAAGGCCAAGAGTACAGTACCAGAATTGCAGGCCAGCTCAGGCCCCTCACGGCATCAGATTTTTCTTCAGCTAAAAGCATCCCGATGTATATATTTTATTATTTTCGTTTTGTACATAAGGAGATTTTTATCTCCCAGTATTAATTTCTGTATACAGGTTGTTAGGTATATTCATTTATAACTAGTCATTCATGAAGAAGGCGTGATGTTTCCCCGCCTTTCTTTTTCAATTTTTAGTAATAAGTGTGGATACCTACCTCTCCCTCCAAAAGTTTCTCTTCTCTCTATAAATATCAAAAAAGAAGACATTGTTAGGGTTCCAGATTTCTGTAAGCAAGCTGTGCAGCGAGAAGACTATTGTATCCATCTTGTGACATTTTTGTATGAAGTTTCAGAGCCCGTTGGGTCTCAGTGAGGAGGGGTTATGATTGTATTGAGGATTCTGGACTTTGGTATATTACAGTATGTAATTTCTCTCATGTGTTAATATATCATCATTTTCATGCAAACTTTCTTCTTGTATCATGTTCTAGAATGCGAGTGGCTCACTAATTAGCGGTAAGGATTCATCTTAAATGGTGCCCTTTCTGGAATTAGTCAAGCGCTTTAAATAGGCCTAGAAGTGATATGATGTTCCATGTTCACTCCTTCCATAACTTCTGCTATATTAATGGCTTAAGGATTCGTAAATTGGTGCGCCCTTTTGCCAATAATATCTTCTCATGTTTCCTTCCTGCACGCACTCCTTGATATCTGATTTCTGTAATATATTACTTGAATCGGCCCTCATTACAATAAAGCGGTCTCTTAGCTGTCTAATACTATCATGCTGAAGTTTTACCTGATGTCTTTACTTTATTCCTATCCGTGTATCAGTCACTGAAAGAGAATTGGGACCAATTCATCCTATTTCAATTTCCTTGTTTAAAACAAGAGATAGTAAGTGAGTCCCTTGGACTGACAACCCAAACTATAAAGGACTCCTTGCTATATTAAGATGTCCTAGGCACTGGTCTATGGAAACTCTAGACTGTCTCTAGGAGGGTGACAAAATCATCCACAACACTCTTCACTTAGAAAATTCTCACCAACATGTTTAAATTAATTTTCTTTAATTATTTAATTTCCCTAATTTAAACTTAGGGTCTCCATTAAAATAATTAATTATTGGAATAACTTCGGCTTCGGGTGGAATCGCTCCAAACGATTTCTAGGTCATGGAGATCTCATGTGTCTTAGCCCCTCTACAAATTTTCAAAGCTAGATCACATCTGATGTTGCCCAAAAAAATCAACACTCCCTCTTAGCGAGGAATGTTCTCTAGCAAAACTTCACTCTAGAAGTGTTACTTTGATCCATGGCATCGATCCCCTGCACTGTTGATGCTTAGCCTGTTGCCCCTCATCCATTTCATTGTTGGATTCTGTACTGCTGCCCATGACTCTGCCATAGTCACCGCCTCATCTGTACTGCAACTCCCTTTCAAATTTTCCATCATGTTTCCCATAGCACTGTCATTGCTAACTGTTGCACTGCAACTCAGTTGTTGAGAAGTAAGCAACTGAAGGACATCACCCAAAACACCGATAGAAAATTAAGTTTGGCTGCATCTCGATATTGAAGCACCATCTACTGCTGAACTGCGTTGACCCTCTGAAGCTCTGTGCTATTGTTGCTCTGCACTGCATAAGCGCCACCCCTCTGTGCTGTTGAAGTCTCATAAGCCTATGTGTTGCTGCTTCCATGCTACTACTACCTCTCCACTGCACTTCTCCAGTCTTCAGTATCCTCACTGCCACCATGCCTCCATAATCATCTGCACCAACTGACTCCAACCGTCCTGCTACTATCATTAAGGGCTCTCATAGCTCGTATGTGATCTAGGATTTTGGGCACCTCTAAGATCATGCCCCTCCACAGTCTGTAGCTCAATCTACAAATCTATGTCGCCCCAACTCTTCTCTCAAGGCACATGAGCACTCATATCCGCATCATCATCACTTCCATCATCCCCCTTGACTACTGCAACCTTAGAATTTGAATCTTCCTTGCCCTTATTCTTCTGAGGATAGTATTGGAAAAATGTCCCAATTCGCCAAATATGAAGCACCGGACCTTTGAGAGGTCCTTTTTTTTTCTTCCCTTGCTGATGTCCTTGTCCATTAGATGCAAGAGCCACATCTTCCTCTTCCTACTTCTTGATCTTGGCTCCTCTGCTGCTGCTACCCATCTTGGACATTCTCCTGATCTCCTCTTGACGAAGAGTTTCTCACATGTCCTCCCAATTTGGAAGTTGTGCTCTGCCCAAAATACTTTGGAAAAAGGTCTCCCAATCATCGGTGACTGCATTTAGGGTAGTCCTCACCATGAGACCATCATTAGGAGTTTCCCCCATAGCAACTAGTTGATCTCAAATTTCCTTCAATATAATGAGGAAGGGGTCAATTTCCTCTCCCTTGTGCATTTGAAATATTCATAGCTAATTCTCCAGAAGCATCTTCCTCTAGACAGAGGTGCTTTGATACAGCTTGATTAACATTCTCCACATGTAATTTGTTGTGTTCTTCTCAGCAATATGTGTGACCACATAATCCTTCACTCCATCCATAATCAAATGCTTAGCCCATGCTTTATTTTCCTCATACTTTTTTAATGGATCAACATCGACTAGAACAACTACAACCCTCTCAGAATGATATTTGATACGATATTTGTCAGAGACTGATAGGATGTTGGCTTTCTAGATGACGAAGTTAGATGCGCCATCTAACCTATCCTAATCCCTCAATCCATGTGAGACCATCTCTGCTCAAAATTTTGAAACAAATGCTCTTCTCCCTTCTTTTGTTGTTGCTCTTAGCAAGAGACCAAATTTGGGCTTTTTGGAGATAAAAACCCTCTAGAGAATACACTCCCCCTGACTAGTGATTTCCTTCCCGAAAATCCTCCACCAATTTTGTCGAATCAACCCCCTCCAATCACTCTACTGATAGGATATCAGACTTCTTGGCTAGAAAGTTTGCTAAGGAACTATTTCCCCTTACTTTTTCAACCCTGCTAGATGTTGTTTTTCACCAGCAGAAACAATGCCCCGCCAGCAACTTCTAAGAACGAAATTGCACCTCCAGCCACGGAAACTAGCACAACGTCACCCCCTCTCATACCGTGTCACCCTCTTGGGCCCGCGTCAGCCTCCACGTGAGCTAAATAGGCTTTGTGTCAACCTTGTTGGGTCTATTTTGTTCCTCTCATGTTGCATTGCCTCTTTCTGGATTTTTGTTGTCTCAACCACCTTATTGCAACAAAAACTTCTTCACTTCACTGATGGCTTCCTGAAATTCTAAGGCATAGTTTGCTAATAATTTTTGAGTGAGCTTACAGTGCATCTAGGGCCAGATCGGAAGAGGGATTTCAGATCCGAGGTCGAGTATATAATTGCAAAGAGGTAGATATCTACCAGAGAGGCAACGTAGTCTAGGAGGGGTGACACAGAGGTAGCATAGGCCTAGCAAGGGCGACGCAGACCCAGCCAAGCTCATGTGGAGCCAACGTGGAGGATGATGCAGTAAAATGAGTGTGAAAGAGGCTAGGAGGGTCTGATGCAGAGCCAAAGGCTGCAACATTGGGGTTTCAGTGGGTTAGAAAGGGCTCGTATTGAGCAGATCCAGAAGGGGTGACACAACCACACTGAAGGGTGATGTAATGACTGTGTAGGCACATGTGGGGTTCCTCATCCTCAGCTGAATCAAACATATTTTTTGTCTCTGAAGATAGAGGTACATCTGTTGGGATTTATCTATTGGGAAAACCACTACTTATGCCCTTGTTTGTATTCAGAATTTTTCATAATAATAAAACCCTGAAGAGTTGTTGCACTGGTTTTCCCGCATTGGGTTTTTCAGGGAAATTTTTCCAAAAAATATTGTGTGTCCTTTGTCATGTGTGCTTAATTATTTAGTACTTTATTTGTGTAGATTCGTAGTGTTTTTACTTCGTTGATTTATGAATATTTCTGAAAAATTGTAAAGGTAAAAAAAAGTAGACAGTCTTGAAGGGGTGACGCCGAGGCAACGTAGGCCCAACAGGGGTGACAAAAACATAGATAGGCTCATAGAGAGCCAACACAGTGGCTGACATAGTCACAGAAGGGTGACGCAGGACAGGAGGCGCTGACGTAGAGCCAGAGGCTGCAACACTAGGGGTTCAGTGGGCCAGAAAGGGCTCGTATTCATCAGATCCAAAAGGTCTTACGCAGCCACACTGAAGGGTGACGTAGTGACTGCGTAGGAACATGTGGGGTTCCTCATCCTCAGCCAAATCAACCATATTTTCTATCACAGGAGATAGAGGTACATCTACCAAGATTTCTCTGTTAGGAAAACCACTACTAGTGCCCTTATTTTTATTCAGAATTCTACATAATAATAAAATGTCCCTTAAGAGCTGTTGCACTAGTTTTCCCGCATTCGTTTTTTCCGGGGAAATTTCTCCAAAAACTATTGTGTGTCCTTTGTCATGTGTGCTTAATTATTTAGTACTTGATCTGTATGTATGTGTAGATAAGCAGTGTTTTTACTTCGTTTTTTTTTTCTGAATATTTCTGGAAATAATTTGTAAATGTAAAAACACAAGTAGGATAAGTAAATCGGATTTTTGCAGTAGAAATTTATGTTAAGTAGATTCAGGAATTTTCACATGGTAGTGTCCTCGCCCCTCCACAAATTTTTGGAGCTAGAGCACATCTGATGCTACCCAAAAAAATCAACAGTATCTTCAATCCTCATTCAATATCAGTCATGTTCATCAATTTTCTATAACCTATGTCAATGCATTTCATTTCTCACATTCAGTTTCCTTCATGCAAAAGTATGGGTATAATTTTATTACATACAATATATTTTTTCTCTTCATCTTAACTAGAAATTGCACCACATGTTGCAAAGGAAACACTGTAAAGCAGTAACATAGGAAAGAGTAGTATAGAGGAAATGCTCGCACATGAACCATGCAAGTAGGAAAGAGTAGTATAGAAGTAGGAAATAGTAGTATAGAGGAAATTCTTTCACATGAATCATGTGGGATAGCTACAACTACAGAGAGTGAAAAACTCTTTTTGAAGCTTCTTCTTTACTTCTTATGCACATTTTCACAGTTTCCTTTTACAAGTGCTTGTAGGAGATCCCCAATTTGTTTCTGTTGGATCTCAACAAGCTCAGTTTTAGCTTGTAGTTCCATTTGAAAAAGGGTAATTTTCTCTTGCATTGAATCAAAGAATCATTATTTCTCAAATCCTCATTTCCCATCAATAAATTAGAGGTTCTTCCCAAAAAATTATTTCCCATGTCACATACTAAGCTTTTGGCCCCATCATTATTCTTAAGAGTTTGCAAATCTTTTTTGAGAGCTATGCTCTCTTCTTCTAAGCAAATCAAATTTTTTTGCAAATCATCAATTTCCCTCTGAAACTTCTCGATTTTGCTGATCTCATCTTGTATTTCTTCTTCAATATTAAAGTTTTATTTCTAGAAAACATTAGTACTTTCATCAAATTCATTTGGCATAAGTTTTGAATCAACCTAGGATTCTAAATCAGTGTATCCAACAATTTGGGAACTAGAAATATGTTGCTATGAATTCATTACCTGACCTGATTCGCCAATTCTCCTATTTTGAGGGATCTCATTCTCTTCTTTCAGCTTGGGAATTGTGATATGGAACTCTCTGATCTTTTACTCTGGAACGGCATCTCTGTCTTTCTCAGGTCCACTCCTTGGTCTTTCATCCCTCCTTTCTAAGTTATGGAGGTCAAGTTGTAGTTTCCGCATGTTCTCTATCAAAATATCCAAATTTGCAGTGCTATAAATATCATTTGAATGACTGTGACATATATCCATGACTCTTGATTCAAGACTGCCATTGAACCCAGTTACCAGGTCATTCTTTTTAGCCTATCCACTATCCATGGCTGCAGAAAAATTGAGCACTGTACCATCACACCTAATATTTATAATACAAAAAAATACAGTCCCTCACCCATGAACTTATTTCTTGTTGTATTTAGGCCAGTGAAAGGCACACCTGGATTTATTTGATGTTATGTTAAATACAATTACAATTTCCAACAAACAAGCTTTACCATAGGAAGAAATGAGAGCCTGCATCCATGAACTTTATTTCTTGTTGTATTTAGGTCAGTGAAAGGCACACCTGGATTTGTTTGATGTTATGTAAAATACAATTATAATTTCCAACAAACAAGCTTTACCATAGGAATAAATGAAAGCGCAATAATCAAATATTGCATTCACAATAAGACTCCTTGCAAAAGTTCTGCTAGATCTTCAAGCCTGAGTAATTACAATTTCCAACCAGCTATACCATAGGAAAAAAACAATTTCCAACCAGCTTTACTATAGAAAAAAATGAGAGCAGTAATCAAATATTGCATTCAGAATAAGATTCCTACACAGTCAAAAATTCTACAAATACTTCTTCAACAAATTCAACATTACTAATTGTCCATACTTCTTTAGAAAATCCTAAATTACTTTATTTGTTTAAATTCAAAGTTATAAATTGATGAAATTACAAAAAAAATCATAAATTATTAATTTCCATATATAATGATGAATTCAATTTCACAATATTATCATGAGATTATATGCTTTAATGAATCAATATTATCATGAGCTTAGATTCCTTGTCTTCATGCCTTATATATCCATCAAAGTTACTTTTCAAAATATTGATTTAATCAGAAATTCTACAAATACTTCTTCAAAAAATTCAACATTACTAATTGTCCATACTTCTTTAGCAAATCCTAAATTACTTTATTTGTTTAAATTCAAAGTTATAAATTGATGAAATTGCAAAAAAAATCATAAATTATTAATTTCAATATATAATGATGTATTCAATTTCAATATATTATCATGAGATTATATGCCTTAATGAATCAATATTTCCATGAGCTTATATGCCTTATCTTCATGTCTTATACATCCATCAAAATTACTTTTCAAAATATTGATTTAATCAGATTTTTGTTTAAATCCAAAGTTACAAGTTTATGAAATTGCAATTTTTTTATTATTAATTATTAATTTCAATATCGTAATGATGTATTCAATATTATCATGAGCTTATATGCCTTAATGAATCAAGATTACCATAAGCTTATATTCTCTCTCTTCATTAGGTAGATTTGTAGAAGATCCTTGAGAAGGGTCGATATTCTAATATTTACATTATCAAATTTTATCATGTGTATATGTCACATTATTTTCATTACACAAAAACAAAACAGAGAATGATGATGGTGCTTCTTTAGCCTTAGCATTGAGCTTCTGATAGTGATGATTGTCTCTACTTTTGCTCTTGTAATGAAGAGGACCCTGAAGCCAAATACACTAAACCGTATCCAAATGTAGCTTGAGAGTACAACAGAAATGCAAATCCCATGCAAACAAAAAGATGAAGGAAAAACAAGATTTATAAAATATAATTAATAACTGAATAGAAAAGACTAACGTATTATTGCAAGCCGATTCACCCAGCGAGGAATTGGGCTTCCAGTTAATTTCAAACAGATATCATTACATAAATGGTTACAGTTCTTCATATGGTATGTATTTCCATTGTAACTTCCAGCAAGGTCCTCTATGAAGTCTCTGAGTTCTCTAGGACCAGGATCTGTCGTTCCAATATATATGGACTTACGAAATGTAAAACCTGGGCAATGTTGAGGCTCTACCTCAAAAACACCATTGCTAGGAAACTCATGTGCTCCAAATGCACACTCAACTCCATGAACTGCACCCAACGATACACAGAATGTTAACTAGATACTTAGCACATATAAAACTGCTCCTAGCTTCTAACTAACATACAAGATTTACGCACTACAACAGAGATAGCCTTTAGTGCAGATCCATCCACTAAAAGCAAAGGGTAAATGCCAAACTCATATTAAGGTCAGTATCCATTTCTTTGCCACTAAAAACATAACAAAGAGGAAGTTATCACACAAATTTTTAAATTAATATAAGGGATTAACAAAATAAATTTTCCAATTCACAATCCAAAAGTGTTCACAATCCAAGCGTGTTCATAATTTCCAGAAGTGTTGGATTTTACCAAAACTCACTGGAATAGAACCAGTGCATTTTAGTTTGATTGAGAAGATGTTTTTCCCACTGCACGGCGTAAAGGTCTGGAAGATATTACTGGGCAACATTTTCCATTTTCACATCAAGAAAATGATCAGATGTCTCTTTTAAATTTATAGTTGAGACAACAATTTGTATTAGCTTTCATTTGGTAGTAAATTATTCACAAAAATATAAGTTCTATTTTCTTCCTCCATAATTTGAGGATCAAGTTATATGGGAAATTTTGGTAAAGCAATTTTTTTCAGTCGAGTAAGAAAATTGCATATTCCCTATTTTATTAGATTTAGTTAGGATCATGCTTACTTTAGATTGATCATGGATTGGGTTTGTTGAGGAAGTTGAGAGAATCTCTCAACTTCTCTCTCTAAGATTAGTATGAGTTCCCCTATATATTTGATGTATCTAATTAGTGCAATATAGAAAATAATTATTTGTGTGTGAATTTTTGTGCGTTTCTGCTCTATTCAATTGTTAATATGGTATCGGAGCCACTACTGGCTTAAATCCCTCATGGGATAGCCAGGAAGAAGTGAGAGCAATGATTGAAAGAAGTTTTATGTGAATTTCTATGCGTATGTATTGTTTATAGGTTTAGATTTATGAATTATTTTCCATGTTTGTAATTACGTTGGTTTTGAGGTGCTGGAGTTCAGGATCTATAATATTACAGAGGGGTTTTACAGCTGTTCTTGACGTCTTTGACATTTGCACATTCTTGCAATAGGCACTGCTTTACTTGCACTGCTTTACTTGCACGAGGAATGGGAATACGCGTTGAATGAAACAATTTTTCTCCTGGTTTTGTGTTTGGAACCGCCTCTTCTGTGTTCCAGGTTCAAATCAATTTTTAATACGATCTGCGAGTCTATCATCTGGAAGCGCTGGAGTTTGTGCCTGCTGAGAACTGTCAATTTTGTAGTTAAAGGTGAGTTGAAACAAAGGAAGTTTGCGTTGAGGTGCAGCGAAGGAGATTTGTACTGACGGAAGAATTGAGTTGCAACACCATCCAGATATCTGTTGTTTGAAGAGACAAATCTACAGAAAGTCGAGCCTCTTTCAAGAGTGTGTAGTGCGGGAGTTGAAATAGTTTTTTAAAAGATGAGATTTGCAGACGTGCATGGCTACCTCTGTTCAAGTTCTGGAAGCATTCTTCTCAACGGGACATTAGATTTGAATGCGAGGCCACATCTTCAAGCAATGCTCCTCGTCACTGCGTTGTAAAACGCTCAGTTGCCAACAGGGTCCAAGCATCTGCCACGAACCTGCGGAAGTAATGAGACTCTTCACCAAGTTCGTTTTTTGCCTACAACCTCAAGGAGATTCGTTCACACGGGCGTTCTATTTTCGACTCCATGCTCGCAGGCTGCATCCCAGTTTTCTTCACCGAGCATTTGGCGTACACGTAGTACAAATGGCATTTACCCCAAAATCGAAGCTCGTATTCGGTTTATGTTCCAGAAGAAAGCGTACAGGCTGGCAATCTGAGCATACAGCAACATCTGCAATTCTTGAGAGCCGATGAAGTAGAGAGCATGCGAAGGGAAGTGATTGGGTTGATTCCTTCCATTACATACGCAACAGTTTATTTTGCATAATATTTCTGGCAGTTAATCCGTGTGTCCACGAAAAAAAAATCCGCTCTAAATTCCGTGGTTAATAGTATAGTTATTAAGTTTGGTAATTTTGATAATTGAGTGGTGTGAGATTTGTGTATTAGAGAACCAACTATGAACAAATTAGCATTATTTAAATTTAGTCGTTCTTGACGTCCTACAGGGACGAGAGAACAATTGACTAATTTGATTGTGTGAATTTGTTATATGTTGATCTTGTTGTGCTACGGGCCAAGGAGCATCAGTTACAGGTTAGCAGGTCAAGTTGTTAGATTAGCTCTTGAACACATTCAGTATTCAGACCATTTTCCTAGCCACTGATGGATAGCCGAAAGTGAAATCAGATGGTGATTGGTCCATAGGATGGTTCATCACTTGTCAGCTCTATCGCGGAAGTCTCGACGAGCCGAGTTGTCAATACTGTTGATCTTGCAAAAGTTCATTATTGCTGGTCAGAAACAATGTATTTTAAATGGGTTGAATGGTAGCTCGAAAATGGTGGAGAAAAGAGCGTTTCCTATGAGATCTCAGAGTGGGTATAGATGTTAATGAAGACCAGATCAGAAAAAGACACAAAAAGTTTAAAGTGTTGTAATTGTGATTAATTATATGTTTTGTAAAGTAAGCATTAAGGGAGGGTATTAGATTTAGTTAGGATCATGCTTACTTTAGATTGATCATGGATTGGGTTTGTTGAGGAAGTTGAGCGAATCTCTCAACTTCTCTCTCTAAGATTAGTATGAGTTCCCCTATATATTTGATGTATCTAATTAGTGCAATATAGAAAATAATTATTTGTGTGTGAATTGTTGTGCGTTTCTGCTCTATTCAATTGTTAATATATTTTTTCTCATGAAGGTCTGGAAGATATCACTGGGCAAGATTTTCCATTTTCACATCAAGAAAATGATCAGATGTCTCCTTTAAATTTATAGTTGAGATAGAAATTTGTATTAGCTTTCATTTGGTAGTAAATTATTCACAAAAATAGAAGTTCTATTTTCTTTCTCCATAATTTGAGGATCAAGTTATATGGGAAATTTTGGTAAATACGCTTATACAGTTGCATTTTTTTACAGTCGGTAAGAAAATTGCATATTCTCTATTTTTCTCATGATGTAGTAGAATGATGCATTTTCCATTTTCACATCAAGAAAATGATCAGATGTCTCTTCTAAATTTATTTGCATATTCCCTATTTTTCTCATGATGTAGAAAAATGATGCATTTTCCATTTTCACATCAAGAAAATGATCAGATGTCTCTTCTAAATTTATAGTTGAGACAGAAATTTGTATTAGCTTTAAATTATTCTATTTTAGTTGAGACAGAAATTTGTATTAGCTTTCATTTGGTAGTAAATTATTCACAAAAATAGAAGTTTGCAATTGCAATTTTTCACAGACGGTAAGAAATTTTCATATTCCCTATTTTTCTCATGATGTAGCAGAATTCCATTTTCACATCAAGAAAATGATCAGATGTCTCTTCTAAATTTATAGCTGAGACAAAAATTTGCTTTCATTTGGTAGTAAATTATTCTATTTTAGTTGAGACAGAAATTTGTATTAGCTTTCATTTGGTAGTAAATTATTCACAAAAATAGAAGTTTGTAGTTGCAATTTTTCACAGTCGGTAAGAAAATTTCATATTCCCTATTTTTCTGATGATGTAGCAGAATGATGCTTTTTTCCTCCCAAGAATCAAACATCCTAATTATGAGGATTAAGTTATATGGGAAATTTTGGTAAATATGTTTATGCAGTTGCAATTTTTTTTCTATATTAATCAGTATGAAAATTGCATATTCCCTATTTTTCTCATGATGTAGCAGAATGATGCATTTTTCTCCTAAGAATCGAAAATCCTAATTATAGGATCAAGTTATATGGGAAATTTTGGTAAATATGCTTATGTAGTTGCAATTTTTTATAGTCCGTAAGAAAATTGCATATTCCCTATTTTTCTCATGATGTAGCGGAATGATGCATTTTTCTCCCAATAATCGAAAATTATGCACATAAACTTTGACAAAGACATAGGTCATGTTGTTCCCCTGAAAGTGAAGCTTCAACATTGCATAGGAAGAATAATTCACAAGCCCCATTATGATGTAGCAGAATGATGCATTTTTCTCCCAAGAATTGAAAATTATGCACATAAAATTTGACAAGGACATAGGTCATGTTGTTCCCTTAAAAGTGAAGCTTCAACATTGCATAGGAAGAATAATTCACAAGCCCCATTTGTGCAGGGCGAATTTGGGTGGACCTCAAACTAGCTTGCTTTTGCAAGCAAACTGGCCCACAAATGACAAGCGAGGCTATGCCAATGCTTCGAAGGGATGCGAACCCTAGTGGGAAGCTTGAAACGCCTCTGCCTTCACCACTAAACCATGGCAATGTTGTCCACAACTTGTGATTTTAAGCTTTTAGTATGCACATGAAGGAAATGTCCTGAAAATAATTATACTAGACCTGCTTTTAATAGTTCTTACTTGGACAATCTGAAAAATGAAAAATTCCTCCTAAAACTTCAACGAATTCAGATCTTGTGAAATCGTATGCAGAGGCCGAATAAAATAGCAAAACAACATATACATTGCAAAAAAAAAACCACAGCTTTACATAATAGGCACACGTAAAATTTCTCCCATGTTCATAAGTTAATCTATGCAATTTTAAGAAACACCTACCTCGTGAATACTTAGTTTGGTACTGGAGAAAGTAATAAAGCAGAACTATGTAATAGCTTTCTATTGTTGAAACTTAAAAATAAACCATGCAGCAGATAGGCCACCACCACAAGTTAATCTGCGGTAATAAAATAAACCCATGTATCCCAAATCCTCAATAATTACTTGCACCAAAAAAAACTTTCACATTTCAGGAAGGCCATGACTATTGTTGAATTGGGTATGGAAATGTACTCTGTTCTTCCATGATCTTTGATTTTATATCTCCAAATGGGTAGAAAGAAAACAGCCCCCAAGAACAAACATCCTCTTAACTACTCCCTGAGTTTTAAGCCTTTTTTTTCTTTTTTCAGATAGGGCCCCGAGAAAATACAGATTTCCTACCATAAAAATATAGTTGGAGATCCCTTTTTCCTTTCTAAATTTGTGTACCTAAAAAATGCAGAAATCTTGTCATAGCTCTATAGTTAGAATTTTTTTTTTCAATTTGGGCACCCAAAAAAGTTCAGAGGCCTCTCATAAATCTACTGCTAACCAACATTTTTTTTCATTTCGACTCCCCAACAAATATGCCAAATTCTCACTAGGATGTGCAAAAAAAAATCAACATAACAACAGCAGTGAGTTACTCTGTAGCTATTTCTCCTTTTTCTTTCAAGTACATAAAAGGGACAAAAATTTTGGTAAGAAAACGTTACAGCTACAGATGTAAACTTCGAAAAAATTGAATCCCACAACATTCATTTGGGTTTATTGAAGAAAAATTAGATTACCTTCTACTCCTAAATGGTATATTCCAAGGCCAAACTAGTATATGTATCCATTCATGGGCGTGAGGTCATAGACATTGAGATACACAGGCACACTCCTAGACTTGACCCTCTTAGATGAAATTTTCGATAACATACTCAACCCTTTACACGGTTTAATGTTCCATTCATAAAATGAACTGGCCAAGTAAATAAAACCTACAAATAAAATGAAATAAGCATACTTACCTGGTGGATTTGCAATAATGAACCTCTGAGAAACATCTGCCACGGGTCAACTACATAGAAATAATCTCTCATGTTCTAATTTCCCAATGTCAGGTTCAATCTTGGGACCTTCCGAATGCATGGTAGAGTGCGCCCACCGGCCACCTCAACACTAAAACCACCAAATTCCTCCGTCGGTATGCCCCTCCGTGCCACCAAGGCTGCATCTAGTTCGTCACTGGAACCATCCAGAGCGACCTTTTCTTCATCAATATCCATTTCCATGTGAGAAGCTTGGCAGTCTTGCTGCTTCTACGACGGATGGTGTGGAATGCATTTTCTTGGGAAAGTAGCAGACACTTCCAGGTCTTCGGAGCGAATGATGTTGTTAAAAGAATAAGTTTGGGGCTTATCAGAAACCCTAACCCACACAAAAACAAAGGATGAAGATGGTGCTTCTTTAGCCTTAGCGTTGGGCCTCTGATAGCGATGATCGACTCTACTTTTGCTCTTGTAATGAGAGGACCCTGAAGCCAAATGGCAGGGTGTGGGATTGTGATTGGGCTCAGTAGAGGCATGATGATGAGAAGGGAGTGGAGTCCCCTGGACTCTCTTGGACGAGGGAAATGTGAGAACTGTGTCCACCCTCCTTCATCGTGGGCGTTGCTGCTATTTCTCGGTGCTGCTGCTGTTTCTTTGGAAAAGGAGATGGGCTCCTTCTTCCTTCTGTTGCAGGCTTCATTTCTTTCTAGAACTGGCATTTTTAGAATTTTCATTCTCAACTCTGTGTTCAGTACTACGGAACTTTTTTCTAAAATAGATTTTTATGTTAACTAATTAATAATAACCATATTTAATCTCAAGGTTGAAACTTTTTCAATCGTCTAACACTAAAATTAGTGGTGTATAATGATACACCTGGTAGTTTAGAAAAGTTGTTTTCAAATAAGAACGCTTTACAACGTAAATATATGTACTCATGGATCATTGTACTCTTGTTGCTGAATCATTTTATGGTGATATAAGAAGAATAATTTCCAAGGGGTTTCCCCATAGGGGGTTTTTCCTTGGTCTCGAACAAATCCCGGTGTCTCTATGTGTTCATGCTTCTCTTCCTTTGAATTTTTACTTTTCACTACTTAGACAATGATGATGACGATGATATTGTTCTTTCAGCATAGTTATATATTTAGATGGTTAATAATACAGATATGTACAAAGGAAAAAATATTTGAGGTGAATGTAACATGTTAATGATGAAATGTAACTATCAAAATAAAGAACAAGATTGCTTTATGAAAATTTAACACATACACTAGGATAAATATATGTAATAGGTCATGAAATAAAATAATATGGTTGACGTTATAAGAAATAACAAGTAGTTAAATAGATTAGATTAATGTATCATAAGAAAAAGAAAATATATATTTATATAAATTAACCATCCTCCCTCGGCTTGTGTAGGGATTGATAACAACCATAGCATAAAAATACCATTGCCTTGAAAATGAAAAAAAAAGAAGGAACATGTCATATACATAGAGATATATGTGTTTAATTGAATACAATATTTGAGTGTCAAACCAATAGTTAGAAACAAATATCATTTCCATCATGTGTATAGAATACATGACAATGTCACTTGTTGTGGAAAAATCAAATTAAACTAGAGGTTTAATTATGTAAATAAAATGATATATATATATATATATAAACTCATAGGAGATGTTAGACTCTTAATAATGATGAAGGGTCCCTTTGATATATTTTACATTGTAGTAGATGTGTTTTTTTTTTTTTTATTCAATTGGTTTTTGGTGTTTTAATGTAGTGTTCAAGAGTACAAAATATCCTGGTGTTCAGCTATAATTTCTATTATTATTACTATATTTTATTTTTCTATTATTATTACTATATTTTATTTTTTGCTTTCGTATTATGTATTGATTATGAGTGTGTTTAACTCAGTATAAAACAATGTTTTAGTCATGTAAATGTTTGTAAAAATTTAACATTAAAAACAATGTAATGTATTTTTCATATTTTTTAATTAATATTTAAAAATATATGTATATATATATATAAATGTAAAAAATAAAATTTATGTAATGTAAAATGTATGACATAAATCTATCAAATTTATAAACATAAATTGGTTTATTTACAAGGTAAAGTTAATATACTATTGTTTCTTTAACAATTTATTTATTTATATACTATTATTGGTATAATAATCAATAATAATGATTATTATTATTCTAATATATTATAATAATGGTCATCTCCATTACAAGTATTATCATTTTATACCTTAAATATATTATTGATTACACAGAGTGACAATTCTGGATCATATGGATGGAGGAGGCAGAGAGAGGGAAAATGAGAGAAAGAGTGATGGGGGAAGAGATGGAGATGGGAAATGAGAGAAAGAGTGATGGGGGGAGAGATGGAGATGGGGTAGAGATCAATATGGGGGAGAGATAGAGATGGGAGAGAGAGGGAGAGAGAGGAAGGAAGAGAGAGAGGAGGGGAGAGAGAAAAGAAGTGAGGGAGTGAGAGATGGAGTTGGAGGGGGAGAGAGAGAGGAGAGAGAGAGAGGAGGGGGGAGAGAGAGGAGGAGAGAGAGGAATGAAGAGAGAGAGGAGAGAGATATGGAGTTAAAGGGATAGAAAGAGGGAGGGAAGAACACATACATAAAGATATAGAGGTGGAGAGAGAGAGGGAGTAACAAGGGAGAGAACCCATGCTTTTTAGGTTTCGGCACTTGGATTTTGGAAAACTCGGGCCTATTCATGAAGCCATGGAACCCATATTTCGATCCCTCAACAACAGTCATAACCTCAACACCAATTTGGGTCAGATTTCCAAACCTACCGTTGCACCTCTAGAATCTCTCCTCACTAAAAGCCATTGGAAATGCAATTGGGAAATTTTACTGCAGGTGCCCAAAAGAAGAGGAATATGTCAGAACCACCTATGCACGCATCTGTGTAGAAATGGACTTCAGCGTCAGATTCCCAGCTGAAATAATCCTAACAAGAAAAGACTATGTATGGAACCAGAAACTTGACTATGAAAGTGTCATCTTCAGATGTCGATCCTACTTTGAGACAGACCATCTAGCCAAAAATTGCCGAAAAGTCTCCCAGAAAAATTCTGCTAGAAAAAATCACCATAGATCTACATGGTGGGAAGGAGCACAAAAGGAACATTACACTATCATCAAGGAATAATACCCTCCACAAAACTCTGCATCGCAAGAAATTAGGCAAGAAAGAAACAACCCTCAAGACAAGCATGGGGGAAGCCCTGCTCAACAACAAAAAAAAAAACTCATCAGCGCCTCAAGCATCAACAATTATGAGGATTCGAACACCGTGCAAAATAAATCTTCATTTAGCAGCAAAGCAGATCTCCCAAATCCCGAAGATAATACACCAAGGTCCCAAGAATCAGAAGAGATGAAGGAGGTACAAGATAAAGGAAGTTGGAAGACCGTAGAGAAGAAAAAGAAAGCTACAACACCAAGCTTGCCAAGAAAGACCAGAAGCCAGACAATTAAGAACTCAGAAAATTATAGGTCCGATAAACCAAAGTTTAGTCTCAGTAGACATTAACCACCATTATCATCATCATCAATTAACTACATATATATTTTTTCTCATTTAATATATATAATTTATCTAACTAAAAAAAATAGTTTGGAATTGAATTTATAACTTGCTATTCTTTAACAAATATTCAAATCCTTGAAATACATGTTTAATAATATTGAGTTACTAATATTTCCAACAAATTATGTAATGAAGTAAAATTACTTAATAAACTAGTGCAAGTTTTAGAAGACGTTGAAAAAATACTTCCATGTCTTAATTTTATTATGTAGTTATTAATATATTATTTATTTTTTATATAAATAATTTTATTTTATATAAAAATATGGGTTTAATGGTGGAGAAAATCTCTGAAGTCACGAGTTAAATCTATCATAAGTTCAAATAATTCATAAGTGCTAGTGACTCTAGCATTCATAAGTGCTTTGACTTGACAATATTTTTGCTCAATTTTTACAGTTTTAACTTTCAAGAAAAATGCTTAATATCTTTTTATTATATCAAAAGAAGATAAGTTTGTGAGTAACTATTTTGTGGGCCCAGGGATGGAATTTGACGGGCATTTTTGCCCATCAATAACCATTTTACATGTATTTGCAAGTTAAAATATATTGCTGCCTGTTTTCTCATACGTGTGAGGAAGGATAGAAAACTTAATTTTGAAAAAAATTTGAAAACGTTCTTATATGTTTATTTTATATTTATTAAAATTTTCATTTACCAATTGTATTTTTAAATATTACTATATTCTTATATATCTATTTTCTAGCTGTTTCTTAAATGTTAATACAACTACAACTGTAACTACATTCAAACATTAATAGAAAATATACAAAGCTTAACTTGCTTTGTGCTGCCAAATTCTAATTACAGAAAAATTACTTCATTCCCAAAAAAAAATAAAGCCCTGGCTAGCCTTCAAAAGATTTAGTTTCAAAAATTTCAATAGTGAGTTTCTAAACCCATCATATTGAATTTCAATAGTGAGTTGCTGCAGACTCAAGCAGCAAGGATGAATCGGTGCTGAAATTTGAGTGGTTTTTTGCTGCAGGTAATGTGTAACGTGTGAATCGGTGCCGAAATTTCATGGTGAGTTTCTACACTCAGGGTGAATCTGTGCCAGTGGCCACAATTTCTATGAGGTTGGAGCTTGCTGCCTATAGCATGGTAAGTCCAAAGTCCAACACAATTGCAAGTTGCGCTCTCAATGCCCAGTGATTTAATTTTCATAGTTCAGTGATAAGGAATCAACATCAAAAATTAGACGAGACAGTTTTTACCAAATCCATTGCCATTTTTCACTTAATCTGGAATTGAGTTTTGAATTTTAGATAAAATATTCATATTATGTCTTCCAATTATGCAAAGAACTTTCAAAAATAATTTTAGATAATTCAATAAGATTTACTAATAATTTAAATTTATTTAATGTCATTAATTTATTTAATTGAAATTACAGACAATCAAATTTAAAGCTTGTTCAATTGGAATTACAAATAGTTTAAATTTAACTAAATTTACAAATAGTTTAAATTTATTTTACAGACCAATAGTTAGAGATAAAAATTTATTTAATTCCGCTGATTTATTTAAGTGGAATGAAGGAGGTAGGGTGATCTTTCCATCCCAATCCTCTTTTTGAAAGCAGCAAAGTTCTCTTTTTGAAAGCAGAGAATTAAAAATGGGCAGAGAATTAAAAATGGGTAGATGTGCTGACAGAAAATATTTTATGAGCACCACCTAAACTATGAAAGTTCTGCACTTATTTTTTCCCAAACTAATAGATTGGGTATATTTAACAATATAACAGATTGGATATATATGGATATTTTTTTTTTTTTTATGGATTGGGTATATAGAGTTGAAGGTGAAATCAATAATTACTTGTTAAGCAATAACATTAAATTTAATATCAGTAGCTAGGTTTTTAAAGTGATTTACATTTATTTTCTTTTCATTTCATTTAATTTTATGTTAAAGGAAGAGATAGGAGAAGACTAGATTTACAGGGTTATAAATAGTTGTAGTTGTTTTCTTACATAGTTTTCCTTTTCCCAATGAATGAAAGTGTGCAAAGAGTTAATTTTAATTTTGGATTGTGGTTGGTATTTGAAAACAGAAAATGGTCATGTTGTTTTAAACTTGGTGGATGCTCAATTTTTGTTTTTCTTTGTGTGATTTTCTCTAGACGAAACTAGATTCTAACCATACGACTATGGGTGACGCAGAAGTACAGACTCCCCGCAAATTGGATTCGGGGTTTTCTGGCCACATAAATGAGGACGACAATTGAAAACTAAGGTTGAATCACCAATATTTCTTTCTCACAAAAACTACTAGTAGGTGGTCTCTAATTTTTACTTTTAATTTTAATTATCTAGATGAAATATGGTGAATTTAATGGTTTCTTTTTTAACTTGGTGGATCAATTTTTTCCTTATTTTAAAAACCAAACTCATGCTGCCAATTTCTTCGAGTAAATTGGTGAAGGGTTAATTTATTATGAGAACATCACCAATGAAGGGAAAAATTTTAAAGATAACATTTCTTGAAGGGGAGCATAATGACCCAAAACGTCAAAAAAAATTTCTTTGACGGGTAAGGAGAAATCCAAATTCCAACCCTGGTGGGCAGTTAGTTATAGGCTTATGTTGAACGGTTCGTATAGCCATTGTCTACTGTGTATGAACTTCTTGCGATCCTATGGCGTATGATCCTCAAATTCTGAATCGACATATATAATTGTGCTATAGTAAATCGATATGGGTGTGATGGTATGGCTAGTGGTGACTCATTCACAGTGTTTATGATTCGTCTTTGTACCTTACCGTGTTGGGTCAATGTGCCGGGTATGGTGTGATGGGGCACCCCCCCTATTCTGGTGGTAAAGAGAGAGGACCTATTTAAGGCAAAATAAGGAGCGAGACAAAGAACTTATTAACCAATACTTTCATTTACCCAATACCTTAGGGGATAGGCTTTATTTGGTTGGCTGCCTACTCACATTCATTTTAGTGTCACCTACAGGAGCTTTTCTCTTTATAAAAGAAGGACTGGGGCGGGGATTACCTTGAACTTATACATCACGACACTTTTTTATTGAACTGAACCAGCTTCTTAGGTACTTAGACTAGTCATATTTACTTTTTTCCTACTTGCTTTATTTACGTGCTTGTTAATCTAGCGTGTGTCTTTACCACTCACCCTTACTGCTTCACCCAAATTAGTGCATGGAGTGCCTTCATGCCCTTATAAACCACTCACTTTACTAAATGCCTAGGGGGTTGCACTCTTTCTCTTTTGGGGGACGAGACAAGCTTCCAGATACTTGTAGGAATTTAGACAACAGGAACACCAGTTATGCTTACTTGCATGAACTTCAGTGTTTACCTATACTCTATCAAACCACCTTTCTATACTCACTAACTTACCCTGCCTGTTATGTCCTAACCCATTTCTGAACTAGCCAGGAAGACTAAAGTAGGCATGGCATGCAATCCCTTAACCCCCTACCCTTATGTTTCTATTCACCTAAAGACATAGATATGTTCCCCTATACCACTTGAGGAATTCATCGCCTTAGTGCATTGGATGCGTACTGCTATTTACCTTTACCTTGCTCCCTTGATTTTGGATGGTACGAAACTGGATTCTTAATCCCCATGCTAAGTTGGGCAGCTCTGTGAGTGTGGTAGGATCGTCAAAACTTCCCTCCTCTTTTAGGAACTACTACCAGAATTGATGAGATTAGATGGGAATTAGCACTCACTTTGAGCATTTCTATTTTTACCTTTATCCGGAAGGAGGAATTTAGTTTTTTACCTATTGCTACTCACTTAGCACCTTGCGTACACACAAATTAATTAATCTTTAGATATGATCCATTACCTAAAATTTTAGCAGGACGTGCGTGTTGTTCAATCACAAACACTTGATGGATGCAGGAATGCTCAGTGGGGTAGGGAGGCACTATGAATATCACTATGCGCCTACTTGCTTTTGTGAATCATACTATCAACCTTTTGTCTTCACAATAACAATGAAGATCAGATCACTTCGTCCCTCAATTTAGGGCTTGGCACAAGTGTTTGACAACTCACACTTGCTTAATGAATCTTACCTTTGTAGGCACTTTTACCTTTTCTATTCACGTTTCCAGAAGGATTTATTACCTTTAGTCTTACCTACTATTACCAACTCACCACCTGGTTACAACCCTTGCATAGATTAGCTTATGGAACTTCACTTTGATATTCACGGGTGGGCGGGCTTTACCTCCACCAAGGAAAGATTAGAAAATAGGAAGTAAAGGTTGAAGAACCTCCGCCAAGAGAAAATGGAAAAATGACAGGTCAAACTTCAGTAACCTCCGCCATTGAAGTGCCACCAAGGGAAACGGCTAAAAAGTTAGGTCAAAGTGAACGTATCGGATCGGAATTGATGACCTATCGTAAAGCAAGGGTTCACTTCTGAACCACCGCTAGTCGAGTGCCATTCCTTGATAAAAACATGCCTATGAATGGTGGCTCTGCCCATACCACAAATGTGCCATTCCTTCCCGTCTCGTACCAGCTTTTCCGTCCCGCAATGGTGAAAGAGAGAGCTACGTACTGAGCACTGCACAGAGTCAACTACATACCGATAATAGGCTTTTTTAGGCTTTCAATTAGATAGAGAGAGTAATGGCTTCTCGATCGATCTAGGCTTCCCTATTGTCATGATGAGGGGAAAGATAGGAAGGAGAGGGGAGCAAAACCCGAAAGCATAACAACGTTCCAAGCTCTTTCACCAAGACAGGGACCCAAAGCTGTATGTAAATGAGTTTCATTCGCACCATTCTGAAGCACTTGTTTACCTTCCTTTTTCATCGTGCTGGGCCCTAACTAGATTTATATTATCATAGGTAGGCGCTAACGCTAATAGGGATGGGATGGATAGGAAGGGCCTTTAGGCACTCCGATAGGGCCTTCAGCAAAGGACCTTCCCTCTGGGATCGATAGGGCCTTTAGTTTGGTTAGGATGCCCTTAATATTGTATTTTGGGGGGGAAGGGCCGCCATAACCTTTCTTTAGGTTAGGTAGGCACGACCATTACTTATACTTATACTTACGGATATGTGCTGAACAACGGCATAGGCAGACTATATTTCTCTTTCTTTATAGGGATGTATATGAAACTTAGCCGAGATAGGCTACGAGCGATCCATACCGACCGAATCCATTCCAAAAGGAGGGAGGGAGCCATTTATTTCCCTAAAAGACTGAGTCTTTGAGAAGGGAGAGTTAGTCTTAGATGGGTTTATTATCTCAACAGGTAGTGTAAGAGTATCTGTGTGGAAAACATAATAGTAAGGCATAGCTTTTCTATGAGTATATAACAGGTCTTGTAATTAGCCAGGGTCCTAATGATGTGATGTAATAAAGAGCACATGCTCTCTGATCATCATCCTTCAGCATAAAGACAATGGATATGGCTTCTTAAAGGAAGACATATAATAGGAAGAGATGATCCAATTTAGAAGAGATCAAGATAGGATGTAAAAGGAGCATGCTCTTAAGTGGCTTAAGGCCCTTTTGACACTCCTCATCCCATACAAAGGGTATACCTTTCTTTAGGAGGTAAGTTAGAGGATGATAAACTGAAAAAAACCCATCTATAAAGTGTCAAATAACATCGATGTGACGACCTAATGGCTTTGATGTTGTGAGGTTTAGGAATTTTAAGGATGTAAGGGTGCATTGTATTTAGCAATTTCATTTTTTCCACCGGAAGTGGTGTTGCGCTTGCTAGTAAATAGTAGGACTTCACCAACAATATAATGTGACCGACTGGTGGGGGTGAGTGTGTAGGGATTTGACACATAGGCTAATTGCTTAGATATTGATTCTTATTGGCTTCACTATCAGGAGGACTGATTCTTAGCTTGACAGGTATTTGAACTCGTTGCTTGTCTTAAAGAGCATAGAATAGATTATTGGATTGGATAGGACTTGGATTCGATAGATTGGCTTGGGGCGATCCCCAAACCCCTCGAAAAGGAAGTAGAAGGGATGAATTAGATAGGTAGGTATGAGGAGGCCCTTTTATCATTAAGGTCTAAAGTCTTCAAAATAAAGAACTTAGGAGATAGAAATATTTAGGGTGATAAAGATAAAGATAGGTTTACTTAAGGGATAAGGAATTATTATATTATTCTTTATATTCTTATTTTAGGAATCTGAAACTAGAGAACAACCACAAGAGAAGAAGTCAGCTGGGAGGCATCGATCCTGCGGATCTCCACCCCTCATTACTCATCACTAGGAACTAAAACTAATAAGTCTTAATAAGTACAGATACCAAAGGTGTAGTACTAGTATTGTATTCCTATTTTTACTTTTATAGGGATTTCTTTCTATTACTTACTGAAAAGGAGAGCTCTCTTAGCTAGCTCTTCCTGCCGTATTTAGTTTTAAAACACAACTAAGCGAGCGTTTGGTTTGATCATTCCATTAAGTGTCCTGCCGAGCCCTAACATTGTTATTCCTTTAGTCCCCTCCAAAAAAGAATAAATTGAGGAATATAAAGGGGAGCTATTCACTATTATCGGGAGGCCTGGCTTTACGGATTGGGAAGGCTGGCGTAGTTCCTTTACCTTGAGTCCCCATCCAATCCAACTAATCAGATATGAACCAGCTTAAGGAATATAAAGAGCATTAGATTAGTTAGGGCCCATCCTGCCTTTACTAATTGGTAGGGCAAAGTGGGAGTAGTTCCCCTTGACCTTGAGTCTCCCTTCGTTGCAACAAAAAATAAAAAAGGAAGCCATGAAGAAAGCGAGATGAACAAAGGACAACCAAGCCAGCCAGTTACTACCCCACTTAGCCAGTAGCCAGCCACCAGGCAGCCAACCAGAAAAAGAAACAATCGAACAATGACCCTCCACCGGATATCCCATTTTCTTTCCACTTGATATGTATTCCCTCTGTTCTTTATATAATGGAGTAAGTTATATATATATATATATATATATATATATATATATATATATATATATATATATATATATATATATAACTTTAGAAAATTATACATATTCAAAGGAATTGATTATTTATTGTGAAAAGAGCCAATATTTCAATACAATTATATGTAAATATTGTCTATTTAATATCAAATATTTTATAAATTGTATTTAAATTATTCTTCAAAATTTTCAAATGTTTTTGCTAAACACATTAATTAATTATAATGTATGTTGAATATGAATAATGAGTTTCAAATTTCAATATGATGAATAGTTACTATTTATGTAATTTCAATGATTTTACAAATTATACTTAGAATATTCTCTAAAAAATTTCAAGTAGGTTGGTTAAACACATTAAATATCAACAATAAATCTCAAGTACCAAGTCCTTGTAAATAATTAAACGAATTTAAACACACTATAAAATATATATTTCGGAAGACTATAACATGTTACAAAATAATAATATGATGAACATGAATTTTGAAGAAATAAGTAATCTTTTGATAAGTAGCAAAATTAGAGCTCTTTTGTCATCATAGGAACATTTAAAAGTCCCAACACAATTGTCTTTAAATTCAAGGAAGAACTATATCTAATACAATATATCCTTATTAATCATACATTTGAGATTCTTTTTTTTTTTTTTGTAAATTCGGTGGGTCCATTCCGTTTTCTATTTATATTTTTAAAGGCAGGCTACAAAATATAAAAGTTAACAGTTAAAACTTGGCCTCAACCTGCCCGCAGGAAACCAGGTCTGTTGGCCATCTAAAAGCATGATAAGCAGTCCAAAACTGAAATTGTTTCATTCTCCTAAACTTTTCCTGAGCTGTCTGTTTTATGATTCCTATCCTTACTATCCTGAAGCAGTTTATAGTTTGGTTTCTAAACGGTAATATCATCAAAATTTAAAACATCATTGAGATCAGTCTTTCTAAAAAGCATACTGTTAAATTTCTGAGGAAGATACTGGGGCTGGGTCTTTTGCACTGGTACCCGGCATATCTGTTTGCTGTAGCTGTTGTAAAATATGTTGAAGGATTTTTTCTATCCTTCCCACCTTATCATCCAGCCTACTAACTCTATCCACCGTCTGGTATTGAGTTATCTTTATGTGCTGTAGTTGATCTTGAATTTCTAAAATCTGGGCCTGCATGCTTGTCCCCTGCTTTACTGTTTCTGCTTGGGTATGCACTGGATGAAAGCTCTGCATGGCTTTCGCTATTAAGCATTTTACTATCCAATATGTATGGACAGTCTGATTGAACAAGGTGAGGCATCCCCTCGTGTTTCCTGGATCTTGTATAAAATCCAAAATGTCTGCTTCCGCCTCATTATCCTCTGGGTCAGTTTGGATATCCCTCTCCCATCCTCGAATGACCTGCCTTGTGTTAGAGGAATTACCTATAACATAGGTAGCAGCTAACATTTCCAAATGTTCCTGGTTTGTCTTGTGTCCCCTTTTCTTTGGGGTTGGTTCAGCTTGCTCTGGCTGTTTTCCTTTGGCAGCCTCTGTTTTAACTCTTCGTTTTCCCATTTGAACTGAACACCTATAAACATGCACCGGTACATCAACAGGAACAGTAACAATAGAAAGCGTTAGATGATTATGGTCGGTGCGCCACCTTTGGACTTCCAGCTCGTGACTGTCATACAAACTATGAGACTTAACCTTGGTGATTAAACTCTGTAATTTGTTAGACAGTAAATCAGTATTAACCTTGAGACTATGGGTCAAATGATGGAGGTTTTTTCTCGACTTAAGATTATGGGCCGTATAATTCATATGGTTCAGCTGAGTAATAGCAGGTTTGGGTTTCAGGGCATGACAGCGCTTAACACCAGTGAAGCAAAGCTGGGTAATATACTCCCCATGCACTATACTTTTGCAAATATTAACCTTAATCCCCAACTGCTCGAGGCCATACGGGTTTCTGAAATAGATGGTATCCTGCCAGGCAGAAAGGGAGTTGCTAGAAATACGACCCCCGTTTAGCTGAAAACAATGCTTCTGCTGGCTATTAACTAAAGAAGAATAAAAAGCCCATGCCCGAAACCCCTGTAATTGCGTTATATGGCCACCAGCGTACAGGTTTTTGCTAAGTCCCTTGCTTGCATGGTTATGAAAAGGACTCAAAAAACTAACATTCCTAGACTTCATTTTCTCAATGATACTGAACAGTTCAAACGCTTTAAGGGTCAAAGAAACATTCTGGGTTGGTAATGAGCTAGGGTCAGGCGACAGGGTTTCGCTCGACCTTCCCCATGCATGCTTACCCAGTTGACAGAGAATTCTTCCTATAGCATCAGCCCTAATCCCTATATTACCGACAATTGCATACAAAAACAGGACCCTAGCAACCTTATGAACTAATATTACACTAGGGTCTCTGAAACAGGGACGGACTGGTTCCTTATGGGGGATTATAGGATACAGAGTGTTACAGAGACCCTTGAAATCAGAATTTGTGAAACGGCTAAGAAAATTTACAATATGAAGCTCCATGATAGCGGTGAGAATGCTGCTTACATACCGTGACAGGAGCGCTTGAAGAGTCGACTGGGTGCTGTAGCGTAGCCTCCGCTTTCGTCTCCGAACAGGTGCATGCACAAGTTCTTGCATGAATGACTGGGAGGGCGGAGGGCCTCCTCTTACATTGACGGTGGTTTGCCTACCGTGAGCTGTCCACACAGCCTGGCCACCTTTCCCCATGATGCAACGAATTGATTTTTCCTGTCCTGCCATCATAAAAGCTATTAATGACTTGGAGTTGGTCCGTGTACCCGGTTACCACGTCGCCTATTTCCAATTTCCGGTTGCTCACCCCGATCGGGGGCATACATTTGAGATTCTTATATCTAACCACAAAATACATTTTTTTAAAGAAACTATTAAATAAAATCATATCCATCCACAAAATACAATTTATTTAATAAACCCATTAAATAAAACCATTTTATAAAAATAAGACTTATAAAATACAATAAAGAAAACACATAAATAAAACACATAAAATCAATCGTTTATGGTTATGGACGTGTCATTTCAACCCCAACCTTCAGCTTGAAGCTTCAATATTTAGGCTTTAGGCTTAAGCGTGTATTGCATGGTGTGAGTGAAAAGAGAGTTCTTTTCTATAAAGTCTATTGCATGGTGTGAGTGAAAAGAGAGTTTTTTTCTAGAAGGACTCATTATGGGTGAGTTTTTATTTATTTTGAAGTCTCAACATTATTGGGGAATTTTATGCTTATCTTGGTTTCTAGGCTAACTAGCTTTATTTTATACAATTTTATTTGGAAATTTTGAGGTCTACAATTCTCTATGACAATGATGTTGTAAAATCTTACATTACAATGATGTTGTAAAACCTTATGTAATGCAGTGCTATTTTATGTTGATTGGGTTAAATTATCTGAAATAAAAATAAAATTGAAAATAATAATTAGTCTAATTTCAACTAAACTTATATTAGATCCATTTTCTTATTTGGAATACTTTTGAATTTATATGAATTTTTATTAACATTTTTTAGTAGTACTAGTGGTTTTTGAGCTTAGATTTATAAGAATCCATGGTATTCATGTGGAATATAAGGTATTTAAAAAAGAAAGACTCCAAGTAAATGTGTTAGCAATTCTAATCCTTTTATATATTTTTTGAATTTAAATTTTTTTATATTTAATTGACATTTTGACCAAAAATATTAACCTTTCATATTATGTTATTATCTTTTTTCTCACTTTTATTATCATGTTCTATTTAAAAAAAAAATTTACCCTAATTTTATCTTCTAGTTTTGAATAAAATTACAATTTAAAATTATATTTATATGTTATTCAGAAAAAATTATTAATTTCCTCACAAAATTCTATAGCGAGTTCTTTTTCTTAATTTTTTCAATAAAACAACAACTTTTTTTTAAATCTTTCAATAAAAGAACAAACTTCTTTTTTTTTAAAATCTTTCAAGAAACAACAAGTTTAGCATTTCACGTGGAAGGTGAAAGCACCATTAAGACCTCGTGATGGTAGTCTTGCATTTAGAATCTTCTATTTTTGTGAAAGTATAATGTTGATGGTGTAAAAAGAGTTTCATATATTTACTCTTTCTTAATGAGTTGTGAATATTATCATCATGAGTAGGCTCGTGAGAGTGAGGCCGCCACCTTTAAAGATATTCTCTTGCATTTTTGTCTATTCAATCTATGCATATCATGCTCAATTTATGCATATCATCTCTTTTCTCCCCTAATTTGTTGTTCTTTGTTCTCTCCTAATTTGTTGTTGGGATTATTGCAATTTTTATTTCCAATTAATTTCAAATATGTCTATTTCTTGAACCTTGATTTTAAGGATTTTTTCTATACACTTATTCAATTAAATTCCAGTCACTTTCCTTAAAATAGGTTAGAAATTATAAGGAGTTTAAAGATCTATAATTTAACCATATTAATTAAATAGTATTCAAAATTAAATTGAGAATTATATATATATATATATATACACACTATTTTTGAAGTTTAGTTTAATGTTTTAAATTCATGAATTCAAAGATCACTCAAATATTGTGATCAAATATTATGAAATTTGTATATATATATATATATATACTATTTTTGAAGTTTAGTTTAATGTTTTAAATTCATGAATTCAAAGATCACTCAAATATTGTGATCAAATATTATGAAATTTATCATAGATTTAAATATATCATTTAATACTTTTTCTCAGTAATTTTTATATAGAGAATTAAATGTTTTTTTTTTTTAAATTACATTATTTTATATATATGTGTGTAAATTTAATATTTTAAATTCATGAATTCAAATATTTTTTAAAATTTATTTAAATTTTTTTTATTATATATATATATAATTGTGAGGGTTTGAAGAATTAGATAGCCATCATTACTAACATGCAGGTTTTAAAATATAATAAAAAATCAAACATTAAAATGATCACAAAAGAAAAATACTTGTAAATATCCATCAAATTTAATCCATGCTACCAGCCATTCTCATTCTTATGATCATGAACCCTGCATACTAATGAGGAAGTTGTAAGTGTAACTCCAACTCCAGCTTGGGTCAGGAAAAGAAACAAAAAGCAGAGAGAATTCACCAATGTCTCAATGTCATCTCAACCTGGGACTTTCATAACTCAAACAGCTTTACAGTACAGCTGTTGTGCTTTTACTGAAGACAGAATATAATTGGCATTATACGATAAAGTGTAAGCAATATTAGAAGGAAAGATGTGCGCTGAATCTCCCACTCAGGCTGGCCACTGCGGAGCTGTAATCAATGGATGCAAAAGGTGGTTTTGAAAAGTTGGAAAGCTCAGTCCCGACCAGATCACGGGTTGTTGGAATCTGCAAGACGAAAGGAAACTTGGGCCTCTTGCCGAGATTCGGTAATATAATATTCCATAAAGCTAGGGTGAACAGAAAAATCATGTATTACATATCACGTACTTTTATTAGTGTGAACAGAAAAATCCAATAAATTTGTTTGGAAAGAAATTGCTAGAGAATCAGGCTGTCCACCTGCGGTGGCAGATTAAAAATTTTCTTAAAATACTTTAAAGTAAGGTGAATGGGTAATTCATTGAAGTAATTTAGGTATGGTTAGAATTAAATCTTTTTGCAGTTATAGCTTTGGATCAATTTTTTTGCAATTATATTTTTGGGAAAATGGCGAGTCTGCATATTTACTCTCCTGTGCATAACAGTGAATGGACATGACTGAATATTAAAAAGGCTTTGGAACAGACCAGCAGCAAGGCCGCACAGTGTCGTGTGGTCCGACCTGATGCAAGCAAGTCACGGGATTCCCATGACACCGAGAATCAATCAACTTCCCATTTTTTAAGTACCTCCCCAGGCGGCCCACATTTTGATAGATTTCCTCTTTTTTAACAACTAGAAATACGCATACAGTGGAAACCGGGAACTCTCTCCTCCACTAATGGCATTTTTCCAGCCATGAATACCCACGGAAAGTTTGGTTAGAAATCGCCATCTGGTTTCAGTTTGATTGGAAGCTTATTTTCCAGTTTATCTATCCATAAATGCGAGGAGATAGTAAATATCAACAATAAGATTAAAGCAGATATACTATTTTGTAGTGGGCATATACTGCTCCCACTCATTTATGGATGAATAGACTGAAAAATAAGCTTCGTCTGAATAGACTGATGTGCCAATGGCTTTCATTGCAGAGTGGTTTTCCAGAGCTTAAATACATATTTAATTTAAATGTGACAAAGTAAATGTAGACAGATGTAAGGACCCAAGATGACATTTTGACTCTTAGCCAGAAGTGTGTTCTGATTGATTCTGATCATCCAACATGTAACAAAAGTCTTCAAGGTAAAGTACAATAAAGGCACGCCTTAGGTTTTCCATTTGGCTTTATTAAAGAATCCAAGTGAGCTAAAATAATAAATGGCATTAAAAATATCTATCGGAATATTCTGTCCATGGATGGAATTAATAATATTGCTGTTGCTGGGCATCCTTCCACATTATCCATGGATGGATCCTTGATTTTGAGATTAGGGTTTCTTTGACACAAAACTGTGATTACTAATTAGGGTACGATTTTGTTTCTAGTGTGGTAAGGATGAATCAGGGATGTTGTAATATTCAACAACATCCTTTCACATTATCCATGGATCCTTGATTCTTAGATTAGGATCTTTGATTTTTTTATTAATGTTTATTAGATTAGTGGAATTTGTAATTAGGGTAAGATTTTTATTTTAATGTCGATATGTCTCGATTAATGATAAAATAGAGATGTTATAAAATGATATTATAATATTTTATATAACATGTTTGTAATTTTGCAATAAATTATAATTTTTAAGGGTGTTTTAAATTTTTATTTTTATTTTGTGTTGATGGAGTGTATTTGAGGTGGTTGGGAGGGTTTAATAATAACATTTTCATATAGGTTTAAGTATTATTGAGACATGATGTGTTATTGCTAGCAACTTTGACATTGATTATCTTGATTTTGTTGGCTCTTTTTCAAGTCTTGTGATTTTTTTGGAAGATTATACCACAACTCAAACATACAAATACCACAAAATTCTAATTGAATTTATTCATAATAATTAAATCTAACTCAACATTCTATGTCAATGTGTTGAATTAGTTTTTATAATACATATCAAATATAATAACATAATTTAGTAAGAATTTAGAAATTTCTTTCTTCATGGAAGAGTCTTCAAACATTCAACCATGTAATCTCTCAAATTTGTTGGCATATAACTTAATTTTACTTAATTTTGAGAATTATTTTCATCTCTTCTATTTATTTGTGGTTGTAAGAGGTTGTGTGCTTCTAGTTCTAAACCATAGACATTATGTTTTATGAAATACTAAATAGGATTATAATTAGATATTGCACCAAATGTTGCAAAGGAAGCCAAGTGGATAACATATGGAAGAAGAGCATAGAGATGTGATATGAAATACTAAATAGGATTATAATTAGAGATTGCACCAAATGTTGCAAAGGAAACTAAGTGGATAACATATGGAAGAAGAGCATAGAGATGTGATATGTTACAAAAGTCAACCCAATTATTGCAATTTAACAGTGTTGTCCCTATCGTTATTTTCTGGCATGGGTAAAAGTGGGAAAAACTGTCCTAATGGTACATTCATTGAAATTGATATTCGTGGAAATTTACATTATTGTTGAAAGACAGTTGTTGAGAAATTTCATTCAAAGATTCAATTCATTTGTATCAATGCAATCATTCTTCAATGAAACCATTTAGCCAAATTTGTGGGTGTCATTCTCTATGAAAAAACATCACTTTTCTCTATCAGCAAAGTGCATATGATTACAAAACGAACATTGGTAACTTGAAAAAACATTAAGAGGACAATGATCTTTATTTATATGTTGAGAAGGATACAAATCTTTATCTGTATCCTCAAAATGATAGAAACAACTAGCATCACACTTATATAATATTCTATGCAAAATATGTAGCAATTTCAAGATTGGATTTCAATATAAAAAATATGTTTCCCAATAGAAATTGAAATTCAAGCACTATTCTAGCATTTCCTTCCATTTGGAGACGTGGGTGCATGTCAACAATTAATGTAAAATATATATATATATATATATGTGTGTTTGTGTGTGTGTGTGTGTGTGTGTGTGTGTGTGTGTGTGTGTGTGTGGATGCCTCTTACAATGATGAAATTGACTTTCATGGCAAAAATAAACCACCTTTCTTGCCCAACTATTCTTGTAAGTAGCATGCCTGCCATCAATCATCTCCCACGACAAAAACTAATAATAATAATAATAATGATAAAATATCACCAATAATAATTTATCCCATAAAAATTTATTGTTGTACAATCCAATGGATACACTATATCTTACCATAAAATCATGAAAACTATTAAATTTGCTAAACGTTGAATGATAAATGGATATGATATTCTAGTTTTCCAATAAGATTAAAACCATTGTCATACATCTTAAAATGATTAATAACAATGTTAAAAATTGAAATAAAAAAATATGACAAAAGGAAAGTGTAAAAATATTATCACCAAATTCTCACACTCAATGATATGAGATGAAATGAATTGTTAAGCTCAACCATATCAAGTAGAAACTAATTTGATAATTAATTATAAATGGAAAACACCTACAATGTGTTCTTGTACTCCCTCCAATATTATTCTCCTCGCCTTGGCTACATATTTCTTCCACTGAGCAAGTTTATGGGCATTAGATTCTGTTGGTTTGGCAAAATATCTCTTAATTTATTTTAGAAATCCATTGTCGTCCAATACTGCGTCCATGCGATCCTTGCATGTTATAAAAACAAAGTTTCCTTCCAAGGCATACTCTAGCCTCAGTCCATTGAAGGCCATCTTCTCAGCTCTGAAGATATCCTACTGCACTGGACTTTAAATTTGATTCTCTCAAGAAACAACTTCGAAATTCCTGCTCTAATGTGAATCTTGCTCTAATACCATGTAGAAATTATGATGTAGATTTGAAACCACTCAAGAAGTTTTAATCAAAATCAAAAGACACAAACCCACTCTAGTGCTCTACGGAAAGTAATTCACAATATAGAACAATAATTTCATACATGTAATAAAAAATAACAAACATGCACACAATATTTTTTACGGGTAAAACAATATGTTAAAAACCCCAATGGCTACTTGCATTAATCTGATTAATAGAGATGTATTACAATTTCTTTTCTCAACTAAGCACAACCTACAAGTGAGTAAGCTATTTCTTTACTCACTAATAAGCTCTGACCTAGACTTAGTCAATTTCTGCGTCTGCTTGAGCCACTGGGGCTTCAGTGCGGAAGCAATACCATACCACACGGGTTCATATTAGAGGATATATAATGAGGAAAAAATGACATAATATATTAGGGGATAAAGGGGTTTTATATTGCCAGGTATAAAAAATGGAGCTCAAAGTTAATGAAAAAATATAAAGGGGTATAAAAAATGTTAATAAAAAAATGGATACCTACAATATATAGTGAAAGTAGGGGCTTTTTAAATTGGGAAGGTATATTGGGTTTATATTGGTAGGGGGTTAAATAATGTGACTTTTAGGGGTATTTTCCAATATGTACTAAAATTAAGGGTATTCTTTAATATGCTATGATCGCACGTGATATGTTAGAGGTTCATTGAGTGATGCCCCTGTGGCTTGAGCCCCTATTTCATTTCGAAATTCCTTGAGAAATTAGGCCTATTTTATTTAGGAACTTCCTCAAAATGATTATACAATTCCTTGGGTTGATCATCTTACAACATGAAGCACTTGTACATTCAAGAATAGACTCAATTGATGTTACCATGACTTGGAATCTCCACCAAGCCTAGGGAACTCGAATTCTCTGCATGAAATGGATATTTTGGGTTGATTGATCAGTTAACTAGATAATCATTGAGTTTGACAGAAGTCGCACTGAACAACTGACCTTCCACTAGTTCCTTCAACAATTAGAACTAGTTTAACTAATAACAACCTGAGATAGCTGACCTTGATTACTACAAATTAGCAATCACATATGCTTAACTGAACTATGACTCCCCAAACTCTAATTTACTGAGTAAATTGAGTGACACAAGCCATGTCACACAAGTTAAGTACATCCAAGTTTTCAGTTGATGTGGAAATTCAAATTTTCCAAATTTGACCAAGGAAAAATCAAATTAAGAATTTCTTACTGCATTTTTCAACATTCCCTCTCAACAAGAAAGGGATTACCATCCACCCATATCCTGTACCTATGGAACTCGAACTTCCCTCTTAACAAGGCCTTTATCAAAATGTCATCATATTATTCTTCTATTGAAATGTATTGCAAAAATATTATCCACCTCTACACACAACCCCACAAATGGTGATACCTGATATCTATTTGCATGGATCGGTCATGAAAAATAGGATCCTCAAAGAGGTTGATAAAAATCTGATTATCATAGTAGATCACAATTATATCCATCATCTGACCAAACAATCCAACGAGTATATTTTTCATCTAGATCGCATCACATGTTGCTTGATTTGAAACCATCTATTCTGCGTCTGCGGAGTTGAGCGCTACAGACCTTTTCTTCCTTTTGTACCTAGAAATCGTTGTAGAACCAACATTAAAAATTCCACCCGATGTGCCCTTTTGATTTGATGAACTCCCTGCCCAATCTACATCTTTTAAGACACAAATTCACTCCCTCTATCCATTTGTACCATAGTCCAAACTAGGTAATTCCTCTGAGGTACCGTAAAACATGATTAACTTCATTCCAAAATAATTGCGTTGGCATAAGCATTGATTAGCTCAGTTGGTTGACTGCATAACACATATTTGGACATTTTTTCACAAGATACATCATTGAACCCACTAGCTGCTGAAAAATGGTAGCATCCACATCCTCACCTGATGTGGCATCCTCTTTCATCCATATTGTTGCTACAAATGTCTCCATGGGTTTGTAACTCTCCATGCGAAATCTCAGTAGTATCTCATTTGCATACTTTCCTTGAGAGACAAACAATTCCCCATCATCTTTCCATACTTCCAATCCGAGGAAGTAATGCATGAGACACATGTCCTTCATTTCAAATTCTCTTGCAACGTCTTCCTTGTAAGATCTAATCAGCTATTCATTACCAGTTAAAATTAAATCATCAACATATAAGACAATAGTCAGAAATTTACCTTCTACCATGACATGATAAAGGTTTGCATCCTCTTTTTGGTGAAGCCAAAACTAGTGAGATAATTATCAATCCTGGTGTACCAAGCACGAGGTTATTATTTGAGGCTGTATAATGCTCGCTTGAGTTTGCACACATCAGACTCTTGATCAAAAGTATCAAAGCCTTCTCGTTGCTCGATGTACACCTCCTCCTCAATAACTCAATTAACATTAGAGGAAATTTCAGCCTAAAACTGGCCTCCTAAGGAAAGAATAAAATAATAAGAAAAAAATAAAATACAAGTGATGAATTTTGAAGGGAAAAGAAGAAAACTACTTTTTTTAATCGTATTTTTGGCTTATCTCCTTATAGGTTTACTCAAATTTCAAGTGTAGACACTTGTTAGATGCAAAATTAAATTTTACATCCAATGGGCACCAATTATGCATACTTTTGAGAAGACCTACATCGATAAATTTTGAAGATACATTAAAAAACATTTTCAACATGTTTTTTTAAGGTATCTTCAATTTTTATCGATGTGGGTTTTCTCAAAAGTATACATAATGGGTACCCTTTGGGTGTGAAATTTAATTCCACATCCAACGAGAGTCTACACTTGAAATTTGAGTAAACTTGTAAGTAGAAAAACCAAAAATATGATTACAAAAGTTTTTTTTTTTAACTTTCCCTCCAAAATATTTACATGTATCTCTTTTTCAATTTAAAGGTTTTTTATTGGTTTACATATTATGTACATGAAAATGTCATGGGAACTTTTAGGCTGAAATTTCCTATAATGGCAATGTTATTTTACATCCATCTAGTGGATATTCCATCCCATCTACGCAACTAGAGAAACAATTGATCTAATGGATGAGTACCTTGCTACATGAGCAAAGGTCTCCTCATAATCAATTCCTTCAACTTGAGAGTAACCCTTGGCCACAAATCTAGCCTTATACTTCTCTATGCTCATGTCTTCTTCCCGCTTAACCTTGAAGATCCATAGCGAGTCCAAAACTAATTTATCTACTTGTCTTGGGACCACTTCCCAAACATTGTTCTTTACAATGGATTCATATTCCTCCACCATTACATCGACCCATACAGGTTTCTCTGCTAATTCCTCAAAATAAGATGGCTTAGAATCTAAAAGCTCATTCATTAGAGCCATGTAGCCAGTGTACCTCTCAGGTGACCTTCTCTGCCTGCAAAAATTTGAAGGAGGTCCTGCATTATGCCTTGCATATTGCATGTCTCTCATCTTCCTTGGTTATTTTTCTACCTTATCTAGATGGTTATGCTTGTGTGGATGTCTACACTTTGTGCTCCTCAATTTGTGGTTGCTCCACATCTTCCTAAGGATCCTCCTTTGGAGCTAAAATCTCCTCTTTTGGTGGGATCTAAAGCTCCCTATTAAGAGAGAACTACATTGATTTCTCCCCATCGAATTTTACATCCCTTCACACAACTATCATTCTGAGGGATGACAAGTACATGTGGTAGCTGTGAGGATTTTATGTTTAACCCACAAATACCCCCAATTGTATTTTCGGCCCAAGCTTCTTCCTTGATTGTTGGGAGACATGGAAGTAAGCAAAGGATCCCAAAATATTGAAGCATGACACATATGGTTTCTCCCCCAAAAAGCCTCCTCCAGTGTAATCATGCCAAAAACCTGATGAGGACTCTGCTTTTGCAAATAAAATGTTGTGTTGCATGCCTCTTCCCACAAATGTAGTGGCATGCCTTAGTCATGAAATATCACACTCATTGCTCCCATAATGTAGAATTTCTTTCTCTCAGACATTCCATTCTATTGTGGTTTGTTGGATGCTATCATCTCTCATCGAATTCCTTCTTTCGCACAAATATTTTTTAATTCATTCGACATGTACTCACCTCCATTATCACTCTTGAGAGCCTTGAACTTCTAGATGGTTTCTTTCTCAACTAGTGCCTTGAATTATACAAATTTGGAGAATGTCTCATATTTCTCCTGCATGAAGAAGATTCAGCCCTTTCACGAGAAGTAATCAATAAAAATGACAAAATAATTTTGTCTTCTAATGGAGGCTGTCAAGAAAGGTCCATAGAAATCAAAGTGGATCATTTTAAGGATTGCATGTGTTTTGTTGTCCCGATCATGGAATGTGGATTTTTTGTACTTCTCCAATGTACATCCTTTGCATATATCATGCTACTCAAGTTCTCCTTTGGGGAGGCCTGTGGTTATTTGTTGCATAATCTTTAGGGCTTCATGATGAAAATAGCTAAGTATTTTGTGCTAAAGTTCACCAACATTGCAACTCTGCACCTTCTATGACTTTGTGCTTAATCCAAAACAACCTTCCACATCTAGCTTATACAATTTCTTCACATGAGCCCTAATCTAATTCACCTGTCCCATGGCTATGTGTCTCAAGAATGATTTCCCTTTGCAGAAGATCACATCATAACCACGACCTTCCAAAACTGCAACAAAGATGATATTTTTCTTTAGGCCTAGAATGAACATGACATCCTTGAGCCTTAGAGGGGATCCCAACTCCCTCTGAAATATGACTGTATGAACCACAGTCGCAATATACCTTCCATCATCCCTTAGCTCGATGTGAATCTGAAAAAATATTAAATTTCTTCCAGGTCACTAAAAAGCTCTCTACACCCTGTCATGTGGAACGATGCACCTTATTCCAAGTACCACATGCTCCCCATCATTGTGTTGGCCATGCATGAGATAAGGGTAAAGTAAAGCTTGAAATTTGAATCCAAGTCTTAAATTTCTACTCCTCCCGAGGTCTTATTTCTTTCCTTTTTTTGTGGACACTTCGTGGCATAGTGCCTGAATTCATGACAATGGAAGCATTTAATTTTGGAAAAATATTTTGTCTTGCCCCCTTGGCTAGACTCTGTTTTGGATTGAGATTTAGTCCCTTTTCCCTTCTTTCCCTTTCCAATAAATGCAATTTTTTCTTCATCCTTGCCCTTAAATGAAGTCCCATCTTAGGTATTCCACCTCTTTTCCTCATGTACCAAATCATACCATAAGAGTTCTCAATTTGGTAATATCTTCCTCCTGTTCACCGAATCTTGGTAGCTATGCTAGCTCTTGGGAAGGCCTGGAAGGGATAGGATTACCAAATAATCATCTAAAATAGTAACACCAACTTCTTCAAGCTCATAACAAACTTGTGTGAACCTGCTTCGATACTATTGAAAAAACATCATTCTTCTACATCTTGATATTTCAAATTTTATCCTTGACTTCCAATTTCATGTGGTTGTTGCTATTTTGGAACAGATTGTCACTTCCTACCAAGGAGTTTCTTTCCCATGGATATTGGTGACAATGGGTCCCGTACTCCCACCAATGTTATTCTCCTCACCATGGCTACATATTCCTTCCACTATGAAAGTTTTTGGGCATTAGAGTCTGTTTCTTTTGTAACATTTGTCTTGATGTATTCTAGTAAACCATTTTCATCCAATAAAGCCTCCATGTGATCCTCTCATGTGATAAAATTAGAGCTTCCTCCCAAGACATTCTCTTTCCTTAGTCCATTGAAGGCCATGTTCTCAGCTTTGATGGGATCTTGCTACACTAAACTTCAAATTCGATGCTCTTGAGACACAAATTCGAAATTCCTACTCTAATGTGAATCCTTATCTGATAACATGTATAAATTATGATGTAGTTTTGCAACCTCTCATGATGTTTTAATAAAAATCAAAAGACATGAGCCTACTCTACTTCTCTGCAGAAAGTAATTCACAATCTAGAACAATAAGGCATACAATAAGAAATAACACACATGCACTCAAAAAAAATTCGAGGAAAGTAATATGATAAAAACCACAATGGTTTCTTGCATTAATATGATGAATAGAGATGTATTACAATTTTTTTCTCAACTGAGAACAACCTACAAGTGAATAACCTATCTCTATACTCACTAAGAAGATCTAAGAAAAGCTTAGTCAATGTATGCCTCTACTTGAGCCCTTTTTTTCTTGCATAATTTCTTTATAAATTAGGCCCCTATTATATAGGAAATTCATGAAATTGATTGTGCAATTACCTGGGTTGATCATTTGACTTCATGCAACATCTGTACACTCAAGACTAGTCTGCAACTGATGTTACACTGCCTTGGAATCTCCACCAAGCCCGGGGAACTCAAATTCTCTGCATGCACTAGTGATTTTGGGTTGATTGATCAATTAACTAGATGATCACCAAATTTCACCGAAGTCCCACTCCACATCTGGCCCTCCACTAGTTCCTTCAACAATTAGAACTAGTTTAACTAAAAACAACCTGAGATAACTGACCTTTATTGCTATAAATTAGCAATCACACTTGCTTAACTGAACTCTAACTCCTCCAACTCGAATTTAATAAGTAAATCATGCAACACAAGCCATGTCACATAATTTAACTACATCCAAGTTGTATGCTAATGTGGAAATTCAAATTTTCCCAATTTGGCCTAGGCAATATCAAATTGAGAATTTCTTGCTACATTTTTCAACAAGTTATAATGTTATTGAGCCGAGAGGCTCATTCTACAAGAAATGTGAAGGCGATGTGTAGGTATGTTCATGTTCAAATTGGAGTTGACATTTGTCCCTCTTAAAATAAAAATAAAATATTCTATAAATAAAAAGGAAATTTTATAATAAAATAAAAATATATATGTTATGCATATTTACTTAATTGTCCATATGACCTAATATAATTTCATGTAAAGTAATTAAAAGTAAAAAAACGTGTGAGTAAGATGTTTAAACCTTATAATTTTCAAAAATATTTTAACATGTGATTTAAATAAACTATTTGAAGATATAGGTTAACTAACACTAGTACATTTGGTCAAAATTTCGACACTTCAGTGCTGACACTTTTGACGTATTGTCAGAAATTAACCCAATTTTTCTCATTTTTTTAAATCTCGCCAACAAACGTCGTTATAGCGACGTATAGGGAAACCGTCAGTATTGCGACGTTTAGGTACATCGTTAGAACACCGACGTTTTGAGACACGAGGTCGGTCTTGCAATGTTTCTAAGACACGAGTCGGGATTGCGACATTTGGAGAACCGTCGCTATTGCGACGTATATAAATACTTGTCGGTCTTGCGACGTTTCTAAGACAAACGTCGGTTTTGCGATGGTTAGCCAAAAAATCACCGATAGTGCGACAGTTAGACCGCACATCGGTATTGCGACAGTTGCTCTCCAAACTGTCGGTCTTGTGATGTTTCTAAGACAAACTTCGATTTTGCACCGGTTAGCCGAAAACCCGTCGGTCTTGCGACAGTTAGACCCCACATCAGTATTGCGACGAAGCCCTCCAAACCGTCAGACTTTTGACGTTGAACATTAATATGTCGTGTGTTCATTTAAACAAGGTTTAGTTGATTCGATGCAACATTAAAACATAAATTTTAACATAAGGGAAGGGTGGCTTAATTATTAAACACTCGTAAATTCATTTTCGAATAGATTTTTGTTAATTAATTTTTTGGTTCTATTGTTTGAAATTTATGAAAGTAATCAAGTTCGAGTATAATTTCAAGTTATGAGAAAATTCAAGGTTAGATTAAACTTAGATCAAAATTTATTGATATCAATATAATTTTTATTAGTTTTATATTTAGTAATATTATTGTGGATATAAAAGTGTAATATTAAGTAGTTGTTATAAATGTATTTGGTTGATTTTTTTATCAAGTTAAATTCATAATGTTTTTTTTTAATATTTGGGTTAATTATTTTTTAGTTTCAATGTTTAATATAAAGGGAGAAATTAAATTTATGATTTTAATTTATGAAAAAATAAAGAGATATACTAAACATTATTTTTCTCACTACATATATTTTTTTTGAGGTTTAGTGGAGTTTATATGAGAGTGTAAAGAAATAGAGATTCATATAAAATAATATTTAATTTTTCATTTAAATTAAGTTTATTGATATTTACATATTTAAAAGTTTTATTTTTATTTATTTTTATTTTTTCAAAAAAAAGAAAATTTAATATTAAATATTTAAAATATTCATGCTATTTATTTTTTTAATTAATTACATCATTTATATTATAGCATAATGAAATCAAATATTCATCATTTGATTAATATATTATAAAATGTTTAGGCATAAGTGCATTGAACTAGTTTTGATATCACAACTTATGTGATTGCAAATTCAAAAAACACCTAATAATAATATTATAAGTATATTTTCACTAAATAATATTTATATTAATTTTATATATTTTTTAATCAAATTTTTATTGTGATTGAATAGTGTAAAGAAAGATAAGTTTATAAGAAATAATAAAAATGAAGTTATGGTTTCAATCTAAATCAATTTCACTCATGCTTTTCCAATACATTTAAAGGATTTTTTTAAAACTTTTTGGAAATAAAAGTGAGAAAGGATGATATTAACCATTTAATGTTCAAAACATTATCTCTTTATTTTTTATGAAATATGTCATTTTATATCACAATGCTTCTCAATCAAATAGTCAATGAATGAAAGAAATTAAGTTCTAGTATGTTTTCAAGTTATGAAAAGATATAGGGTTATATTAGAGGTTTTTTTCCTCACCAAAACATGTACATTGTATAAGTTTAGTGGAGATTATATGAGCTTGAGGTTGTGGCCTTTCACGCTTATCACAAGGATGCATGGGTTTAATTAAATGACCATACATTCACATGTATCTATCATTCTAGAAATTACAGAAGGATAGATTGACCAAGGAGTTTAAAAAAACAGTTCCTCCCAAGGACCCATGGAATAGTATACTAAAGGCCATACACAAGGTAATGAAATCCCCCCTAAACTCATGTTGATATTCAAGATATCAAGTTGATATTCATGTTTATAATAGAAAAAACAAAAATGTTAGGGAATGTTATGGTATTTGTTGTATCATATCCCACTAAAGTTTGTCCCAAATCCTAGGCCATAGAGACCTTAGGACCCCATGGATTGAGTTGCATGGCTATTCATTTCCTAACTACATTTTTTTTTCATTTACATTTTTGGATTGAAATTAATTGTCATGAAGTATATCTGATATCCTATATATGGATGTCTCAAAACACTATGGTTGTTTTTTTGCAAAAAGGCTGAATGAATGGTTTTTAACTTAAGAAGGTTCTAAAATTTATTTAATGAGCTAGGTGGAATTCCCTTATGCTTTTGACCATTTATAGAATGATTTGTTCCACAATGGGAAACTTAAATATATGTAATGAATCAGTTCATATCTTTAACCCATTCCCTAAAAAATAGAATGCATCAAGGTTGATATTTTAATGGATCAAAAATATCTGTTGTACATTGGGGGGCTTAGGCTTAGTTGACATCAAGTTGTGTCATACATCAATCTCCCCAAAACTTACTTCGAGTACCAAAGTCTCCCCCATAGGATAAATTATTCTCCCTACTCCTTTTCACTCGTATCCCTTGCAACATTAAGTTAGGACCAATAGGCCTTGGTTAATGTTGCATGAAAATAATAATATGTGGACTAGATTTATTAGAAATGGGAATTTTATATAGACATGAAAAAAATAATTTACCCACATTAAGAAAATTACATCTCCCTCGTCCTCTCCAAGCCTAACTCAAAACAATATTAGCAATTCTATGGAAATCGGAGAGCCACCAAGAAAATACGAATATGTTATTATGTAAGAAGTGGGGTCCTATAGAACCACTCTTGACCCTGAAAACCAAATTATTATCCATCGATTGGTGGGGATGATACCCGCAAAAATCTAGGGAACATAAGTTCAAATGATATTTCTACCTTGTATACATATTGTTACCACTCCCAAATCATTTGACACCTTTTCAAGGTGTGAAGGGAAGAAGAGAGTGGACTTCTTTCATAAAAATAAAATGAAGATGGTATTATGCAACATGCAAGAGCTCACAAACCCTTATTACAACCATGATTTTGAAAGTAATAAATGTTGCTCCTGTTATTAAGATATTGTGTTTACAATAAGCTAAAATTTCTACATTCATTCATGAATCAAACCATGATTAGGGAATGACTAGAATCATTTTTTTATAATAACCAAGAAGAAGGAAGAAGTGAAGCCACAACCCAAATCTCATTGATATGGGTGGAATCCATTATCCAATATAGGTAAGGCAATAGGAAATTGTAACACCCCCATCTGCCTCATAAACCATTCTAAGGGTAGAAGAAGGTGTTACTATCGCCGACCCGACCTCAATGCATTGTCATGGAAACGAGGTCTTATGTCATTTATTTCAAAATATTAGAAACTGAAAATAAACATCATCTTTGTGTGCGTCTCGTCAATAGTTTTTCAGTGATATTATTGATGATGATGATGACATGGTCGATCATTTCAACACCATTTCTAAATCAGATGTTGGTATAGATGTCGATCAGCTGGATGAAGATCAAGAAGATACAAAAGAAGAATATTGATACAAATGTTCTGTTCGAGTATGAGCTGGTATGTTATAACTTTATATTTTAATCACTATAGAAATATTTTTTATGCACAATGGCTCATTTACTAGGGGCCTGGAAGGACCGGGTGATTGAATAACATTTAATAACAGATCAAGAGTATCATGAATAGAAGTAAGGGATCGAGTGACAGTACGCACCAATTCTGGTGCAGGTTCCACTGGAGCCTGAGTGTCATGTGTTTGGTTCAATATATCAATGACAAGAGGGATCTACAGTTGTTAAATCTGTTCCTCTATCCCTTCCATTAGGATAAGCCCCTCTTCCTGCTGATGCACCACCTCTTCCATCTATTCCTGCTCACCACCTTTTGAATAATCAGCTACCTAAGTGTTGTGTATGTGTTATATTATTTCCACGACCTTATTTTTTGGTGGGCGGACCCTCCCATGGTTTTGTGCATGGGTTTGCACATGGTTTTGGGGCATGATGGGCCCCTAGTGTTTTGTAGATTCGGTCAAGGGAACTAAGGTTTTGTTCTAATCCAGGGTTAATGGATTTGGGTTTATGTATGCTTCGACATGTATATATATGTGTTGTAACACTAAAAGGAATATAATGAAAAATCAAGCTGGTCATCCAGATTTGGGATCCAGGGGAAAATCTTTGTGTATATCTGTTTTATGTTTTATGCTCTCACTATTGTTTATTTTCTATTTTTAAGATTCATTTGCAAATAATTTTTGTACAGGATTAAAACCTACACTGAGCCCGATAATCATTCCTGTAGACTACCCTTTGACGACGCCTCCTGCTAATTCCTAGAGGGAAGTTGCTGACCAAATGATCACCATACTTGTGAAATCTATGGCACCGAAAATCTATCCACGTTGAGGGTTGGTGTGGCCTGGGATAGCTATGAATCTCAAATTCTTTTGATATCTTATATTCCCATGAGTCATGTTTTATTAGACAGCTTCAAGCTAGTCTTGCAAACCCCAAATAACTTTGATAACTATCCCCTCTATTGTAGTTTATTATACAACAAGATAGTCTCGCAAGTCACTAATAGCTAGTAAACCAAAAATATATATATAAAATAATGTTGCAAGTCCCACAAGTCTCGAATAGCTAACAAACCAAAAAAAAATACAAAATAATGTCGTAAGAGAAGCTTTTATTGGAAAATCTTAGGATCAAATATGTGGATTTGGTGGTAACAAAAAATAAATTTAATGAAGAATTCAAGTTATATTATTTGTAAACAGAACAATATAAAAAAAAAAAAAACATCTTCTTGAGAAAATAACCATTCATTGTCAACCACATCAATTGTAGGAGTAGGTTGATTTGGTCATCTCACAAGACCTTCAATTTTAAACTCGTGACATAGCACATGCATTCATGGGATTTTAAATAATACCCTCAATTTCCATAGATATTGATAAAGATATCCCAAAATAATTTTCTTGAATACCCCTCCTAATACATATTTCCTATTAAGGCTCCCTACTTTTATTAAATACCTAATTGTATACTTCCTGATACCTCTAAACCCTCCCCCCACCCCCCTCTACCGATACACCCAATTATCATTTTTCCATACCTAACGAATGAGAGCACAAGAACACCTATTTCTATAAAAGCACCTATAATTTCTCTTACTTTATTGTCATTTTCCCATACCTAACCAATGAGAACACAAGAACACCTATTTATATAAAAGCATCTATAATAATTTTGTGGGTTTCACTAATATCCCTTTAGTTAGTGTGTGCATAGTAGCCTAGATCATAAAGTGATTCCCCTACAATGATAATCCACTAGGTGTATTTGTTCTTAAAAAACTATGCATGGATAGATGTCCCATTTATGGCAAATTTCCACCAAAATGGTCCCCCCTACCTACCTAGTAACTACATTACATTTATTTCATGACAAGACTACCCTACAACCCACCAAATTTCTATCATATCCTTGATGTGAACAATAATTTGTTGTTCAAGATATAGCTAAGTTGGAACAAACTTAGCTCTAGAGCTTAGGATATTTTTCCACCTCTAATGTTTATAAAACAATAGATATAAAATTTCTAAAGCATGTGGGAGCCCTTTAAGTATCACCTTTCCTATATTGACTCTGTCTTAAACATCATGGAAAATGTCCATAGATGAGTTATCCTTATTAAACCAAACATTTCATTGAAAATAATAATTCATACCATAACATTACTACTTCCCTTTTAACCACATAAAACTTATTTTTAAGTTACCATAATTCATCTTTAATATCACATAATTAGATTAAAAAATCAACCAAAATCCTCTCAAATAATAATTTATGAAATAGAAATTCAACAATTTTATATATTAAATAATTTAAATAATTTATAATAAAAAATACCACTTATTTACCCAAACCCTTATTAACCCAAAGAAAAATACTTACACATTTCATTTAATGGAATTTGAGTGGCCTTAAAAAAACACGTGTATTTCATTTCAAAATGTCAAAAATTTTCAAATATGAAAAGTTTTAATTCCCTCGTTCATTTCCCTCCTGTTGCATGATTTGCCCAGGGAAGTAGGAAGGATGCGGCCATATTGTCGTAGGTTTGGAGGAAGGATGCGACCATACTATCGTAGGTTTCGAGGAAGGATGCTACCATATTGTCGCAGGTTTGGAGGAAGGATGCGAGAAGTCAAGAAATTGATCGCGAGTGCCTGTTGCAGGTCTTCTCTGATACATTTGGTTCTATGATACATTTAGTTGAAGTCTGGTGATTTATTTCCTTCTACAGAAATATTTTGCTCAAGATTACCCACATTGTTGGGCGACAACCCATCCCAAGCCCTCGATCTCTCTTCACAACTTCAAAATACATATCGACAAGTACAATGAGGCACTCAAGAGCCTATATGTTTAGGATTCCATGGAGGCAGAAAAATCCAAAGGTGTGGGCGATAATGGATACACCAATTTTCTTTGATACATCGGATCCCAACAAGTTCCTTTTTGACTCCAAAATCAACGAAGAAAATAAACGAAAAAGAGAGAATAAATGATTTTACTTCCACAAGAAAATCAAATGTCCTAAAACCATAGGAGGTCACTAGCGAGATGCTCTGGCATAGATGGATTGTGCTGATCCAGTTGTACCTAAAAATGCTAGAAACCCTAAAAAAATACTTCGGATTGGCATGGAATCCAAGCTTCTGAGAGTCCCAAAGTAAGGAAATTGGATGCAGAGGAAATTGACGTGGACTCAGACCAGCAGGATTAAGGCTCCATGCTAGAGGATATGCTTCCAAAGGCTACTAAGCCCACTCAAGGCTTCGTGCCAGAGGAGAAGCTTCCAGAGGCTACTAAGCCCACTCAAGAGGTGGCTAACTACATTTCATTTTTATTTTTTAATTATATATTTATTAGTTATTAATACGAATCACTGGAAAAAACATGCCCATGAGGGACTTCCATTGTTTTAGGTGCCAAGTCTGAATGACAAATCTAGATAATGTTTTCTCGGTAAGGATTTGATTTCTAATGTGAGTTAGACCATAGGACTAATATTTCTCTTTTAATGTGAGTTAGATCATTTGCAGTACTCTGTAACCATGCTTATTTGCAGTCCAAAGGTTATAACAAAGCTATAAATATGGCTTGTTAGATCCTCTTCATGAATGATGTATCCTGCATCTACATGGCTAACTTATATCTATTTTGCATGCATGTCTTGATGTAGCATAAACCAAAAACATGTTCCCTATGAACACATCATTACATGATAATTGTGCTGACCATTTATCAAAGTAAGCTTAGTTGACAGGGACCTAAGTTATTTTTAAATATCTTGTCGATTGTTTCAAAGCCTATCTTACTATCATCAACCCTCAAGAATGCACCAACGAGAGCACTATAACTCACAATGCTTGGCTAGTACCTTTAACTGTTTATTCTAAATAATGTAAATGAGTGACTGTTAATTTTCCCATGAATTCAAAATTACAGAAATCAGTCTCTAAAACAAGAACTCTAATTTTTAGAAGCCTCAACTCAATACATTTTACCTCCTTAGACTCATTTTCAGAAGCCTCAACTCAATAAATTTTACCTCCTTAGAAATTATCTTATCATTTTGTTGTGTTTTCTGTTGTACCCTCTTTAAATTTTTAAACTGGGCAAGCTTCGAGGTTCAATTGTTTACTTCTACTTAAATTTTCACATTAACTGGTTTTGGCTACCATTGAAAATTAATATAATATTTTCTTTCTTTCAAATTTTTTTCAAGAAACATTGACATTGCAACTTAAACTGAAAGGTTTCATAATTTTCAAGAGCAGGGGTTAGTAGGGGTGGGGTTCATAGCAAAGTGTATGGGCATTGTAGTGCAAAATGTTAGGTACTGGAGATGGCATGATGTTTGTTCCTCCAAAATATCCCTTCAAATATGAGTTACTTAATAAAGAGTTGTTTATCAGCTCGTTCAACACAAAATTGTAGCTGATTACACTATCCTCTAAATCCACAGTCTCTGGGACCTATTCTTGGTGGCCACTCTGCTGGTTCATCATTTAACATCCCATTAAATGTTCATCCAAGTCAAGAAATCGCTTGTTTATTCACCCAAAACTTTATCTAAAAGATTGGATATTGGTTAACTACCATCCATGAAGTCATTTGGGTAACCAGTTGTTATGCTTGTTGTTTCATTAGCAGAGAAACCTGGATAAAGGTTGTGTCATCCAAATTTATTTGTATCAAAATTGTAAGATTCTTAGTTTTTTTTTCATATCTTAAAGGCTGGTGATTTCTATCTCTGCTTTCCTGTTATGAGTGTAGAAATTTGTTTCATGATATCCTTATTTACAACTATTGAATTGGCATAAGGTCCAATACCAAGATATTTGGCCAGATAAACATTTTTCATCACTTGTGATCACCGGCACAACTTTGAGGTTCAATCATTTACTTCTACTTAATTAGTCATGGAGTATTTTACACTGTAATGGTAGCATAAGACTAATTGGTATAATTTGTGTAATTTTCATATACAGTTGGTCTTTATATGAGATATTTCCATCACTTGAGTGTGTAACCATGCTAAGCACTAGTACAAAGACGTTTCATTCTTTATATGGTAAGATTCTTGGACATGTTAATTCCTTTGTGACTTGGCATTTCCGTGGTGATTTTGATGTTTATTTCACAAGGAAAGCTTCATGGATGGTAGATCATAATAGGAATGTCAATTATGTGTACACTCAGATATGAGATTAATATTGTCATGTTATTGGTTTTGTTCTATCGTAATACCTCTTTTGTATGTACTACAAGAGTAATCACCCTATTTAATGGTTTATAATTGGGTATACACTTGATGACCCTTCCCCCATGCACCATGTATTAAATGAATGCAGGTATAGCAACGTATAGAGGCCTCCATTTGAGGGAAAAAATAGGACTTATTTAGAGGTAACAGTATGAAATTATAGTTGTAGGTTTCATTTCCCTCTTTACAATTCTCTTGTGTTGACTCCCTTGGAGGAATTTCAAGCATAGTCTTCTCAATGCTCATAGTTAAGAGTCTTTAAAAGTTAGACCAAAAATATCAATTGCATCATAGGCTGATAGAATATTTTTTCCTTAAGAGGCATTAAGGAAAATCAGACAAATACCACCATCTACCTACAATTCTCTCTACCTTTTTTCTACTATTTTTCCTTCCAACATGAATCTAAGGTGCTTTGTGCACCAACTAGTGGATGGGTAAAATCATAGACTAGTTTGACTATTACTTGATATGTTTGCATTGTAATTTTGATTTGATAGAAGGCTATCTAATAATATTGGTAGAATTGGGTTCATCCACCCCATTGAGGATAAATATCCTTGTCTTGTAGTTTAGTTTATGTTTCAACTTATTGTATAATAAAAGTGTCCAGTCTTTTGCCTTATGCTTCAAACTTGAGTCTTGACAGATAAATAGGATGGGCCAATGGGATTTCTAACTTCGTCAGTGTTGATATAAGGTAGAGGTGTGAACGTTTCCCCTGATAGAGGATATTAAAAGTAGAGGAAGTTTCTCAACTTGGTATTACAAAGTGATTGCATCCATCTCGAATTCAAAGAATTAAAATTTTTTCTTGTCACTGCATTACAAAGTGTTTACATCCATGTAGAATTTGAAAAATCATAAATATTTCCTTGTCACTTCTTTTCCCAGTTAGGTGGGAAAATTTGGAAGTATGAGGTGTTGCTCTTTAGGGCAGAATTTGAAGAATGATAGATCTTTGATTATTTCTTGCTGCCCCAAATAGATACAACAAATGAGAAGTATGAAGTGATCCTCTTGAGGGCATGTGGTTAGGTTGATACAAGTACACATTGATTTTTGTGTTTGAATACTTCCCTTATGAGGAGAGAAAGGCATCATTTGTCAATGTTGTAGAAAAGGTGGAAAGGGAGCATCCCAAGTCATGAATGTGTGAATCTATTTCTCTTTCATTAGGGTAGTAGAAAAAATTGGAAAGGGAGCTTTCCAAGTCATGAATAGGTGAATCTATCTCTTGATATTGGGCATTGAAAGTTGGGATGCTCTATCAATGGCATACGTGGAAAATATTTTTTTGCTATAGGATGTGGTGATTTGTGTCAATCCAGAGTCTTTGAGAGCCAACTTGAAACCAAGGTCATGTATCTAGTCCTTGTGTATGGAGGTTGGATCATAATGATATATTTCAACTCCAGAAAGTGATTAGAGTGGAAGTCCTTTTCTAGGTCTATTTTCATTGACATACCCTTGTGCCTTTCTTTGTATGTGTATGGTTTCCTACACTATTTCAGAAATTTGGCTTCCGTGTACATCCATCCTTGATCTTTTGATATGAGAAGGTTCAACAGAGGCCAAAGTCTGGCAGTAATGACTTTGACTATGATTATGTAAACAGAGTTTCACAACTAGATTGGTCAGAAAGATACAAAGTTACTGACATGATCTTTTTTAGAATGAGAATGAGAAGAGTAACCTTTAAATATCTTATGAGACTACCTTGATTTTTTTATCTCATAAAAAATATTTTTTGTGTTGTCATATTTTTTAAGTGGCCATGCTATGAGGGGCATCCCTATTCCATAAAAACCAATGAGGAGTTGCACCTGGCCTCATCTACACCCACTCAAGAGGTTTTGAATGTGGATCTATGTGTTCATACAAGCCTAATCACCTCACTGTTAGCTGCTACGTACCACAGCCATGGGCTGTAGCCTCTATTTTTCCTTTTACACCCATGAAATTCCATTCTAAATGCCTTCAAATGGTTCAATGTTGGTTCTAGATGGCTCCATGGAACTCCCAAGACACCCAAGAACTTGAAGAAAATATCCTAAGATAAAGAAATTTAAGAAAATAAGAATTGTTATAAAATCACCTAAGGCCAAAATATTACAACTAGCCTGTTAAATCACTTGAAATTCTCCTTAAAACCCCAAAAATATGCTTGCAAATGGCCTTCAAAAAATTCTAATAAATGACTTTGTGTTCAATTTAAGGGGTTTCAAAGAAAAAGACAAAGTGAAAAACTCCCTCTTATCCCCAAAACTGTGAGCAACATCAAATTGGGATTGAGAAGTTGTCGAAAACAACACAAATGAAGGGTGCTTATAGAAAATGGAATGACATAGGGTTGTCAAGGAAACTACAAGCTAACTATTGGGAAAAATCCTTGCATCATGGGAACTATTTTACAGGTTTGATTGGAGAAATGCTGTTTGATTAAGGAAACCATAGGTTTTTCACCAGTTTAAGGGTTTTCTTCCATGGGCTAGGCTGATATGTGGGAGAGAGTCATCTCTGCCAAGTAAGTGGGAGATAAAATTTGAACAATCCATTATGCTTGCCTTCAAATAGATTTAAGAGCTTTGGAGACATCTTCAAGGCATCTCTAACTAACCAAAGGATCAAATGGTTCGCATCTTAGCATGCATTCAAAGGTTGATCTAGCGAGGAAGAAAATTTCAAAGGGAAAAACCCAAGAAAACTTCTTCCAACTATTCAATCACTCTTTCTAGTTGTGGACAGGAGTAATTCCTCTTTCCATGATGTGAGATTTAATTTGTTGATTTGACGGTTATTATTTATACACTACAAAACAATTCCTTATATTATTTCAAAGGGGCTTTGGAAAGGATAACACTATATTTTGAAAAGTGGGTAATATTGATCAGCTTTGTTAAAGAAAACTCAAGGCCAGCTCTAACCAAGTCCTTTTTGTTGTTCTTATCTTGTGTGAACTATGATGGGTTAGGGGCAATAGAGAAGCATGATGTTTGCCTTAAAAAATCAATGAACTTGTTGATGCTACTAAGAGCTTTAGAGACACCATTATTTCTAATTTTGGGTCCATCCTTACGAGATTGTTACTATTTTAATTCATAATATCTCTTCTCTCTAGTATCATCTACTACTCAGTTAGTTAATCAGGCATGACTTCTGCACCTTACCATATGTTGATTATGTATTCTAATATGTTGTTCAAGTGAAATGATGAAATAGAGGCAGAGGGCAAAGTCCTATTTTTGTTTAAGAATAAGAGAACGAGAGAGTTCATTAAGGACTTGTATATGAGATTACTGCACAAAAATTAGAGATTAACAGGAACAATCTATAGGGACCTTAATTGTCATCTTATTGCTTCCATTAATGAATTGATTGTTAGTTGTTTCCATTTATTTTACATCATTGTCATTATCAATTTTTGTTGTCTTTCAACTGTAAATCATTGATTTTATTTTTTATGCTAATATTTCTCTCCGTATCCTTGTATTCAATGTATTATTCAATATCATATCTCGCAAAAACGTTAGTGGAGGATCCAACCTGTGTATGTTGGATTTGAAATGTACATGTATAAAATAGGATTCAAATTCAGTTCTTTGATTCAGATTATTTCATCCTTGACGAATTATAAGAGGAAGTAAATCATTAGGTGAAAACAAGTACCCAATGAAGTTGTCTGCCATCACAGTCCACATTTTTATTTGTTGACATATGTGAGCTCCAAAAAATGTGTTGTTCTTTATAACAAACACTTTGATAAAATATGGTTATAGTGCATTCAAAATCTACTTTTTTGTTCGACAACATCTCTTTAAATATTCGTACAAATTTGAATTCAAAACACGTTACAAAGTTCCTTGAGTTTTCTTGACAATAATTTTGTTTGGCATGTCAAGGGTGTTATGGTTCCATGTATAATGTTAGATCTACGTGGAAACCTCACTGGAGGTAAGCTCAAGAAGACAAATTCAATTTTCTCGTCAATTAAAATAATGAGGACATCTCAAAAATGTCTCCCTTTTTCAATGCTGTAAATGATGATGACTCCAGTCCCCCTACAAAAACTCAGGTTCCAAAATGTACAATAAAATTCCTTCAAGACTCAATCCTTTATCTCAATGAGGCTCCAACCTGTTATGAGGAATCCAATCTTGAACAATCAATCCAAGCTCCAACTTGGTCTCAATGAGGCTTCAATATCTTTTAAGGACTACAACCCTCAAATACAATCCTAGCTCCAACCTGGTTTCCTACAAGGCTCCAATATTGTATGAGGACTCCAATACTCTAGGGATCCAACCCTCTCTACCTATTTTAATCCTTTAAGGTGACTTCAATACTACTTTAAGTCTTCTGAAATCTTCTTCAACAAGACTTGAACTATCTCTTCAATAATACTTTACCAATTCTTAAATAATGTATCCAATACTGCTCCAACAATGCATCACATACCACTCTAAGATTTACTTCAAAAAACATTTCTAGAGGTGCCATAAATGGCCTCCAAGATAATTCAAATAAGATTTAATGTATTGGTTACAAAGTCTTCAATGGTATTCTTGACATATCTTCCAATGTACTTAGGTCAAGGATCAAGTCTATTTTAAGATGTCTCCACATTCTGCTCCAAAATATTTAAAATCTGTTATAGATCATATCCCAAATTATTACAAATATTTCCATAGGTCATTTTTCTCATCATCAAGGGACTTATCATATATAAATTTACTAATCCAAAAACGGTTGTCAATATCTACTACCAGGAGGCTACTTCAAGGGATTTCAAGTTTTCTCAAATGAGGTTTCTTCAATAGTGCTTCAAGTCTTCAACAAGATCTTCAACAATGCTTCAAACAAGGTCTTCTATGAATGCTCCAAGAATGTCTACTCTTATAAAAATAGATTTCACTCGTCAAATCACTTAGTATCCAATCTCCAATGTAGTGACTCATAAAATCCCTTGTTGAACTAGTTCTTAACTTTATCCCCTATCTAGCACTCATGTTCATAAGCTAAGACTCGACCCTCGTTGGGATCATATAATAACAGTGTGAATTATAGAGGCTATGCTGCCCTAAAACAAAGAATAAATAGAAATAATAGTCCCTTCTCAATATGATGACAATCTTAAGAAAAATAATAATTTTGTCTCCCTCTTCCACAATTGATGCAATAATTTTTCACACGTAAATTCAACCTTAGGATCTGAGCTCTTTCTCACAAATTTTTGGTCTACTTTCTCAAAGATAATCCATAGGGTCTTGGCCCCTTAGAGATACCTTTAATTCCATGCAAAAAATTGTTTTGCTTAATTTTCACAGAAGTTACTTCATGTTTGGTGTGGAGCTTGATTATCTTGTTTACTTTGTATCACAACATTGGACCCTTGTACCTTAAATGGGGCAGAAAATCCACCTGTAAATTAATCATTGCCGTGGGAGGTCCAGGGGGGGGGGGGGGGGCAGCAGTGACTTTATGGAGCCCCCCCCTGGCGGGGGGTTTCGGGGGCAACACCCCCGAAGCTAAAAACAAATGTAAAATTGCCTTGTAAAAGTATAGTAATTTCTAGTCAATCTGGGCCATTCATTAGGAAAATGATCTGACGGTAGAAGTTATGTTTAGTTTATATTTTTTTTCCCTATAAGGAAACCCCTCACTTTTATGAGGGTATTGTATTGCGGCTGTGGATTTTATGTGTATTCTCGGAGCGAGAAACAGAGAGGGAGACTGTAAGAGAGAACAAAGGATATTACAGCGGTTTTGATGTAGGTTTTGTCTCTTCATTTTGCTGGATAATAGAAAGGAAGGACTGGCTATTCGGGGTGGACGTAGCCCAAACTGGGTGAACCACGTATATCTGTGTCTCTCTAGTTTTATGTGTTTTGTGTGCTTGTATTTTACGCATATTTTATGTGTTGCATTGCTCCGTAATATATAATTTTCTAACAACTGGTATCAGAGCCGAAGGTATATTTGGCTGATAAACTCGTAGGAAAGAAGGGTTCCTGGTTCGAGTGGGAGCAATGGCAGAAGATGGTAAGTTTAGGGTCAAGAAATTTAATGGCCAACACTTCCTACTGTGGAAGATGTAGATGGAAGATTATATGTATCAGAAAGATCTATACCTACCATTGAGCGGAAAAACAAAGAAGTCGGCGGCCATGACAGACGCAGAATGGAACATTCTCGAGAGAAAGGCACTCGGAACAGTACGATTGTGCCTTGCGGCATCAGTCACCTTCAATATTTCGAAGGAAACAACGACAGAGGGTTTGATGTAGATGTTAGTGAAACTATATGAAAAACCCTCGGCTTCAAACAAGGTATTTCCTATGAAACGACTATTTAATATGAAGATGTCGGAAGGTGGATCTGTTGCAGACCATTTAAATGATTTTATTACAGTTACCAGTCAGTTAAGTTCTGTAAGGGTAAAATTTTATGATGAAGTTAGAGCTCTGTTATTCTTATGCTCATTGCCAGAGAGTTGGAATGGTTTAATAATGGCCATTAGTAACTCTGTCTCTGGATCTAGTACTTTAAAGTTTGGTGATGTTGTTGGTGCTATTCTTAGTGAGGAAATGCGACGGAAAAGCTCCGGTGAGACATCGGGTAATGCTTTGAGTGCAGAGTCTAGGGGAAGAAGAATGGAAAGAGGAAAGAGCTCGGGATATCGCAGTAAATCAAGGAAAGGCAGATCCAATTCTAGATCGGGGATAGTGTGTTGGAAATGCGTAAAGAAAGGACACCTAAAGAAAGACTGTAGATCTCAGAAAAGAAAATAAGGAGACACACAGCAAGAAAACAATCATGAAGCAAATGTGACAGGTGATGTGTTACAAGATGATTTGATTCTTTCTTTAGAAAATGTTACTGATTCATGGGTTGTAGATTCAGGGGCTTCATTCCATGCCACACCTGATAAGAAATATTTTCATGACTATGTTCAAGGAGATTTTGGACAAGTCCATTTGGGTGATGATAAACCCTGTAAAATTGTTGGAATGGGTAAGGTTCTTGTAAAACAATAGAATGGAAACCAATGGCTATTAAAGGAGGTAAGGCATGTTCCAGATCTAAAGAAAAATCTGATTTCAACAGGGCAATTAGGCAGTGAAGGTTGTGTTACAACTTTCACAGATAAAGCTTGGAAGGTCACCAAAGGAGCCCTGGTAATAGCAAATGGCAAAAAGGTTGGTACATTGTATTTATGCAATGGTATTTCTAATTCTGTTAATGCTTTAACTTCCAAAGGAGTAGATAGTATTATGGCATCATAGGATCAGACACATGAGTGAGAAGGGGATAAAGATTCTTCACTCAAGAAATTTGTTACTAGGTTTTAAGAATTGATTTGGATTTCTGTGAGAATTGCATTTATGGAAAATTGAAGAGATTCAAATTTCTCAGAGTTGGGAAAGAAAAGAAGAGCAAAAAATTACAGCTTGTGCATACATATGTATTGGGACTTGCTCAGGTATCATCTCTTGATGGCTCTAATTATTATGTTACTTTTATTTATGATGCAACTAGAAAAACTTGTATTTATTGTATTGTGAATAAATCGGATTTATTTGATACTTTCAAGAAATGGAAAGCTTTGGTTGAGATTGAGATATGAAAGAAGTTGAAGTGTCTCCTAGCTTCATGGAGGTGGAATATTACCGGCTTAAAGTTTTAAAGGTCTTGTTGGGAAGCATGAATTGTGAGAAATGAGTTCAAATGTTCAAAGACTACAGAAAATAATTGTACCAAAGGATGAACAGAACAATCATGGAGCGTGCAAGGTGCATGAGATTGCATGCGGGATTGCCTTTACAATTTTGGGCAGATGCTGTAGATACTGCTGTTTATCTAATAAACAGAGGGCCTTCAAGTTCCTTGGATGGTGGTATTCCAGAGGAAGCATGGACGGGTAAAAAGGTAAACTACTCTTTTTTAAAGCCTTTTGGTTGTGAGGCCTTTGTCCATATTAATAAAGAAAACAGAACAAAGCTTGAGGCAAAATCAAAGAAATGTACCTTTATTGGATATGGTGCTAATGATTTTGGTTATCGCTTATATGATTATAAAAATCACAAAATCATTAGGAGCAGAGATGTAATATTCAATGAAAAGGTCTTGTATAAGAATTAGTTGTAGGAAAAGAAACATGAAAAAGAAAGCAAGGAATACATGGTTCTTGATGAGATAAATGAAAAATTAAAGGTGCCTGAAAATAATAATAATCAACAGTCACAACAGCAGCAACCACCACAACAGCAACAGGCACCTCAAACATCTGAAAGTGGTGTTAGAAGATCTACCAGGATAAGTAGACCCCCTGAACGATACTCTCCTTCATTATATTATTTATTGTTGACTGATTCTGGTGAACCTGAATGTTATGAAGAAGCAATGCAGGTTGAAAGCAGGAAGAAGTGGGAGCTAGCCATGGAAGAAGAGATGGACTCCTTAATGCATAACCGGACTTGGGACTTAGTCAGGTTGCCTGCAGGTAAAACTACATTGCAGAATAAATGGGTTTACAGGCTGAAGGAAGAAGATGGAGGAAAACAGAGGTACAAAGCTAGACTTGTGGTGAAGGGGTTTGCACAGAAGAAAGGTATTGATTTTGATAAAATATTTTCTCCTGTTGTTAAGATGAATTCAATCAGAACTATCTTAAGTCTTGTAGCAGCGGAAGATTTACATCTTGAACAGTTAGATGTAAAGACAACATTTCTCCATGGAGATTTGGAGGAAGAGATATACATGCAGCAACTAGAAGGATATGAGGTAAAAGGGAAAGAAAAATTGGTGTGCAGGTTAAAGAAGAGCTTGTATGGCTTAAAACAGGCCCCAAGGCAGTGGTATCTAAAATTTGACAGGTTTATGTCTGAACAAGGTTATACTAGATGTCACTCTGATCATTGTGTTTATCTGAAAAGGCAAAATGATGGCAGCTATATTATACTGTTATTGTATGTATATGACATGCTTGTTGCAGGGTCTAACATGCAGGAAATAAATGTGCTCAAAAGAAAATTGGCAAATTCATTTGCAATGAAGGATTTGGGAGCTGCAAAACAAATCCTTGGTATGAGGATAACTAGAGACAGGAAAAACCGCAAATTAACACTATCTCAGAATGAGTACATAGAAAAGGTGTTGAAAAGATTTAATATGCAGAATGCAAAACCAGTTAGTACACCTTTTACTAGCCATTTCAAACTTAGTAAGGAGATGTGCCCAAAGACCCAAGAAGACATGGATTATATGTCTAAAGTTCCATATGCATCAGCAGTTGGAAGCTTAATGTATGCAATGGTCTGCACAAGGCCTGATATTGCACATGCAGTGGGAGTTGTAAGCAGGTACATGAATAATCCAGGAAAAGAACATTGGATGGCATTAAAATGGATTCTCAGATATTTGAGAGGTACCACAAATCAAGCATTATGCTTTGGTGGTTCAAACATTGCTCTACAGGGATATGTTGATGCAGATATGGCAGGTGATAGAGATAACAAGAGGAGCACTATAGGATATGTATTTACTATAGGTGGAACAACTGTCAGTTTGGTTTCAAAAATCCAAAGTGTTGTTGCACTTTCAACAACAAAATCAAAGTATGTTGCTGCTACATAGGCTAGTAAAGAAATGATTTGGTTACAAAGGTTTATGGATGAATTGGGTAAGAAGCATGATATGGGCACGCTATACAGTGATAGCCAAAGTGCCATTCATCTTGCAAAGAACTGAGCATTTCATTCTAGGACTAAACACATACATCTCAAGTACCATTTCATATGGTCAGTATTGGAAGATGGAGAGTGGAAGCTGGAAAAGAGACACACTAGCCAGAATCGTGCAGATATGCTAACAACAGTTGTAACCAGGGAGAAACTGAGAACGTGCTCAGTTTCAATTGGTCTTCAAGGATGACGATGAAGATGAGAAACAAACAGGTCCAAAGAGGAGTCATTGTCCAGCAAATGAAGAAGCAGTGGATTTTCTACAATCAGTCTCCAAGTGGGAGATTGTTGGGTGTGGAGCTTGATTATCTTGTTTACTTTGTATCACAACATTGGACCCTTGTACCTTAAATGGGGTAGAAATGCCGCTCGTAAATTAATCGCTGTCGTGGGGGGTCTGGGGGGGGGGGGTGCGGCAGCGACTTTATGGAGCCCCCCCCTGACGGGGGGTTTCGAGGGCAGCGCCCCCGAAGCTAAAAACATATGTAAATTTGCCTTGTAAAAGTATAGTAATTTCTAGTCAATCTGGGCTGTTCATTAGGCAAATGATCTGACGGTAGAAGTTATGTTTAGTTTATAGTTTTTTTCCCTAGAAGGAAACCCCTCGCTTTTATGAGGATATTGTATTGCGGCTGTGGATTTTATGTGTATTCTCAGAGCGAGAAATAGAGAGGGAGACTGTGAGAGAGAGCAAAGGATGTTACAGCGGATCTGTTGTAGGTTGTGTCTCTTCATTTTGCTGGATAATAGAAAGGAAGGACTGGCTGTTCGGGGTGGATGTAGCCCAAATTTGGTGAACCACATATATCTGTGTCTCTCTGGTTTTATGTGTTTTGTGTGCTTGTATTTTCCGCATATTTTATGTGTTTCATTGCTTCGTAATATATAATTTTCTAACACTTCATACTTTTGGTCTTATGCTTCAGAGATGAATCATAAAGACTTCGGTCTTTTTAGTACAGAGATGGATCACAGATAATTTCGATCCTTTAGGAGATATGCCAAAAAATAATCTTGTTTATAATCTTATTCCTTATTCATGGTCTTCTTTTCACTTTATTTTCTTATCTTCTACTTAATTTTTGGACGAGTGAAGGGTGAAATGGAGGAAAGTTCAACCTCTATTTATACTCATTCGAACCTATTGAACTATCATGTCTTTTTGAGGAGGCCAATATATCTTTAGTGGAGGAGCCAACTTTTCTATGTTGGAGCTAACATATATAGGTCTAAAATAGGCTTCAAATTTGGTTCTTTGATTTGGCTTATTCCATCCTTAACAAATTGTAACAGAAAGTAAACCATTAGGTGGAAAAAATTACCCAATGAATTCATTTTCCATCACATTCCACATTTTTTATTTGTTGACATATGTGAGCTCCAAGAAATGTGTTGGTATTTATAACAAAAACTTTGATAAAATATGTTTATAGTGCATCCAAAATATACTTTTGTGTTTCAACAACGTCTCTTTAAGTCTTTGTACAAATTTTCATTCAAAACATGTTACAAATTTCCTTAATTTTTCTTGATAATCCTTTTGTTTGGCATGTTAGGGGTGTTATGGTTCCATGCATAATGTTGGATCTAGGTGGAAACCTCACTGTAGGTAAGCTCAAGAAGCCAAATTCAATTGGGTCATAAATGAAAATAATGACGACATATCAACAATATCCCCCTTTGTCATTGATGTAACTGTTGATGAATCCAATCCTCTTACAAAAAATCAAGCTCCAACCTGTACAATAAATTTCCTTCAAGGCTCCAACCTCGTATGAGGACTCCAATACTGAAAAATCAATCCAAGATCCAAATTTTTCTTAATGAGGCTCCAAACTCTTATGAGGAATCAAATCCTCAAAGACAATCCAGGCTCCAACCTAGTTTCCTAGAAGGATCCAACCCTCTCTTCATGTTTCAATCCTTTAAGGTGGATTCAATACGGCTTCAAGTATTCCAGAAGCTTCTACAACAATACTTGAAATATATCTTCAACAATACTATACTAATGCTTCAAGAATGTCTCCAATACTACTCCAAATGCCTCACATACTGCTCCAAGATTTACTTCCAAAAATTCTTCTATAGGTGGTATAGATTTCCTCCAAGATACTTCAAATAAGCTTCAATGGATTTATTCAGAAGTATTCAATGGTATGTTTGACATATCTTCCAATTTACATAGGTCAAGAATCTAATCTATTTCAATTAGTCTCCAAAGTCTGCTCCAAAATATAAAAGATCCGCTATAGGTCATATCCCACATTCTATCTCAGATTTTCATAGGTCAGGTTTCTCAACATCAAGAGATTTATCATAGATACATGTTATTGCTCCAAAAAGGGTTATCAATATCTATTACCCAGAGGCTACTTCAATGGATTTCAATTCTGCTTAAGTGGGGCTTCTTCAACAGGGCTTCAAGTATTCAACAAGATCTTCATCAATTCTTTAAACAAGGTCTTCTATGAATGCTCCAAGAATTTTTGCTTATATAACAATATATTTCACTCCTCAAATCACTTAGTATCCAATATCCAATTTAGCAGCTCCTAACTTCCTTCGTTGAACTAGCTCTTCACTCTGTCCCGTACCTTGCTCTCATGTTCATAAACTGAGATTCAACAATCTTTGGGAACATATAACACTAGTGCACATTAATGAGGCTCTACCACCCTAACAAAAAAGAGTAAATAAAACTAGTAGTCCCTTCTTAATATGGTGACAATATTAAGAAAACAAAGAATGTAGGATTCTCTTCCATAAGTGATGCAATAATTTTTAACACAGAAATTCAACTTCAGGATCTCAACTCTTTCTCACAAATTTTCGGTTTGATTTCTTAGACATAATCCATAAGTTCTTGGCCCCTTCCCATAGAGATACATTTATTTCCTTGCACAAAAAAATTTCAATTACTTTTCGTAGAAATTACTTCATACTTTTGGTCCTATATTTCCTAAGAGATGAATCACAAAGGATTTGGTGTTTTTAGTACATAGATGGATCACATATAAGTTTGGTCCTTTAGGAGATATGCCATAGAAGGGTTTGGTTTATGATCTTCATCCTGATTCCTTGTCTTCTTCATCATTTTTTTTCTTGTCTTCTACTTAGTTCTTCAATGAATGAAGGACAAAATGGAGGAAAGTTTAGTCTCTATTTATACTAATTTTAACCTATTGAATTTACATGTATTTTGAGGAGGCTGACATATCTTTAGTGGAGTAGCCAACCTATGTATGTTGGAGCCAACCTGTACAAGTCTAAAATAGGCTTAAAATTTGGTTCTTTGATCCAACTTATTCCATCCTTGACAAATTATAAGAGGAAGTAAATCATTAGGTGAAAACAAGTACCTATTGAGGTCATCTGCCATCACAATAAACATTCCTTGAGATGCTCAGATATCATTGGTATTCCTTGAGCTGGAAGACTGCACCCGTTTTTTTTTCATATACGTCTTTTTCCATCAGTATTCTGACATTTTCTATACACTTACAACCGTAGGACTTGCGACAAATTCTACAGGACGTCGGACTTCCAACGAATTCTGAAAACCATCGGTAGAGGGACTAACAGTCACAAACGTTGGCCTTGCGCCATGATTTTCAACACCGTCAGACTTCCGAAAAAGTCTGCAAGCCATCGGTAGAGATACTAAAAGTCACAAACGTCAGACTTATGACATGATTTTCAAAGCCTCAGCAACGTCGAAATAGTGACAACTGTTGGATGAATTCTGAACCGTCAGACTTGTGACAAAGTCTTCAACACATTGGACTTCCGATAAAGTCTACAACTTGTCGATAGAGCAGCTAAAATTCACAAACGTCAGACTTACGAAATTATTTTCAAAACCTCAGAAACGTTGGAATAGCGACGGTTATGGAACGTCGGTATAGCGATGATAGGGTATCATCGGAATAGAGATGCTTTTGCTAACGTCGGAATAGCGAAGATCTTGCTAACGTCGGAATAGCGACACTAAGTACGTAACGTATGTAGAAATTTATTAATATTGATGTATTATCAGATGCTCCTGATCTAACAATATTTATCTTCTTGCTAAATAAATAATCCTTCCACTGTTAAACTTGCGAAAATTTAAAACTCAATTGCAAACACATGTGAATAAATTCAATCACACATAACACAGTTGTTTAACGGGAAAGCTTAACACTAAAAACCCCAACTATCATATATTATGTATATCAATGGAATCATGTAATAATCTCATACAAATATTAGTACATCAAGCTCTTGGTACAATCAACAATCATTACAAACTGTCAGGCATAAATTTTCATATCTATTTACCAATTTCTTGCCTCCTGATAGGCTGCCTCCACTGCGCAATCCATGCTGAAGAAGACCCTTCAATGAATTCGAATTGGCCTTGCCTTGACCGTGAAATCTTCATTGGAAACTCTAATGTGTGTCAGATGCATTGAATGCATCACTATAGTCACTACGGATAGTCCATCTCACCCTTTCACCTATCTCTCCACTGGGTCTCCACTGGAACTAGCATGCACTGTAGTTAACTGTTGTTTCTGTTTAGTTGTTAGTGAGTTATTAGTTGTGAATTAATTAACTAATTAATTCGCTTAACTCTCACTAGTTTATCTTTCAGTTAGACTAGATACAACTAGCTCAACTGAGTTTAACTCACTTAACTGAGTTAAACTAAATAACAACTCCATAAAATACTCTTCCAAATCTGTCATAACTTTTCCACTTTAGCTCTAACTGAGTCCTCCATGCATGAGCGACTAATAAACCCTAGAATTGTGTAATTCCTTCAGCCCACTAATTTTCTAAATCTGTTCACTGAAATAAAGTGGTTCAAGAGAATAAGTTGATGTTTATTGTCAGATTATTATTAAGAGCTAATAATAATAGACATGCATCTATTTTTAGATCGATGATCTATAAATAGACTTCGCCCAATATTCTAAAAAAAGAATTTCATATATTTTTCACATTTGACCAACCATCTACAAATAACATCTTGAAACTTATAGAATATGCTCACAATGTCTAAAAATAGACATACACCTAAAAATAGCCTACGGTTCCCACTTAGTGAAGGTGCTTAATTTTCACTAAGCTCATCATCTTGTTGAATCTCAACACTCCCTCTCAACAAGATATGGATTATCCTTCACCCTGATCGTGCCTCTATGGTATTCGAATTTGCTCCTGCCGAGTGCCTTTGTCAGAATGTCTGCATCCTAATCTTCCGTAGGAATGTACTGAAGAAACATGATCTTCTGCTGCACACAATCTCTAATATGATGATACCAGATATCAATATGTTTAGATCTATCATGAAACACAGGGTTAATCGAGAGTTTAATGCAACTCTGATTATCACAATGTATCATTGTACGATCTAAATGTGAACTAAACAAACCGACTAGGATCTTCCTCATCCAGATAGCCTCACATGCAGCTTGACTTTCTGTCGTGTATTCTTCTTCCGCTGAACTGAGTGCCACAAATATTTTTTTCCTGCTGTAACAAGAAAATGTTGTAGATCCGATACTCAAAACCCCTCCTGATGTGCTCTTTTTGTCTGTTGGCTTGCCTGCCCAATCTGCATGTATGAAGCCATGCAACTTTACCTCATTCGCCTATATGTACCATAAGCCATACTTAGATGTGCCCGTGAGATACCTCAAGACATGCTTGTCTGCCTTCCAAAAGATCTTGGTAGGCTTAACCATCGCTTTTGAAAGCTGGTTCACCGCATAACATATGTCCGGTATTCTATTAACTAAATACATGAGCGAACCCACCAACTGTTGATAAAATGTTGCATCCACTACCTCTGCCAATGTAGTATCCTCTTTTCTCCAATTTCCTGGAAGAGGAGTATCAATGGGCTTGCAGTCCTCCATGTGAAACTTACCAAGTATCTCACGAGCATACTTGCCTTGAGACACAAACAATTCACCTTCTCGCTGCCATATTTCCAATCCAAGGAAATAATGAAGGAGGCCCAAATCCTTCATCTCAAACTCCTTTGCAAGATCTTTCTTGCATGATTGTATCAACTGCTCATCACCCATTAGTATTAAATCATTGACATAAAGAACAATGATTAAAATCTTACCCTCCACCACAATTTGATACAGGTTTGCATCCGCCTCACTCTTGGTGAAGCCAAGTCCAGTGAAATAGTTGTCGATCCGTGTGTACCAAGCACGTGGTGCTTGCTTCAGCCCATATAGCACTCTTTTGAGTTTGCACACATGAAACTCACTGCTGAAGATCTAAAATCCTTCAGGTTATTCAATGTACACCTCTTCCTCAATGATCCCATTAAGGAACATAGTCTTCACATCCATCTGATGAATGTGCCAACCCATCTGCAATGAGAGAGAAAGGATGGTCCTTATGGAAGAATACCGTGTGACAGGTGCAAATGTTTCTTCATAATCAATCCCCTCGATTTGTGAGAAGCCTCTGGCAAAAAATCTTGCCTTATACTTCTCAACACTCCCATCAGCAGCTTGATTTACCTTGTAGATCCATTTCGAATCTACCGCTAATTTACCCTCCGGCTTTGGAACAATCTCCCAAGCATTATTTCTGAAAATGGAGTCATAATCCTCCACCATGGCATCTACCCATGTGGGCTCCTGTGTTGCTTCTTCAAAATAAGATGGCTCTGTCACGACACACTTTCTTATAAGAGCCATGTATCCAGTAAATTGGTCAGGGGACTATCTCTGTCTACGTTGTGATGTAGGGACTCCTACATTTTGTGCCACATCAAGCTTCAGTCTCTCAGCTTCTGTGGTATTATTTCTTCCAGTTCTGATGTTTCGTTCTGCATGAATGGACTCCTCCACTCTATGAATCTCCTCCTGTGGCTGATCCACATCTAGAGGCTCATCTTTGGGAACAAGAAGTTCCTCTTCTGCATGCAAGTGTAGCTCCCTCTCAAGCGACAACTTCATGGATTTCACCTGATTGAATTTTATATCCCGTCGCACCACAGCCATTCGACTGTTTGGAAAATACACATGATAATTATGGGGTGTTTATGTGTACCCCACAAATATCTCAACTTCTACAGTCGGATCCAACTTCTTCCTGGCATCCTTTGTCACATAAATGTAAACAGATGAGCCAAAAATCTTCAAATGAGAAATATCAGGCTTCTTACCAGTAAAATCTTCTTCCTATGTACTCATGCCAAGTATTCTATGAAGACAACGGTTTTGCACATAAACCACAATGTTGCATGCTTCCACCCACAAGTGCATCGAAAGGCCCTGGTCATGTAACATAGCTCATGCAGCACCCATGATCATTCTGTTCTTCCTCTCCGTGACCCCATTCTTCTATGGATTATGAGGCGCTATGAGTTCTCTTCGAATTCCTTCTTTGCTACAAAAGTCTTTGAATTCGTTCGAGATATATTCACCACCATTATTGCTCCGCAGAGCCTTCACTTACTTCCCCGACTCCTTCTCCACCAATTCTTTAAACTCACAGAACTTTGAGAATGTTTCGCTCTTCTTTTGCATGAACAAGATCTAGCATCTACGAGAATAGTCATCAACAAATATAACATAATACCTGTATTTTACTGTTGAAGCAACCAAGAAAGGTTCACACACGTCTGTGTGAATTCTCTCCAAGATCACTGAAGCACGGTTTTCCTTCTCATGAAAGGTGGTCTTCACAAACTTACCCATAGTACATCCCTTGCACTGATCTGAATACGCAAGAGTACCCTTGGGAAGTCCAGTAGAAATCTGCTGCAAAATCTTCAAGGCACCAAGGTGAAGATGGCCCAATCTCCTGTGCCATAATTCGCCCTCATCCCGGCTCACCACTTCTTCTTCTTTTCCCATCATTGCAGCGCAGCCATCTACCTCCATCTTGTAGAGATTCTAAACTAGAATCTCTATCCTCTTGGTTTGACCCATTGTTTTATGTCACAAGAAATCTTTTCCTTCGCTGAAAACAATGTCATAACCTCTGTCTTCCAACATTGCGACCGAGACCAAGTTATTCTTCATCCCTGGAACATGCATAACATCTTTCAAAAGAAATGGTTTACCTGACTCCCTCTCAAAGTTAATGGTTCCAATGCCGGTCGCACTGTATCTGCCATTGTCGCCCATCTCTATATGCATTTAGAGATCCTTCTCCTCCAAGTCACTAAAAAACTCCTTGTCTCTAGTCATATGGAAAGACGTACCACTATCAAGATACCACACCGATCCCATTGAGCTTGAAAACAAGCATACAATAAAAAAGAAATTAAGTTCAAATTGAGAGGCTAAGGCCTCTCTAGCTGCAGCTCTAGCAACCTTCTTGTTCTTCTTTTTCTGTGGGCAGTTAGTGGTGAGATGCCCATGTTCGTGGTATTGAAAACACTTCACTTTGGACAAATCTAGCTTCTTGCCTTTAGCCTCGGATTTTGGATGGGATTTCTTCCCATTTCCTTTCATTTCTTTGGCAGCCAAAGTGAAATTCTCTTCATCATCATTCTTCGATGAAGAGCCATCCCTGGTACTTCTCCTTATCTCCTCCTGCACAAGATCCGACCAAAGTCGCTCCCAACCTGGCAATTTCGCCCGTCCATTGACAGCATCTTCGTAGCTATGCCAACTCTTCGGAAGCCCAAGGGGATCCAAGCTCACCAAGTCATCATCATCAACAGTAATCCCCACACTTCCCAGTTCATCCCTATAGTGGACAAACTTCATGAGATATTTTGGAATACTGTCGCCCTTCTCCATTTTTATTTTTCTAAGCTTATCTTTCAATGCCAACTTCCTGTGTTTGGTGCTGCTTTGGAAAAGATCTGTCAAAGCCTTCCACATCACAAATGGAGTGGCTTTCCCGTGAAGGCTTGATAAAATATGGTCCTTCACACCTTCCAACAAAACTCTTCTTGACTTTTCTACCTTCTTTTTCCATGCGTCAAGTCCTGCAGCATCGCTAGAAGCAGGCTTAGGAACATCGCTATCGATGAACTCCTTTGTTACACAGTAATTTGTCACCGTCCCTACCATTCCCCGTCCCACACAATGGAGGACCCATTTTGTGACCTGTGAACATTGTCATGCCTTGAAATCATTATCAATGCATTCCTCTAAACATGAGCTTCAATTTCCCTAAAGACATCTCCTTGCAAAAAACCATGAAAACATCTCCTTTTGCATTGGCGCGGGCAGATAGTTCATCACTCGCGCCAATGGGAAAAATCCTGCAAAGAGGCCGCGCCAACTGGCGCTCTGTCCCAGAGTCGCAGTCGTGCCAGCCAATTTAAGGAGTGTTTTTTAAATAGAGATGGTGGAAGTTGTGTTTCAACAAACTCAGAAACCATTGTCTATCTTGAGTTGGGAGGTTTGGCTACGGGAGTTCCATGGAAGGGAAGTGGTTTGCCACCTTTCATGGAACCTCCCTTGATGATAGGGCCAATCCCACAATAATAGGGATCCCAACTCCCTCCTTCCCCATCTATAAAAGCTTGCCTATTGCCATTGCAAGCTAGTCTTGAAGTGCCTAAGCTTTGAATCTCCAAATTCCCAAGAGCCTTTGTGCTGTAAGAGCCCTCTTGCTTCCCTTAAGGCCGACTCAAGTAAGGAGACTATCGTCGAGAGACTCTAGAGAGGCTTTCCCTTTCCCTGGCGAGCTTTGCGAGACGTGAATGACTGGGGACCCTTCCGAAGGAGACCGTGGCATCATAACATTGGTTGTACTCTCTTTCGATTGTTTATTAATGAATGACTACCGGTTATGGTTCCACTTTGTTTTTCACTTATGTTAATAATGAGTTATATACTTTCTGACTGATATATAGTTGCGTATTCTGGATTTTATGCTTGTATTCGTGTTGTTTCTTGCATGTGCAAGTGTCCATTCACGGAGATCGTGGGGATCGTGATCTGCCAAGGCTGAGGAACGGGAACGCTGTCTCTTATACGAATCATAGCACTGGACTCCAGGTAGGCCTCCATCATTGGCTTATTTATTCGCAATTAGGAACTTGCGCTGTAGCATTTGATGATTGTTGCTAGACCCCTGCTGGGCTAGTAGGGATCGCCTCTGTCCGCAGAGGGGATTTACCTCCTCAACAATTTGGTGACTCCGTTGGGGATCGTCTAGTCTTCACTGTCTCGTTTGGATTGTCTTGTTTTGATTGTTTCATGATTTTCCTTGCTTGGTTAGCCTTCTGGGCTGGGTTCTTTTGCTGTTTTTGTTTCTTGGTTTGCTTAGTTTACATTGATCTGCTTCTCGAGTAGTTCTTTTTTTATTTTTGGCTGAGAAACTCGAATGGCGCGCTTTTTAGCCCAACAGTCGCTCCAATTGGCGCATGTTGCTTTTGTATTGCCTGCGCCAATTGCTTGGTGGCGCCAGTTGCAGCCTTACAGTCGCGCCACTCCTGTAGGGTATTTGAGTTTGCTCAGTTTTGAACTCTCTAGGTCTGGTCAGTGTTTTTCTTCTTGATTTTTCGACTACCTAAGTGTGTTGGAGTCCTGTTTGACTGGGAATTTGCCTTCGTCCTTTGGTTGTTTGCTTTTCTCTATCGATTTCACGTTTTAAGCCCTAGGGCATCTAGTGGCTTTGTGTATCGAGCCCTCCTTGGGAGTTTTGGTGTTTCGTTTATCCAGTCAACTCTCTGATTGCTCCTCCGTATTCTCTTAGTGGTTGTTCATTGTTTTGTTGCGATTTTTGGGTGATTGCTCGTTTCTTCATTCAAATTTCGTTTGGTCTTGCTTTGGGCCTAGATCACACGGTCCATTGGAGCCTTTGAGTCTTTTTCTTGGTTTTGAGAGACTTTGGTCGATTTGAGATCTGATTGCTCGTGTCATTGAGTGAAATCGGTTCGTTTTGCTCTCTTAATATCGTTTCTCAAGTTGTTCCATTTTTTTTCAGTTTGTTTAGTGTATTGAACTATCAAACGTTGAAAATTACAAAAAAAAAAATCTCTTTTGTCGTTGGTTGATTAGTGCAAATTGAAATTTCTTGATTTTACTAGTAATTAGTGATTTGGATGGAAATTTTCGATTTCATTAGTTGCATTAGAGATATCATTGTTTGTCTTCCGATCATTTTGTTTGTGTAAAAACTCTCAATTCTTATGTAGCTAGTTTTCATCGAACGAAATGTTGGACTGTGGCATGTAGCTTTGCATTTAGGAGTTTTTGAGACGACACATTCGTTAGGGCCTGAAAACTAAAACGTAATTGAAGATCAACTTTAAAATATACTCAATTTACACTAAGGCAGCATTGAAATCTAACGAAACACATTTAGAGGTCTAGGCTAGAGACGTGTTCCGATGTCTTTAAACCTAGTAGCTGTCGCTCGCCTTTTGGCTTTAGACATCGCTAGTACGGACTTGTGCTCCCCGTACCGTCGCGTATATAAAGGGAGACCCCTCTAGGTTTTCAATCCTTTATCCATAGGAAGCCGAGTCTGCTGCCCTATACCCGTGATACACCAAACACAACATTCGGGGAGATTTCCTGCACGTACGGAAAGTCCTTGGTTGATTTCTCTTTCATTATTGAAACCAAGGTGTATATTGCAGTTCACGGTTATTTGGTACACCCTTTGTGCCTAGTATTCCTGAGCAGTCATTTGGTCTTTTCTGACTCCCTAAACTTGAAAAGACCGTCAAGCGCTTGTCCTTTCATGCTTGTGTCAAATTTGAAAGAGATAGAGTCATCTTTTATCGTTTCTCGACTCTTAAAACCTGAAACGGTGAAGTTTCTTACTTTTCAATGTGGTAAAAAATTAATCACCCACGATTACACACCCTCTTAGATTTTGCTTGTTGACCGTTTGATCGTGTGTCTTGACTCTTTTTCAGCCCGTGTGTGTGTTTGTTTTTTCTTCTCTTGTCGTTTGCCACAGTGGTGGAACCCTCGGTTTCGTCTACTGGTAGTCCTTACACGGACGATTCATCAGAGGTTTCCCAATCCTCTGCTGAACTGCAACAGCCTATTGTTTCCGAGTTTCCTGATGGGGGACCGGTTCTTGTTGAGCAACCCTTTGGGGGACCAGTTGAGTTCGATTGGCCCTTTTCAGACCCTGTGTCTGAATTGAGATTAGGAGCTGATTTCCTTTCTCTTACATCGGGTTCACCTTTTGTTGCTGCTATATTTCCTCCTAGTCCTCGCCGTTTATTGTGCGATTTAATGGCAGGATCAACCATGAGTGATTCTGGTGAGGAAATCCCAACGTCTAGTGAAGACTATCAGCTCTTCCCACGAAGATTGTTTCCGGGAGACAACTCTGAACTGGCTGACATGTCAACAGCCAGTCCCTCTTTACCGCCGGGATACAGATCTTTGGGTCAGATTATTTCTGCCGTAGCCTCTATGGGAGTGTCAGCTCCTTCTCCAAGGCCAGCTGCTACTACGCCCGGGGTGTCTCCTCAGACGCCCGTTACTTCTGTTCCCATTCGGCCCACTGTTTGTGTGGCCGCCTCTTCTCCTGTTGTCACAGCACCCTCTGCCAGGGCTATGCCAACTCCTAAAGATATCTATCTAGTGACTGCTATACCGGAGAATATCTCTCCGGAGGAGTATCGGTTGTCTCTGCAACAGCCGAACCCCGAGGTTGGACCATCCTCCCAAGATCCCAACCGCTCTTACTTTTTGCACTATGCACAGGATGGTACTCCCGTGTATGCTTTTCCAGGTCAGTATGACGAGCACGGGGACATTTTACGTCTGCCTGCTCCTGAGGCTTACCTCCATGCTCAAGGTTTACCTCATCACCAGGCTTATAACCTGCAAGGGAAACCTTTCCAAGGCCAACCTTCGGGCCAACCTGGCTACCCTTATGACCCACAGGGGCAGCCCATCCAAGGCTACCCTGCGGGCCAGCAAGGGCCATCATACGGTCCGCAAGGACAGTATTACAGCCCTTCTGGTCAACCTGTCCAGCCTCAGCCGGGGTACCAACCGGGACTGGTCTATGGTCCTGGGGGGCAAATCCAGCCTTCTTTACCCATGCAACCGCAGCATCCTATTGTTTCTAACGTTGCATATTAGTCGGGACCATCCTATGGTTCTGCTTAAGGTCAAACCGGTTTCCAGCAACCACCTAGCCCTATTCCTCCACCAGGCCAACCGGCTCATCCGGTACAACCCAGTGTTCCGCCTCTAGGCCAACCAGCCCATCTAGTACAACCTGGGGCTCCTTTACAGCCAGGTCAGCCTGTGCAACCGGTGCAGCCTGTCTATCCGGGTCAACCTGGTCATTCAAGTCAGCCCTCTCAGTCAGGTCAACCTGTTCACTCAGGGCAGCCCGCTCATTCCATCAACCCTGCACAACAGCCGGTTCATTCGATGTCGCAGCCAAATCAACAGCTCTGCCCTACGTATCAGGCTCCGCAGGGTTCCACTTTTCAGCAGCCTACTCATCCTCAGGGTGGTTATTATCCTCATGGTCAGTCTCAACCGAATTATAACCACCCCAGAGGCTCTCAGTATTATCCTCCTCCACCCGGTTTTACCTACACTCAGCAGCCAAATCCAAATGCTGCTTACACCGGGCCGACACAAAATCAGGGTCCGTACTCTGGTTATCAAGCCCCACACTCTGGTTACCAGCATCCAAATCAGTCTGGTTATACGACCTACGCCCCCTACGGTCAGAATCCTATGGGACAGAACCCATGGGGGCAAGGATATTCACAACCATTGTGGAGTATGGGTACCGGACCTCATCCCGGGCCTGGCATGACGGTTAATCCACCATTGTCGTTCCTGGCTACCTTGGAGCTGCCGGATGTTTCAAAATTGACCAATGATCCGATCTTACATAATCTGTATTGGCCTCTGGTTCCCACCAAGATACCAGGTGATTGCCCCAAGTTTGAGGGAAAAGCTAGAGAGGACCCCCAAGCGCATGTGATGACATATCATCTTTGGTGTTCCTCTAACTCTTGGGTCGACGATTCGATTCGTCTGCGCCTCTTCCAGCGTACTTTAACTGGAGCTACTGCTAAGTGGTACATAGAGTTATCCCGTGGTATTTTCCAAGATTTCAATTCTTTAGCCATGGCTTTCCTCACGCACTTTCAGTTACCGGTTCGTTATGAAGCCGGGATGCACCTCCTGACTTCTCTGAAGCAGGATAAAGCCACTCACATCTCTGATCACATTCATGAGTGGCGGCGCCATCGTAGAATGATCAAGTTTCACATACCTGATCAGATACTAACTCACTGGTTCACCACCTCCTTCGTGAATAAAATCGCCCAAGATATTGCGATGGGAGCGTGTGTGACGGAGGAACAAGCCATTGCGCATGCCCAATATCTGGATCTTGTGTATTCTCAGTCCAACACACTTTATGATATCTTTCCTGATGCCCCGCGGTCCGGAACCTCTAAGGCTCCGCCTACCCCTGCGGTGGATGGTGTCATTGGTTCTGTCTCTCAAAATTAGAAGAAATCTTCGAATGGGAAGCAGAAGTCTAATTCTTCCAACAATGCTCCTGCTAATCCCGCCCTGTCCGATTCTGGCAAAACCGCAGAGGTGAATGCCGTTCAGGCCAATCCTACGGAGAAATCCTCCAAAGGGAAGAAGAAGGGCAAAGGCAAATCTAAATCTGATGCCCCAAAGCCAGAATCTAAATCTCGCACTGAGGATGGTTCTCAGCGTAAACCGAAGTACCCTTGCCTCATTTGTGAAGGGGACCATTATACTAAGGATTGTCCACGACGATCCGAGGTTAGTCAACTTCTCAAGGGCCCTAAAGGGACTTCGGCTGTTCTAAAAGAGCCATTTCCATCTCAGCAGACCCAGATGGTCGAACAGCCGTCACCATCTGCACCGTTTGGGTCTCAGGTTTTCATGATGAAGAGTGTTGCACCTATCTCTGTCGCTACGCGGTCGAAGGATTACAACGAATCGCGACAGGCACCCGGGAAGGCAGTTGCGGATGGACCGCCTCCCCTACCTGCCTCCGGTTCGTTGGAAATCGAGAAGCCTACTCCTGAACCCGTTGTGAAACCACCTTCTAAAGGTGTCCTTCGAAGATATTCTTATAATCCGAATGCTCGTGCCGCTCAACATTACAGCATTGTTGAGGATTTGGCACAGGCGCCGTCTGCCATGTCTGCGCTAGAAGTTCTTCAAAGTTGTCCTTCGCAACGGAAGGCTTTACTGTCTGCGATCGGGGGCATTGATCCCGCCGACTCGAGTCTTCTCACCTTCGATTTAGAGAATTTCACTCCCCGGCTTCCACATCAAATCGCTCTTGTTATTCAAGTCGGGATTAACGGCCTTAACATTCATAGGGCCGTTGTGGATGAAGGTGCCTCTACTTGCGTTATGTCCTCCGCTTGCTGGAAGGCCATCGGCTCTCCAGCCCTTTCGTCATCTCCCAATGCCCTAGAGGCATTTGATGGTCGGGAATCCAAACCCCTGGGTGTTCTCGAGAGTCTAGCGATCACATTACAGGGGAAGACTGTCAACGTGGAAGTAGAAGTAGTCGACGCCAGGCTCAACTACAATATACTTCTTGGCCGCAGCTGGACCCATGCCATGCTCTGCGTGCCATCCACCGTCTTTCGATTCATTAAGTTCCCTCACGAGGGAAAAATTGTCACGGTGGATCAGTTGTCATTTTTCACCTCTACCTCTGAGAACAACGTGCCATACGTGGATCAGATTCCAAATCCCCCAGACAGTGTAGGACCTGGTCTTTTCAAAGACCCAGTCCTCATGGGTATTTTTCCCGCACCATCGCCGCACACCGCTCAAGTTAACATGATTTCCAGGTCCGATGACCCCTGGCTTATTCCTACGCCTGAGCAGGTGTTTGAGTTTGGAGAATCAATGCCCTTGACTCCAGTAGAGATCAGCTACTGTGAAATTGTTGCTGCATCTGATCCTCCACCTCCTCAGCATGCTCTGTTGAGCATGGCTCTCGACGTCTACTCTCAATCCCCCTGGCTTGGTCAGGCTGATTCACCTGATCCTCTCAAAGAGACTTTCCCTTCCGATGAGGCCATCATTGAAACTATGTCTCTTAAGGAGCTGCCTTGGGGCGATGGACATCATCGCTCCTCATTTATGCCTAGCTTGGGGGCAATGACTGACTGTCTGGAGCGTTATGCTACTCAGGTTCCTACCCCTCCTCTTCAAATGCCCATATTGACGCACGAGGTTTTTTCGGAGGGTAACCTCGGTAACGTCACTCAAACCGTCCCGATCAACATCTCCGTTAAACCGGGGATCGTTGAGAATATTCATGTGGGTGTGACTTGTTCTCCCAATGAGATTCAAGTCTATACTAAGCTTTTTAAGGAATTCAGAGATGTTTTTGCGTGGTCCTACGAGGAAATGCCGGGGATTGATCCCAGTATCGTAGTGCATGAGATTCCAACCTATCCTGGTGCGAAGCCCGTGCGCCAACGCTTACGCCCCATGCATCCTCGGAAAGCCGCCGCAATTAAGGCAGAAGTTGAAAAAATTCTGAACGTGGGCTTTATTTATCCTATCCCCCTCACAGAATGGGTGTCTAACATTGTCCCTGTCGATAAAAAGCAGGGTACGATTAGAGTCTGTGTTGATTATCGCGACATCAATCGCGCCTGTCCCAAGGATAATTATCCCACTCCGTTCATAGACCAGATCATCGACGAATGTGCCAGAAGTGAGATCTATTCCTTGATGGACGGTTTCTCAGGATATAATCAGATCAATATTGCACCTGAGGATTAGCACAAGACCACGTTCATCTGTTCGTGGGATACTTTCGCGTATAAAAAACTCTCGTTCGGCTTAAAGAACGCTGGCGCTACTTTTCAGCGTGTGATGTCATACGCTTTTCATGACATTCGCCATATCGTTCAGCCGTATCTGGACGACTTTCCAGCTCATTCAGCTAAGCGAGAGGACCATCCTGAAAATCTTCGCCAGATATTTCTTCGTTGCAAGCGCTACAACATTAGGCTTAATCCTCATAAGTGTGTCTTTGGCGTGGATTCTGGCCGTCTTTTGGGATTCATAGTCTCGAAAGACGGGATTCGCCTTGACCCTTTAAAGGTTGAGGCCATTATTAATCTCCCATCACCCTCCTCCCTATATCAGTTACAGAGTCTGCAAGGGAAAGCGAACTTTCTTCGGCGCTTTATCCTGAATTATGCTGAGGTGGCCAAAGGATTCACTCGTTTACTAAAGCATAACGTTCCCTTCCACTGGGACGAAATCGCTCAGCAATCCTTTGAGAAGCTGAAGACGTTGCTTGTCAATGCTCCGTTGCTTCATCCTCTGGACTACCACCGCGACTTCACTTTATATCTTGCCACCGCATTTAGCACCATAGCCATGGTCTTGGTGCAGAATGACGATGACGGTAATGAACATGTTGTTTATTATCTGTCACGGAACCTTCTCGATCCAGAAACGTGTTACGCTCATGTCGAGAAGTTGGCATTAGCCGCAGTACACGCTGTGCAGCACTTTCGCCATTACATCCTTTTGCATACGATAACAGTGGTTTCAGACTGCAACCCTATGACGTATATTCTCTCTAGACAATTACTGGGGGGCAAGTACTCCAAATGGATTGTGATCCTGCAAGAGTTTGACTTAGAGTTCACTACCGCTAAGTCAAATAAATCACTGGTCTTCACGGATCTGATATGCTCTCTCCCTACAGACTCTGCTCCCTCACATTCTGAAGACCATATACCGGACGAAATGCTGTTCCTCATCAGTACTCGTGACCCTTGGTACGGTGATATAATTGTGTATCTTCAGACCTCAACATTTCGGTCTGAGTTGGATAAAGCTGCTCGCCGACGGATTCGGCATCAGTCCCAGCCCTACCGTATAGTAGGAGATACCTTATACCGCATTGGAGTAGATTCGGTGCTCCGGCGGTGCCTTACCTTGGAAGAGGCTGAAAAGGTCCTTAATGACTGCCACAGTGGCGCCTATGGTGGACATATGTCTGGATATGCTACTGCCCAGAAAATTCTGCGAGCAGGTTATTTCTAGCCTTCCATATTCAAAGACTGTATCACTGCAGTCCGTAAATGTCATGCGTTCCAGATATTTCAGTGCAAGATGCGCGCGCCGCCTCTCCCATTGCATCCTGTTATTACCGTCGGCCCTTTTGCGAAATGGGGCGTGGATTTTATGACGTGTAACCCTCACTCGGCCGGGGGGCATGCGTATATAATTGTCGCTGTCGACTACTTAACCAAGTGGGCCAAGGCGATGCCTACACTAGCTGCTGACGGTAAAACGACTGCTCAATTTATATTCAACCACGTTATTGCACGGTTCGGGGTTCCTCAAGCCATCGTCACTGATCACGGTACTCATTTCTGAGATTATATGATGGCGGAGCTGACTTCAAAGTTGGGTTTGCGTCACGACAACTCAACACCATATTACCCTCAGGCGAATGGTTAGGTTGAGGCAGTGAACAAGGTTTTGGTCACTATTCTTCAATGAACATTTGGTATTCACAAATCCAATTGGCATCTCCAACTGTTCTCAGCTCTCTGGGCATACCGAACATCTGCTAAGAGTGCAACTGGATTCACACCATTTCAATTGGTGTACGGTTTGGAAGCAACTCTTCCGGTTGAATGCGAGATTCCTTCTCTGAAATTAGTTGTGGAACTTCTACCTGATACTTCTGTTGAGGAAGAACGTCTTCTGTATCTGGAACGGTTAGATGAAACCCGTCATCTGGCTGCTTTGATCATTGAAGCACAAAAGAAGAGGGTCAAAACTCATTTTGATAAATCTGTTTTCCCCCGTTCCTTTATCGAAGGAGACCTTGTCCTCCTGTACGATCAAGCACATGACAAGCTTGGAGCCGGTAAGTTCCAGCCTATGTGGCATGGGCCTTATATAGTAAAACGCGTTTTGAAAAATGGGGCCTACGAGCTTATAGATTATGAAGGAGTTCCGCTGGCGCAACCCAGAAATGGGCTGTACCTTAAAAAGTACTATGCCTGAAGTAATTTCTTGGTGTGGTGTGTGTACATAGGTGTGTGTTTTTCATTTGTGTGCATGTATTGTGTGGTGTGCTTTGTAAACATCTTTCTGCTGATCGGGTCTTCCTGGTTGTGCAGATGTCTTTTCACCCATTTGTTGGTTTCGCGGATGGTGCCTCCCGCAGTACCAGGAATCTGTCTTCAGCAGCCTGGGTAATCTATGATCCTGCTGGTGAGTTGGTCAACCTGCAAGGTGTGTGTCTAGGACGTACTATGAACAACATCGCGGAATATAGTGCTGTGTTAGAATTATTAACCGAGGCAGTAAACCTTGGTATCCGTGAATTGCTTGTGTATCTAGATTCGCAACTTGTAGTGTTACAACTGAATGGACACTATTCGGTAAGAAACCCATCCATTTTACGTCTGTATCTGCGTATTCGATTACTGGAAAGGAATTTTGACTACATTACATATCAACATATACCCAGACATTTGAATACATTAACAGATGCAGTAGCAAATTTGGTATTAGACAGACATTTGCGCAATTTGTAAATCATCATCACATGAAAAGAAAGATCCATCCAGAAATAGATATGCATATATATATAGATATCAAAATGTTTACATAGAGTGTGTCACATAAAGTAAAAATATACATAATCGTCTTAAGTACATCCGGAGACGATATGTCTCTCAAAAAATATGTGTGGTATAATCCCTAAGAGCTAATCCGCATGGTGCTCATGATAACATGTAACTGCACGCACTAAACGTCTCAGGATTCGGTGGATCCGACTTGGAACTCCCACCGTATGATGCTGGTACGCCATCGGTACATCCGCTAGCCGAGCATAGTCTGGGATCCCTCGGGCAATACCCTCGATATTCTGGATCAACTCCTCTCCTCCTGTGCCCTCTGCCTGAGGATCAGGGGCGAGAAGGGTCCTCCGCACGATTGGAGACATACCAGCTGGCCTCTCAGGGCCCACATCTGCATACATAGATAAAATGTGTTAGGATGAATGTGTATTAACAAAAAAAAACATAAAACATAAAAATAAAAAAACATGAGGTCTTACCCAACTCCTCGTCCCAGTCATCTCCTTCTGGCAGTGGGAGATCTGGGTCTTCGGTGAAGTCAGTTCCTGCATATGGCCAGTCCTCCACTACAATCAATTGGTGCCATAACCACCTAAAAAACTCCGGCCTCTAGGACATCTGTTGGCCGCCTCCAGCTCTGGGCATTAGTGCTGCCCAGCGAGCCATTCTTGGCTCTCGTGGAATCGGCTCTGCTACTATGGCCCCTTGGCCCTGGAAGATTGGTAAGCATTCCAGAATGAACGATACCAGGATGGAACCATAGCCAAACTGTTTCAGTTTAGCTTGCTTGCATTTTGTGAGCTGTCTCTTCATGTTTATTGTTACTGCTGTAGCCCAGTCGAACAATAAGGGACTCATGCACTCTGAGGCCAGCAGGAGTTGGGCCTTTGTGGCCTCGTGTGGTGCCTGCGATCCTGCAGCCCGCGTGATGGTATGTAGGAAAACTCTCAATGCCAGGTCGGGGATAGTGTGGATATCCACCTTTTTTCTCCCTCATCCCATTTGTGCTCTTGGGCACACTCGTGCCATCACTTCTTCCATCTTCTCGCCAGATGGTCTGCTCCCAGTCAGAATGGGTACCGGACCTCTGCAGGACATTCCAGTTATTAAATACACATCAGGGACCTCCAGCTCCAATACCTGATCTCGCAGCTTGAACACTTTTTCCTGTTCGTCCCAAACACTGATCAGATACTGGAGGAGCTCGGGCTGAGCTCGTAAACAGGGTGTAAGGAAGAACTTCTTTAGCCCACAGTTTCTGAGGGCATTCATGCAAGCCTCACTTTCTATGGCCTGTTCATCCTCTTCTCCGTTTTCTCTTTCTTTCCACTCAATCACCATTTTGCTTGATTTCCTGCATCCACATGGTCATAAACCCTTAATTAGATCTCTGGTAGGCTTCAAATTTCATTCAATTTGGTTAAAATCTCGAATTTTTAGGCGGAAATTTAGGTTCGGCCGCTGGCGCGGCTGTTTTGTGAATGGTCGCGCCACGTGGCGCAAGCCCTTTGAATAGAAAAGCCCATTGGTGCAGGTCCGTGCCCGATACCCGCGGCAATGAGCGCAGCCCTAAAAATTCAAAGAGTGGCCACAGAGGGTTGATACATGAGGGAAAACTATTAAAAAATGGATTGAAATGAAGAACAGGGAAGCGCCTCTTACCTGTCACATACGAGAATCTGAATGGTCAACCGGATTTGTCGCTATCGCCGTCAGAAGTTTGCACTCCAAAATGGACCACTGCTGCTTTTTACCAAGGTAAATAGTAAATGTAATTATGTTTTTACCATTTTCGCATATTTATAACTTTTTCGACATTGGATAGGTTTTAAAAGTTATTTTTATCAAATATTTTAATATGTTATGTCGAAAATGGGTTTTACGCTTGCTTGGTATGTGCAGCAGTAGGTTTTTGCGACTTTAACGGTGGAAACGAGTTGTATTTTATACTTTTTCGGACTCGGTAAATACACGAAAAAGTCACTATGGAGTCATCTTTCAGCTCTTTTCTGACTCTCTAAACATGAAAAGATTGCCGAGGTCCTTGTCATTTCGATCTCGTTAAAATGGACACGAATCGACATCTACCCAGTATACGTTTACCCCTTTTTCGGGCTGGGATAGATTGATTACGAAAAAGGAATACCCTAGCCTATCGCGACTAGGAGGTTTTCTCGGATATTATTTTCTACCTTTTCGGATCTGAGAAACTATTTATGAAAAGGGACCTGTGGAGTTTACTTTTCTGTTGTCTTTTCAAACTCTCTAAACATGAAAAGACGTCGAGTTCTCCCTTTGTCAGACTCGTTAAACCCTGATGACATTGGATCTAGTTGAAATGACGTTCTCTGAGTTCCTCCTTCCTAGGGATCGTTAAATGTACTAGGATGGATTTGCCCGAAGGGCGAACTTATATTACAAGCATATGCTATCCCCTTCAAGCTTGTTATCAAAAATAATTGGGGTACTCGCCAGAAATGGTTGGGGAAAAATGGAACCGTAATCATTGTCGTGTCGGCAGTATGTCGCTCTTGAACATGGCACTTGTCTGCATTCGTGTCGAGTTGGGGACATCTCATCTCGTTTTTTCACTTGCCTCCGTGGGTATGGGTAATCCTTTTTGACCTCTCCTCTGCTCATTGCCTTGTCACCATGACCTCTGATCCGTTGATGTCAAATATGCTGCCAAAACCACTATTTGTGCCGTTATATGTTCAAGAGAAGTTGGCCTCTGCGAATATCAACCTTCCTCTGATTCTCATACGATCCTGATTCACAACAAAAACATCATGTTCCTCTGTCTCGTGTTGATGATGTGGGAAAAATTATGGCCCACCTTTGATCAAGGTCACTTCCTGTCGACTTCAGCTCATTATCCAAGAAGTTGATCTAGAGACTCCTTTATGGTACCTTGGAGCTTGCATGCCTCAATGGTAGGTTCGTCGCATTCGACGTGGGCCTCCGATCGAGTGATTCTACGGGTGTTCGACACCAGCTCATTGATTCACACGCCGTAGATTGTACCTGTAGTACCTTGAGGGCCATTTTCATTATTGGTGGTTCCTCTCGCGTCTGTTAACAACTCTCATCATTGGCTGGTAATCAGACGATGTTCTTGCATGTTCGACTTCAGCTCACATATTCGCATGCTTGAACTTGTACTTTGTTTGGGTCGAGATGGAGCACAAGACCCTGGATTGTGTCTGTTGTAATCCAGGCTGCGATTGTGGATTATTATCATTTTGTACATGACTCACTGATTGGATGGCTGCGACCATACCTGAGTCTATTTATTTGATCTTAGTTGGATGGCTGCGCCCATACTCTGGATCCGGATTATATCATACTCTGTTTCGGATGGCTGCGTCCATACCACTTATACATCATGTACTTGAGATATCGGTTGTATCTTTCTGCGCAGGTTTTCCGACGGCGGGCCTTCAGTTGAACATGTTCTCGTAAAGCATTTCACCCCTCTCTCTCTCGGGCCTCATACTTTAGGGGGCATCTGTTACACAGTAATTTGTCACCGTCCCTACCATTCCCCGTCCCGCACAATGGAGGACCCATTTTGTGACATGTGAACATTGTCATGCCTTGAAATCATCATCAATGCATTCCTCTAAACATGAGCTTCAATTGCCCTAAAGACATCTCCTTGCAAAAAACCATGAAAACATCTCCTTTTGCATTGGCGCGGGCAGACAGTTCATCACTCGCGCCAATGGGGAAAATCCTGCAAAGAGGCTGCGCCAACTGGCGCTCTGTCCCAGAGTCGCAGTCGCGCCAGCCAATTTAAGGAGTGTTTTTTAAATAGAGATGGCAGAAGTTGTGTTTCAACAAACTCAGAAACCATTTTCTATCTTGAGTTGGGAGGTTTGGCTACGGGAGTTCCATGGAAGGGAAGTGGTTTGCCACCTTTCATGGAACCTTCCTTGATGATAGGGCCAATCCCACAATAATAGGGATCCCAACTCCCTCCTTTCCCATCTATAAAAGCTTGCCTATTGCCATTGCAAGCTAGTCTTGAAGTGCCTAAGCTTTGAATCTCCAAATTCCCAAGATCCTTTGTGCTGTAAGAGCCCTCTTTCTTCCCTTAAGGCCGACTCAAGTAAGGAGACTATCGTCAAGAGACTCTAGAGAGGCTTTCCCTTTCCCTCGCGAGCTTTGCGAGACGTGAACGACTGGGGACCCTTCCGAAGGAGACCGCAGCTTCAGAACATTGGTTGTACTCTCTTTCGATTGTTTATTAATGAATGACTACCGGTTATGGTTCCACTCTGTTTTTCACTTATGTTAATAATGAGTTATATCATTTCTGACTGATATATAGTTGCGCATTCTGGATTTTATGCTTGTATTCGTGTTTTTTCTTGCATGTGCAGGTGTCCATTCACGGAGATCGTGGGGATCGTGATCTGCCGAGGCTGAGGAATGGGAATGTTGTCTCTTCTACGAATCATAGCACTGGACTCCAGGTAGGCCTCCATTGTTGGCTTATTTATTCGCAATTAGGAACTTGCACTGTAGCATTTGATGATTGTTGCTAGACCCCTGCTGGGCTAGTAGGGATAAGCCTACGTTAAAACGGTTACCGTCTCAGTCACGCCAAGCCAATTATCTTCAAGAACTACCTCCATCCTATCCTTCCAGTCTATGTAATTCGAGCTACCCTCAAGGGCATACTCCATTCGCAATCCATTGAAAGAAATTTCAATGAATACTCAACTGTCGCACCAAGAAATTTCTGCAGCAAATTCGAATTGTTCACCAACACAAAACTCAGCAATTATTCACAATTGCAATCTCTAGTAATCAATACTGCTCTGATACCATGTAGAAATTTATTAATACTGATGTATTACTAGATTCTCCCAATCTAAAAATATTTATCTTCTTGCTAAATACAGAATCCTTCCATTGTTAAACTTGTGGAAATTTAAAACTCAATTGCAAACACGTGAATAAATTCAATCACACATAACACAATTGTTTAATGGGAAAGCTTAAAGCTAAAAACCCCAAATATCATATATTATGTATATTAATGGAATCATGTAAAAATCTCATACAAAGCTTAGTACATCAAGCTCTCAGTACAATGTAGATTCATTACACACTGTCATGCAGAAATTTGCATATCTATGCACCAATTTCTTGCCTCACGACAACCTGCCCTTCGATGATAATCACTGAAGAAGACCCTGATAATTCAGTGTACCTTGACTACGCAATCCTCATTGCTTAACAAAATGTGTGTCAGATGCATTGAATGCATCACTATAGTCACAATAGATAGTCCATCTCACCCTTTCACCTATATCTCCACTGGGTCTCCACTGGAACTGACATGCAAGTAGTTAACTGTTGTATTTGTTCAGTTGTTAGTGATTTATTAGTTGTGAATTAATTAACTAATTAATTCACTAAACTCTCACTAGTGTATCTTTCAGTTAGACTAGATACAACTAGCTCAACTGAGTTTAACTCACTTAACTGAGTTAAACTAAATAACAACTCCATAAACTACTCTTCCAACTCTATCATAACTTTTCCACTTCAGTTCTAACTGAGTTCTCCATGCATGAGCCACCAATAAACCCTATGAATTGCGTAATTCCTTCAACCCACTGATTTTCCAAATCTGTTCACTGAAATAAAGTGCTCCAAGAGAATAATTTGATGTTTATTGTCAGATTATTATTAAGAGCTAATAATAATCGTTATGCATCTATTTTTAGATCGATGATCTATTAATAGACTTTGCCCAATATTCTGAAAACAGAATTTCATCTATTTTTCACATTTGACCAACCATCTACAAATAACATCCTGCAACTTATAGAATATGCTCAACATGTCTAAAAATAGACATACACCTAAAAATAGCTTGCGGACCCCACTTAATGAAGGTGCTTAATTTTCACTAAGCTCATCATCTTGTTGAATCTCAACATTAGAAGAGTGAGGACTATCTGGAAATGTCGGAAAATGTGTCACTCTTCTAACACTTAAATGAAGTATCGGAATTGCGACTCTAGGAGAAACCACATTTTGCCCCGCCTCAAAGTGTCGCTCTTGGGACGGTTATGTGTCACAAGAGCGACATTTTGGCCGTCAGAAATTGGGACAAATATGCTAGTGTAATTTACGTCAAAATCATCTTCATATATATCTATATATATATAAAAAAAACCTTAAAAGAAAATATTTTAATGTTGTATATAATAAAATATCAAATGTGGGTTATGAGTAAAATATTTTGATATGAATTATTATTGACACATACTTAAATATATTAATAACAGAAACACTATTTTACTATGTGCTCATAAAATGGTTCAATGCACATGTTATGTCAAATATTTTATATGGTTAAAAACCATTTGAAGTGGTTTTACTATTTTATAGTTTAATTATTTTTTAGGTATATTATTTTTTTGTCCAAATCCAAAAAATATTTTTTGGAATTGTAATTTTAAGTTATATAATCTTTATAGCATTCAAAAATACAATTTAAACAATGAAAAATTACACATTATTTTTTGCACTCTAAAATAAGTTTGCACATGAATAAATCTGATTCCTCTTAGCTCATGTTAGATTTATGCTTAACATAGATCTATGATGGTATTAAAAGTGTATTAAACCTATATATTCAAGTCCTTTGTAAACTTGTTATTAGAGTTTATGAACTTTTATATTGAAGATACCACTTGTAATAATTGTGCTTACTTGAGTTGAACCACATATATATATATATATATTAAAACATGTCATATATATATATATATATATATATATATATATATAATAGAATTTATTTAATTTAACAATGGACACAAATTTATTCTACTAAACCTTGCTCATTCCCTTGGCACAAAAAATGAAATATGGAAACATTTGTTAAGAACAAAAAAATATGTTGTTGTTCCAACCCTCAACAAAATAAAGGTATCCACAAGTACCATGGATTTTCTTAAGTTTTATTTTTAATTCGTGCATATAATTCATGACTATATTTTCTTACCCTTGTCTATACTTTTCACATCAAATAGTTATTATTTTTATTAACACACATAGTTACACATGGTTGCAACACATGAATTAATTATTTTTGGATAAGCTCCTTCAGACTTGGTTATATCTTTTAAAAATTATCCCATTTGTTGATTATTTTTTTTTTTTACATTTTTAACTCTTTATCTAAGGTTATTCCATTCGAATACATTTTATTCTTGAGAAATGTCTTGATTTATTTTTTTTCCATGTATTGAGCTATCAACTGTTGTTATTAACACACATAGTTACACATGGTCAGGGTGCATGGATTACTTATTCTTGGATAAACTCATTTAGACTTTGGTTAAATATTTTAAAACTTAGCATTTGTTGATAATTTTTATTTTACATTTTTAACTCTTCATATAAGTGTATCCCATGTGAATACAATATATTCTCGAGAAATGGCTTGGTTGTTTTTTTTTTTTAAGTCTTGAGCTATCCTTGATTCCACTATAGAACTCTCTAGATGATCTTGAAAATTGGTCTATGTCACACAACAAGGGGCACATTTGTCACGACCACACTTTTTTTTAGATCATTGATGTGGCAAACAATCAATTCCCTTTATAACTAGGGTAAGAGATTGATGGTCAGGAGAGCTCGAGGTGGTTTTAGGTAACTAGCTCACCTCTCTACAACTAATGAGAGTCATTTTTCTTATCATTTGTTAGGCCCCTATATTACTATTGTAGTCCCTTATTGTTATTAGTGTAGCCCCCTTTTGTTATTTTTGTACCCCTGTAGTTCCCATATTGTTATTATTGTGCCCCATAAAAGCCCACTATTGTTATTGTTGTGCCCTTACATAATTATTTTTAGGTTGGATAGGATTATATTTACCCCATGGACTCCTATATATGGAAAGGAGGTTTTTTAATTTGTGTCATCCAATAATTGTTCATTTATGTAATTTAAAGGAGGTTTCCCCCTCGAAGAGGTTGATTTTGAAGTCATTGATCTCTTTTTTCTTCTTTTTTTTGAGCTGGTTTCATAACATCAACAATGTGGAACTTGGCTCTGCACGTTAGGTTTTCCTCTCTTTGCATTCAACATCATGCACTTGTTAGAGCTCTTCCATTGATGCAAACATATAAATTAATTACCCTACGGAAGGGAATTGTTGCGAGAAAAAAAGTGTTGTTGCAGAAAATATACAACCGTTGTATCCTCAAGGTGAGGTAGGTAACTTGTTATTCAAAAAAATTTGTGCAATTTTCTTAGCTTGGTACTTCTTTCTACCTATATACCCTATCATTGTACCCATAATACATTATTCTAATTTTTGTTTTCTTTTATGTTCTCCCTTTGATTCACCTTCAAGGGTTTTATTACATGAGTTAAGGGTTTAAATTCCTACATTGAGTAGGACTATTTCTGTGAAGACCCCTAGCCTTTAAATGTAATTTTTTATTTCTATCAAGTCTCTTTCTTTCATAGTTCCTATGATTGAGAGTGTGTTCTCCTAAAATAATAAGTATATTTTTTCACAAGTTAAAGTGGTAGAGGGAAGTCTCATGCTAGGGTTTTTCAGAGATATTTTTTTATTATATATCAGCATCTTTTTTTTTCTTGGGCACCATTGAATATACCCTCATTTAACTTTCTCTTTGTCTCTGGTAATTTTTTTTAGAATAAATAACCCTTACTCCGATTTCCATTTTTTCATAATGCAGGTGTGTTGTTGGTAGTAAAATGAGCGTGGCTTCAAATTGGTTTGTACAGTTCTTTGTTTTTTTCATATGGTTTAATTTTCAACTAGGTGAAGCTCTTATTCCCTTATACTTCATTTCCCATGTTTTATTTACCACATGGCTCAACCTCATGTCTGTGAAAGAAACATTAATTCAAGTTATGCAACAGGAAGAAAGTTATAGTTTTTTTTTTGTAGAAGAAGAAAATGGTCAACAACCCTTTCTCGGTCCTTTACTGTACAGAAGAATTCTACTTGGGAATAAAAATTTTTGTTATAAAATTTGAATATTTCACTATTTCTTTTGTCTCTATAATGAACTTAAGAGAGGTTTTCCTTACCAGTTTTTGTTTAGAACCCCTTTTTCTTTTGTCCGTGATAACAATTTTATTATTTCAGTGAAAGGAAGTGATATTTTCCTTATTGTTCAACTATATGCATGCAAGAATTCCTCAATTTGTTTTTTTTTTAATTTTTAAGAAAAAATCTACAAAATTCCATCTATAAGATTTAATTTCTTTCATTTTTAGTTTTCCTCGGCAGGTAGAAGAAAATGGTTTTGTTGTCGCTACTACAACACCCTCAAAAATTTTGGCTTGCACTAAATTTCAGAGCCTACCTTGGTCTTGTATATTGTCATTGCAAGCATTGGAATCCATTCCTTGTCTTTCTCTAAGTGTTTTGGTCTCTTTTGCGAGAAAATAAAAGGTCATATTTTCACATGTTAAGCATCGCATGATGTATATAAAATTCTTTTGGTGGTTTCAATGGGTTATATTTGTGAAAATGAGTTGATCCTGCCATGTAAACATCTTTCACACTCATTCTCAATTTTTTAAGCATTGTCACACAAGTGTTGTCACAGTCATCGCAAAGATCTTCAATGTCGCACTTGTCGTAAGCTTTCGCAAAGTTATCGCACTAAGGGAAGTATGTTATTTATGTGTCCTAGATGACCTATGTTGTGATCACATTTGAGGTCTTATCATTGTTCACATCAGCCTCACTGATCTCGCACTTATTCAATTTCTGAAACCTCTCCGAGCAATAAAACTAGCCTCATCTGACCCTCCTGAACTGTGCATTGTGTAATATCAGCCCTCTATATGTGAACCTACCTCTTAACACTATGAAATGTGTAGTTCCTGCCTCTTAAGCCTGTGCACTACCTAGTTCCAGTTCTCAATCATGGACCTCGGTGTATAAATTATACAAACATATGTATATCAATACGTTCAATCCGATCAATCAATGTACTAAAGCAAGATACTAAATCCTTCTACAAATCAATTACAGAAAATAAATATGATCGCCAATCACAACAAGTAAAGAAAGAAACAAATCAAACCATAACACACATATTTTCTCGAGGAAAGCTTGCTGCTCAAGACCCCTCTATCTTCTATTGTATCTTCACCATGGAATCATGAAACAATTACAATGCACTCTTCTCACAAGATTCTCCTGCACTCTCACAACTGTCTCACACTGATCCGGAAAAAATCTACCAACACTTAGCCAATTTCCTTCCTCTAATCAACCTACCTTTCTTGTGCAATTCATGTGGAATGCAATCCCTATTCTTTAGGAATTTCATCCTTCCAAAACTGCGCAATTTTCATGGGAAATTCAATGGATGTCTTGTTGCATTTAGGAAGCCTACTAATGACACAATTGATAGTTAACATCCCTTTAACCTTTGTCTCAACTTAGTATCCACTGGAACTGACGTGAATGCAACTATTAATAGTAAATCATCAGTTTCATGGTAGATCACTGCATGTGAATTAAATCTGATTTAATTCACTCGATCCCTCACTAATGCAACAAACAATTAAAACTATTTAAATTGAATTTAAAGCTATTAATTGATTTAACTGATTTCTCATGCATTAAACTAATGCACTAACTGAAATTTGAACTTCATAACTAATATAATCTCTCTACATGCCTCACCAACCACCCTCAACTCGAAATACATGATCTAACTAAGTTTATCACACTCAGTTAACTATTACAAGTGATTATGAGATAAGATTAATTTTATTGTCCAATTTAATTAAGTGAAAATTAAATTAGACACATTTCTTGTTGACTTTTCAACACTCCCTCTCAACAAGAAAGGGATTATCTACCACCCGGATCCTGCCTCTATGGTATTCGAATTTTCTCCTGGTGAGCTAATCCAGGTGGATATCGGTGGCCACCCACCTAATCCATTTGGATCCACACCATCAATTCTTGCAACTTTTCACATTTAGCACCACTTACTATTTTTAGCAGTTTTTTAGGTCTTGAACTTCTCACATTGAAAGTTTTACTCCTCGGATATATCTTTCTAACGAGCTATTGAGCATGTCAAACAGAGATCGGATGCCAAAGTTACGTCCCCGAGAAGTTGAAACACTAATTTACCCCCAACGAGACCCACAGTTTTGGCGCTTCATCTCCTAAAGTTAGGTTTTTGGACGTTTCAGTTTTTCCATTGTATCTCAATAATAAATAGGCCCTTGAGCCTCATTGTAACACAGTTCAGAGGTCTATAGCCACCACATCTCTTCTCAGAGATTCGCTACCAACACCCTAGCTATTTTATTTCCATTATGTCTGTAAGCATATTTATGTTATTTGATGTTAATGAAATGATGCATTATTTCTACTGCATCTTTATGTTTATGGTTATTTCTGTATTCTGTTGTGTTCCTACATAAATCTAGATCAGTGGTATCAAAGGGTCTACTCTTTCTCTGTTTTCCTTTGCATTTCCCCAACGCGGTCAGGGTATAAGGAGTTAGGGCTAGATCTGGTTTAACCCTTGCAAGATCAGCCTCGCAAACCCCAATGACCTCCTGTTATCACTCATATTTTCCTTGAAGTTTTTGGAAGAGGATAGGGGTCCGAGGTAACCACAAACCAATTTTTTAGGTACAGAATCTAGCCAATCTGTACCCAAAGAGGGCTCTCTCTATAAAATTTAGCTTTGTTTTGCAAGGTATTAGGCTAGTTATAAAGTCCAGGGGTTTTGTTTGAATTTAGGTTGATGGAATTCTTTAGCTGAGATTAAGATCAAATAGTTTCAGTCCATTGGGCTAATGGAGTCAAAGGATTGGCTGCACTGGCTTAAGTTTTTTTAACAAAAGATGGTTTATCAGGGCAAGATAATCAAACTAGAAACAATTATAGATCTAAAGTGAATGGAATGGAATTCAAACGGATGAAAGGCAATAAAGAATCTTTCAACACATTCAAGAGAAGAGAAATATATTGATTATCAATAAAGAGCAGTTAAGTATTCTTTACTAAATAACCAAAGATGTATGAACTAGACAAACAGGAGCAATTAAGAATTCTTTGTTTAAACCAGTTTAGAGGAAAACTTAGAATAATATGGCCCAAATCGAGATTACATGCAGCACTTTGATTGATCTTTAAATATTCTAAATGTTTTCTTCTTCTTCTAAACTAGTTTAAACAACGAATTCTTAATTGCTCTTGTTTTTCTAGTTCATACATCTTTGGTTATTTAGTAAAGAATACTTAACTGCTCTTTATTGATAATCAATCTATTTCTCTTCTCTTGAATGTGTTGAAAGATTCTTTATTTCCTTTCATCCGTTTGAATTCCATTTCCATTCACTTTAGATCTATAATTGTTTCTAGTTTGATTATATTGTCCTGATAAACCATCTTTTGTTAAAAAACTTAAGCGATCGGCTCCATAGCTGAAAACTAATTTGATTAATCTGTTAAAATCCATCAACCTAAATTCAAACAAAACCCTTGGACTTTATAACTAACCTAATACCTTGCAAAACAAAGCTAAATTTTATAGAGAGAGCCCTCTCTGGGTACAGATTGGCTAGATTCTGTACCTAAAAGATTGGTTTATGGTTACCTCGGACCCCTTTCCTCTTCCAACAACTTCAAGGAAAATCTGAGTGATAACATAGTGGCGACCATACTGGGGAACTGAATCATTTTTACTATTTTTTAACTTATAAACTACAGACGGAGCCTGAAGATTAGCCAGGTAGCCTTTGAAATGCTTTTGCTCTGCAATTGCATAGTAAATAAACGCTACTTCATTCAATCTCCGGTCTAGTTGATAGACTGAACTTTGGTTTCAGACATTTAATCAGTTTCTCTAGTTCAATAAATCTTTGAGAAAATTATAACCCAAAAATCTTAAATTTCTTGAAGATTTTGTCGAAGTTGTATTTTTCATTCCATTTAAAACAAAAAACCAAAAATATAAATCATTCAGAAAACTTGCTTCAGAAAGGATTCATTATACCAGGTCAAATCCTGACCCTAACCCACCATCGATATTTGAGAATCCAAACCTGATTCCCAGAATTCTGAAAAGACAAGAGAGTCAAGAAAGCTCCGGGAGTTCTCGATCTCTTTTTAGATCAAACTCTTGTCCTGTGAAGTTTGTTTATCTTGAAGATGAACCATTTGATGAACATTTTGAAACTTCTCTATTCATAAATTTTTCTGACTCTGAGTTGTCCAATCTGGTTCTTGATCCATTATTTCTTGAAGATTTTCAATTTGAATTTATCACTTCACATCTTGACAAACATTTACAAAATTCCATTCAATCTGAGGTGACCTTTGAAGAGATTTCAAACTCTTCTGTGATTACTTCAGCTTCCCCTAGTTGATCTTCTTTTCCTCAAAATTCTCAAACACCAGCTACATCTTCTTCCCCTCCACCCACTACTTCCGGACCATCATCACCTGTTATTCCATTACACCTTCCAATGGCAAATAGATATGCTCCTTTAAGGTTACCGGCCAATCCAACGGCTTTTCCTCAAGATTACCAATCTAAAATCACTCCTTTTGATGGTTCCAGTACTTATACTGCACAACAACATACCAAAAGGATGACTGATTACTTTGAATTTTATGAAATAGATGTTGATGATGTGAGAATGCGAATTTTTATCCAGAGTCTTACTGGAGAAGTCAGGACATGGTTTAGGGCTCTTACTCCAAACAGTGTTGCTGACTTACCAGCCCTTTATAGATTATTTTTAAATAGATGGGAAAAGAAGAAAGATCCTCTTCAAATCCTATCAGAATTTGGAAAATTGAAGAGAGGACCCAATGAAGCAGTGCAAGATTATATCATTAGATTCAATGAAGCTTACAATGTTGTTCCCCAAAACCTTATACCTCCTCCGAATTCAGTATTGGTTAAATTTCCTAATGGGTTTGATTCTGAAATAGCATATTCACTTAGGGAAAGAGATCCTCAAACTCTAGAAGATATGCAAAGCATAGTTGTTAGTGTTGAAGCTAACCTGATAGAAAAACGAGCTAGAGCTAGAGCTGAAAGAAGGATGCCTATAAACGAAGAGCCTTCGGCTTTTGAAAGAAAGCTGGATGCAATTATTAAAGGGATGGAAAGATTGGGAGACAGAGTAGAGACAATCGAAATAAAATATTCTGGCGATGGTCAAAATGTTGTTAGAAACCCAAACTTCAGAAGAAATCAAAACCAAAATACTGGGAAAAATGTTCCTGACCAAAACATCAGGCCACCATTCCAGGAAAATTTCGTTGAAGGTTCATCTTCTGAGGAACCAACTGAGGATGTTGAAATAAATAACTTGACTGAAAACAAGAATGAACCAGAAGTTTTCCTATCTCAAGATGATAAAGAAAATCACATTCTTGAAACATTTCAAACTCATTCAAGAGAAACTTTTGATTTTAAGGAAGGATATGACTCAGCAATTTATGAAGTTCATAAACAATACAATTTGAGAAGTAGACGGATTGACGTGCCAGAAAATAACAAACAGAAAGATGTAAAACAAAACATCAAAGGTAAGACTAACACTTCTCCCGTACAAATTCTTTCTAGAGCAAGTCCTAACCCCGCTAACCCAATAATTGAAGATGTGTCTGATAATCAACTGAATAATAAACAACTTTCCAATACTTTTCCTCCTACAGAAAACGTAGAAGAACCAGCACAAGTTAATTCAGAAACAACTTCAACTCATAATCCCACTCCTGAAAAAGAGAAAAACACTGAAGACACAAAAAATAGAGAAAATCCAACTGTTCAAAATACTAGAGCTCAAACAGAAAAATATTTCAATCTAGAAGCTGAAATAGGAAAATTAAAGATAGTTGTTCCATTGGCAGAATTAGCTAAACATGATGTCTATAGAAGCCAAATCAGCAAATCCCTTAACATTACTGGAATGGATGATTCAGTAAATGTTTTTGATGATCAACCCAAATTACTTTTTGGCCCTGAAGTAAATGGAAAACCAAAAAGTGGAGGAACTCCTCCATTTTATGTGAGTTTGAATGTACATGACAAAATACTTCATAATGCCATGCTTGATTCTGGAGCGTCTCACAATTTAATGCCCAAGGCTGTGATGGAAAGATTAAACCTAGACATTACCAGACCATATAAAGATCTCTTTTCTTTTGATTCAAGTCAGGTAAGATGTTTAGGTTTGATTAAATATTTGTGTGTTACTTTGGTGCAATACCCTGCGAAATCTATTCTGATGGATATAGTAGTAGCAGATATTCCTCCCAAATATGGTATGTTGTTGTCCAGATCCTGGGATGCCAAACTCAGAGGATCTCTTCAATTGGATATGTCATATGCTACTATTTCAGTATTCGGTCAACCTAAAAGACTATATAGAGAAACCTTGATGAAATATTTAGTTAGTAGTCAGGAGAAGCCTGAAAACTTCCCCGTCTACTCAGTACATTTTAATATGGACTCATTCATCCTTTATAATGCTGAATTTGACCTTCCTACTGAATTAGAAGCACCTGAAACAGAAACTGAAAATAAATCTACTGTTAAAATCGAAGAAATTTCGGAAAACAAAGAAACGTCAGATATTCCAGAAATACCAGAAAAAACTGAAAAACCAGATCTCCCTGTTAAGAAAATTGTTAAAACAGTCGATGAAGATTATGAACATGAAATTATTTGGCATTTAGAATTTGATGGTTCAGTAAATAATTTAGAAGCAGGAGCTGGAATTTGGATACACAACATTGAAAATGATCATGCTGAAGGCCATGCTTATATATTGAACTTTAGATGCACTAATAATATGGCAGAATATGAGGCTCTTTTGCTAGGGCTTAAACATGTCAAAAAATTAGGAGCAATTAGAGTATCAATCATAGGAGACTCTGATTTAATTATTCAACAGATCAATGGTGAATGTTCGACAAAAGACCCCAGATTAAGAGAATACAGAGAAACAGTTGTGGAAATTCTCAATACTTTTCTACAGGCTCAGCTTGCCAAAATTCCTAGAAAACAAAATTTGCATACTTATAGTCTTGCAATGTTCGCTAGCACTTGTTAATTACCTTTTGGACCTAATCATCAGTTCATAGCTAAGATTAGACATAGACCTGCTATACCAGATAATCTTATGAATTGGCAAGTGTTTGTAAATAATAATCAGATAAATAATATTTTGACCTTAGAAAATGAATTCTCTAACAGTAGTATAGATGAAGACACAACAATCAATGAATCTGATCAAATAAATGAACAAGAAACAGATATTTCAGAAGAGACTACAATTCACATGCTTCACCCAACTAAATTCACCAAAAAATATATGCAGGATCTGAAACAAATGGAAGTCGATGAGATTATAGAAGATGAATCTGAAATTATTAATCTGAAAGATAATCATTTACCTAAAGGATTAACTCCTTTGGAAGATATTTTTGACTCTAATGAAATTCCACTGAAACCCAAAATGGAACCATTAAAAGCTGATATTGAAGAATACAATTTGGGGACTGAAGGAAACCCTAAGATGGTTAAACTATCTAAATCTCTGCCAGCTGATCAAAAGGTTAAATATGTTGAACTTTTAAAAGAATTCCAGGATGTTTTTGCCTGGAGTTATGAAGATCTAAAATCATATGATACCTCCATAATTCAACATACTATACCTTTGAAACCATATCAGAAACCATTTAAACAGAAATTAAGAAGGATCAACCCTGTATTGATGCCTTCAATTGAAAAAGAAATTAAAAGAATGTATGAAGCAGGAATAATTGCTCCTATTAGGTTTTCTAAATGGGTTTCTAATTTGGTACCAACAAGGAAAATCTGAGTGATAACACCTCCCATGGCGAAAGAAAAGAAATATGAGGGAGCAGGAGATCCTATCAAAATATTGCTTGAGGAGGCCCTCGAGAAACAAAGGAACGCGATGATGGATAACTTTTCTCAGATCCTTCAACGACTGCCCACCTATGGTGCATCTACATCCAACATCCACTCTGGAGGCGCCACTCCCTTCAAGGTACAGGTAAAATTTGATATTCCTGTATTTGAAGGCCAAATAGATGTAAACGCTGTAGATAGATGGTTGAATTTGCTGGAAGGGTATTTCTCGATCCATGATTTCTCTGACTGAGAAAAGATTATTTTTGCACTCCTCAAAGCCACCCCCCATGTCAAAGACTGGTGGGAAACCTACCGTGAGCAAGAGGACGAAGGGGAACCCTCTTTGTTCTTGGCCACACCCACTTGGAATTCGTTCCAAGATGGCATCAAGGAACAATATTACCCCATGGGGAGCTGTGAGGACAAATACATCCAATGGACCACAGTGCGGCAACAAAGGGATCAAGATGTGCACGAACTGATGAATCTGTTCCATACCCTACACACAAAGTTGGGTATTAAATATTCAGAGAGACATTTGGTGCTCAAGTACCATGGTTTTCTACACAAACACATTCAGGAGGAAATGGAGTTCCTCGACATTACATTGCTTGGCATGGCATATCGTTATGCCGCCAAGATCGAGCAGAAATTCAAGCAGAAGAAGTGAGACTTTGGATCTGCGAATTTGAAAGGTGCCCCGAACCGAAGAACAAGGGGCAAGGCCAAAGCGGTGTGACTCAGAACAACACCAAAAATCAAAAGGACAGAGGGAAGTGGTGTGAATTTCATAACAGCCTCACTCACAGCAAAAACGAGTGTCGGGCCAAATAGTCATTGGTGGCTGAACTAAAGGCACCCGAATCAGATGCATTTTCTGATCCTGGGTCAGAACCAGACAAAAGAAATGACAAAGGGAAGCAGATCATTGATGCGGATCACAGTGCCATTGTAGCCACCACCATGATCCAAAGGGAGGACCCAGAGGATCTAGAGGAGGGGGAGCACCTCTTCCATTCGCAAATGTGGGTGAAGGGTTCTTCGCTGAAATTTCTTGTCGATAGCGGAAGCCAAAAGAACCTCATTTCAGCAGAGGTCGTGAAGCGGCTTGTCCTACCGACCATAGCACACCCGCAACCATATACCATTGGGTGGCTTCACCCAGGGAGAGATATCCGCATCTGCCAATAGTGCCTCCTTCCGTACAACATCAAGCCATTCACTGATGAGGTATTATGTGATGTTGCTCCTCTTGATGTAGCTGATCTATTATTGGGCCAACCACACTTGTCGAGGCGAAATGTTGTGTATGACTCTAGGCCTCGTGCTATTATTATTACTTTGGGAAATAACTTGTATAGGATACCGGAGGTAGTACCGCCTCCTGTCATCTCTTTGACTACTGCAAAACAATGCAGTAAGAATGTTTCCCAAACCACGAAATTCATTTTCCTTACAACTCGCTCACAGGGAAAGAAGAATATTGTGGCCACAGCCTCGAAACAAGGCTGCCTTGCACGACTATAGCAGATGGACAAATTCATGGAGGAATACAAGGACATTTTCTCCTCACTCACAAAGGTTCCTCTACATTGTCAGGACAAGAAATCCATTGATCTGACCCCCAATGCACCGCCGCCTGATGTTATCATACCTCCTGCAAATACACATACAGAATCCACATAGGCATTGTCTGAGGCTGATAAAGAAACCAAATTTACTAAACACATCCAGCATGTTTGCCCACAAGTCCATGACATCTTCAACAAATCTAATACCCAGTTCAACAGAATTTGCTTCATCTCAGGGAGGATCTCAATGCAATGGGGACCATTGCTTCCTAAGGAGGGAGGAATGATCCAGGTGGATATAGGTGGTCACCCACCTAATCCATTTGGACCCACACCATCAATTCTTGCAACTTTTCACATTAAGCACGACTTACTATTTTTAGCAGTTTTTTGGGTCCTGAACTTCCAGAGCTGTTTTGAGGCCCTAAACGATGTTTTTTGGGAAAACCGGGAGCAACATGAGTCCATGGATTGATGTTGCTCACATAGAAATTTTTACTCCTTGGATATATCTTTCTAACGAGCTATTGAGCACCTCAAACGGAGATCGGATGACAAAGTTACGTCCCCGGGAAGTTGAAACACCAATTTACCCCCAACGGGACCCACAGTTTTGGTGCTTCATCTCCTAAAGTTAGGTTTTTGGACGTTTCAGTTTTTCCATTGTATCTCAATAATAAATAGTCCCTTGAGCCTCATTGTAACACAGTTCAGAGGTTTGTAGCCACCACATCTCTTCTCAGATATTCACTACCAACACCCTAGCTATTTTATTTCCATTATGTCTGTAAGCATATTTATGTTATTTGATATTAATGAAATGACGCATTATTTCCACTGCATCTTTATGTTTATGTTTATTTATGTATTCTGTTGTGTTCCTGCATAAATCCAGATTAGTGGTATCAGAGGGTCTACTCTTTCTCTGTTTTTTTTTGCATGTCCCCAACGCGGTCAGGGTATAAGGAGTTAGGGCTCGATCTGGTTGAACCCTTGCAATATCAACCTCGCAAACCCTGACAACCTCCCATGGCGGAAGAAAAGAAAGACGAGGAAGCAGGATATCCTATAAAAATATTTCTTGAGGAGGCCCTTGAGAAACAAAGGAACACGATGATGAATAACTTTGCTCAAATCCTTCAACGATTGCCCACCTATGGTGCATTTGCATCCAACAGCCACTCTGGAGGTGCCACTCCCTTCAAGTTACAGGTAAAATTTTATATTCCTTTATTTGAAGGCCAAATAGATGAAGATGGTGTAGACATATGGTTAAATTTGTTGGAAGGGTATTTCTCGGTCCATGACTTCTCTGACCGAGAAAATATTATTTATGCACTCCTCAAAGCCGCCCCCATGTCAAAGATCAAGGGAAACTCTAATGTGAGCAAGAGGACGAAGGGGAACCCTTTCTGTTCTCGACCACACCCACTTGGAATTCGTTCGGAGATGGCATCAAGGAAAAATATTACACCGTGGGTGTTGGAAATGTTGTCATTGATGGCAAAGGAGATAAAAAAAAGGAGCACCTGAAACAGCAACAAAGCAGCAATGAGGTAGCAGAGACAAGCAGTGAATTAGTGGGCTCAGAACTGCATAGGCTGCATAGGACTCCAAAACAGAGGAGAAGGGCCAATCGATTGAAGATCTGGCCACTAGAGGAGAAGGGCCATTGCTGATTTGTTTCAGCGTTAACGTGCATTTGTCAAGTTGAGTTCTGTGCGAATTTTGTCTTGAGAATCTACTTGTATGTTCAGTAATGAGAATGTGTTCCTAATGAATCCTTATGACCAATACGAACCTCTGTGACTGGGTTATGTGTGGATACGCTGTTGAACCCTCAATGGAACACAAATTGACTATGTGGAATGTATGAGCCGTGTGAGCTCTGTGTAATTAGATTTATTGTGATTCTACGTGGGATTGGAATAAATTGATGTTACTAAAAGTCATTGATTATGCTTAGCCATACCTATAGTTACTAGCATGGTAAATTGGGGTGGAAGATTGTGTTGAAAGGCTTCGCCTTTGTCTTTAGAAACCTGTATATAAGTTTAACTAGATGCTCCGTGGTCTAGAACCAAGGCGATAATATGGTGTAATTGCATAAAATCCTGAAGGCTCGTAGTTATACACCTCTGTGTAATGGCACAATTCCCGTTGTATGCTTCTGTGTAAGTATGGAAGGTCTAACGATGTCATGGTATTGATTATTCTATGAGTCTCGATGTTGACTGTATGATAGAACCCTTTTAAATAATAAAGGCGAAACCTTGTACGAGACCGGAACCCTGCGTAGAAGCGCGAAACCGTGACCGGGTGAACAGTGAAGGCGGTTTCCAGGTTTCATTGCACCGCTTTTGCGGAGCGAGCGGTATTCTCAAATTCGGAGCGATTCCATTGAGTGTTCGACACGTGGCGTCGGGCAAAGTTCCAAAATCGCCATTCAATGCGCGCCATCGCACGTTAACGATCAACCAGGGAAACCGCGCGATATTGTCGAGCGTCGTCGATCTAGAGGGGAGCCATCGGACGGTAGTCGTTTGATGAAGATGCAGGAAGGATAATATAGGGTACGGTGTGTGTATTGGATTGGTTATTTATTATATGTGTGGGCTCGGAGTCAAAGGCTATTACAAAGCCATTTGTTTGAAAAGCGTCGGGTATTAATCTAAAGTGTTCCATCGGTGGTGAAATCGGGTGATTCACTTAAGCCCCGAAATATTTAGCTTTTACCATGTAATTAAAATCCCAAAGTTGGCGTTGATTTTATATTGGAAATATTGCGGATTTATAAGCGTTGGTATATCTAAAATTTTCCAAATTTTGTTGAATATAATTATTTGTCAACTTCTTCGAAATTGATAAATAAAACCTAAGAAGTTGTGGAAGACCACGTGGAGGAGAATGGGGTACTTTGAGAGCAAAGCGGGACTATGGATGGTAGAACGATAGTACAGGGAAAAAGGTGAATTGAATTTGTAATATGAGTTTCAACCATTAAGTTTAAAACTCATATATGTACAGAGAATGCAAGCAAGTAGCCTGAGAACAGAGATGGTAATGAACAGACATCGCCCAGATTCGTATGTATTTGAGAATAAACCTGAAAAGCAATTATATATGTAGTTGGTGCACACAAGTACAGTGAACAGATGAATAGACACAGAGGTGAACCAAAATATTCAGAACAGTCACTCAACAACAACAGAAAAGACAAATCCAGTAAAGCCAAAATCCAGAAAAGGAGCTGAGTAAAATTGAAGTGTGTAACTGAAAATGTGAATGTAAATGTTGTAATTAATTTATTTATTTTGTGATGCATTGGCAAGTATCCTAAGGAAAATAAAATCCCACTGTAGCATGGAAATTTGTACATATTGTTATAATTTTAAATTGAGTTGGATAAAGGAATGAGAAGACAGAAGCCAAAGAGTCATGACTGTTCACTCCAAATTCTTTGTGAAATGCTAAAAAGTCATGTGAGGAACTCTATATATAATATCAACTTGATATGAAAAAAAAAGAGAGAGAGAATGAGAGAGAGTGAACATAGAGAGAAGGCAAAGAGTATAGAAGAGTGAGTGCGTAGAAGATTAAGAAAAGAAGAGCGTAAAGAGATAAGGCATCGTAGCCGATATCCTAAGAAAATCAAGAATATCCCGTTTGATAAATTGAGGAAGTTGGAGCTTCCTTATCAAGTTGCAGCTTGATAGCTGTCAGTTGTAGCTGACTGAGGTTGGAGCCTCCTATAGGTTGGTGCTTGCAGAAAATTGAAGGGAATTGGTTCTTCCTTGCAAGTTGTAGCTTGCAGAATTGAGGTTGGAGCCTTCGGTAGGTTTGTGCCTGCAGAAAAACAGTGGTGAGAGGGAGTTGGAGCTTGCCTTTCCATCACAAAAATAATAAGATGTGGTTTTCTCCCTTTATGGGTTTCCACTTATATTTGGTGTCTTTCTGCATCATGTTTATGTGTTGATCTGATTTATATCATCTGCTTAATACCTGCTGCTCTCATATTAAAGTCTACTGTTATATTATATTAATAATTGTTGTTCACATTCTAATACTACTCACATATTAAGTTGGACATGAAATGAAGGGTAAAGAAGTTTTAATGAAAAGTTTCAAAAATCCATGAATGTGTTAAACTGATTCACCCCCCCCCCTCTCAGTTTAACTAAGGGTTCAACGATTGTTATCAGAGCAGGTTCCTTTGTACCAGTTTAACAATTGAATGGAGATTCTAGGTTCTCAAGATGGCTAGTAAAGAAGGATGTTCAACCAATAAATCCCCTTTCTTTACAGGTGAAAATTATGCCTTCTGGAAAATAAAGATGAGGACATATGTAATGTCTCTAGGAATAGAAGTTTGGGGTGCTGTGGAATTAGGATATGCCCCAAAGGAAACTGACTCAGAGAAAGAATCCAAACAAGATTTTGTAGCTAACGCAAAAGCTATGAATGCCATCTTGAATGGATTGTGTGAAGCAGATTTTATCAAAGTAATGCACAAAGACACTGCCAAAGAGATGTGGGATACTCTGGAGAACATCCATGAGGGGGACAAGAAAGTAAAGACTGCCAAACCTCAGATCTATAGAGCCCAGTTTGAGAACTTAAAAATGAATGATGATGAAGACATCACGCTTTCTTCCTAAAGTTGCGTAAATTGTTAACAATATGAAAGCTCTTGGGGAAACCATGCCGTAATCCATAATATTGTTGTACATTCTAAGATTCACTTTCCGTATTTAATCCCAAGGTGTTTGCAATAGAAGAAACAATTGATTGGGAGACCTTGACCATGAACCACCCACTTGAAATTTAACAAAGATATGAGATGAGACTCCCACAGAAGAAGCCAAGTACGAGGGAGGCAACCTTTTAAAATAGAAAAGAAGAAAGAAGAAGAGGGAGACATATGATCTTGCTCGGATGAAGAAGAGGAAAAATTTGTCAAGAAATTGGATAGAGGATCAGGTAAATACAAAGGTAAACTTCCTTTCAAATGCTTTAACTATGGAAGAGTTGGACACTATGCTGCTAAGTGTCCTCACAAGAAAGTAAGGAATCAGGCTCAAGAGTCAGAGAAAAACACATCAAAAAACTGGCAGAAAGGAAAGAAGTTCAACAGAAAATCCTTCTATGCTCAACAAGGCAGTAGTACATCTGAAGATTCAGATGAACCCTCAAGTGAAGAAGGAACTTCTAAATTCTTATTGATGGCCATAGAAGAACTTGAAGGACTCCTGCTAGAAGATGAAGAAGAAGAAGGGGAAGTTGACCTTGAGGGGGAGCTAAGAAGTGCTCTGGAGGAGATTGACAGACTCAAAACTGAAGTGTAGAAAACAAAAGGACATTCTCCTAAAGTATGTACGAGAAGAACAAAATTTAGAAGTCTTAAAGAAGCTAAAGATAGAGTTTGAAGAAGCCAAGAAGATAGAGGACATGTTACTTAAGCAAATCAAGGAGAAAACTCAAGAACAAGAGAAGTTGGAAGAAGAATTAGTATGTCTCAGGAAGAAATTAGAAAATGCTCAAAGGAAAGTGGTTATAAATTCTTCCCAAACAACAAGCTCTAGTAAGTTGAATGAAATTCTGGTAGCTCAAAGATCTCCCATGATAAAAAATGGAATAGGCTATGAAGGAGAATAAAGTAAAGGCAAAGAAAAGGTTGAAAGAGAGATTATTTTTGTAAAAGAAAAGAAGAATGATGAAGTAGCTCAAACAATTCCTACAAAAGAGGAAACCTGTAATAAGGAAGATAGAGATCAGAAGAAACCACTAGTAGGAAAGAATGTAATAAATACTAAGACCCCTGAGTATGTAAATTTTGGAAACCATCAAAGGAGATTCTTCCCTCCTATGAAGAATGCCAACTGTTATGCTTGCCACAAGCTTGGACACATTGCTGCATATTGTCATGCAAGGAGGAGTAATTCAAACCAACAAAAGATGCAAACATGGAAGAGACAACCTTACATCAGGTATGCAAATAGTTTCTATGGTTACTATTTTTGTTGAAAGGAATTTGTTCATAAAATCATTGAGTGTAGAAAGTATGGACAAAGATCGATGTTTAACACCTCAAGGAATTTTATGAATCAAAGAAATTCTGTTCATACTCATAATTCTACAAAAGTTATGATCAAATGTTGTGTATGCAATCAAGTTGGACATATACCTTCCAAATGTCCTCTAAGAAGATGTAATTCATCACCTCACAAAAGGTACCAAACAAAAGGGTGCCTCCAGTGGATAAAGAAGGTGAATAAATGTGACTTGGCTCTAATTGCTCAAGATTTGAAAAGTCAATGGTATTTGGACAGTGGTTACTCTAAACACATGACAGGAGACATAAGCAAGTTTATAAATCTTGATGAAAAGAAATTCTGCAGCGCATTGCAATGATTCAACAAAATCAAGGGGAAAAGGCTCTTACCAAGATAGAAATGGTAGAGGAAAGGCCCAAGATGTACTATTTGTAGATGGGTCAAAGAAAATTTTCTAAGTGTCAATGATGGGTGACAAAGGTCAGAAGTTATTTTGGTTAACAAGACCGTAGTCGATCAAGCACCACAGTAAGACTCTACTCAAGAGTCTAATAGAGTGTAATGTTTACATTGTGAAAGAGGAAGATGAAGCATGTCATCTTAGCAAACTTGAGGAGTCATGGTTATGGCATAAAATATTGGGACATCTCAGCTTCGATCACATCATCAGACTAAGAAAGAAGAAAGCTGTCAGATACATGCCAGAAATAAAGAGGCCTTCTAATACCATATGCAAATCATGTCAATTAGGCAAACAGACTCGCACATCATTCAAGGCCAAAGATGAGTTATCAACAAGAAGACCACTCCAGCTTGTGCACATGGATTTGTGTGGACCTGCAAGAACTAAAACACCAAGTGGAGAATCCTACTTCATGTTGATAATAGACGATTTCTCTAGAATGACATGGGTTTCATTTCTCAAGAATAAATCGGAAGCTCTGGAAAAATTCAAAATATTCAAAGCATTAGCAGAAAATCAGACAGGATGCAAGCTAAAATGCATCAGATCGGACAGAGGAGGTGAATTTACAGATTATGACTTTGCATATCTATGCAATGAATATGGCATAAAACAAAAATTTACTATTGCAGGGACACCTCAGCAGAATGGAGTAGCAGAGAGACAAAACAGATCTATTCAACAAATTGCCAGAGCCATGATGCAAGAGAGAAATATTACTCAAAACTTCTGGGCAGAAGCAGTACACACAGCGATGCATATCCTTAATAAAGCCCACTTAAGACCAAGCAGTGATAAGACTCCATATGAACTATGGCATGGGAAACTAGCTTCAATTAAACATTTTAGAATATTTGGAAGCAAGTGTTACATAAAGAATAATGATGAAAATCTTGGGAAATTTGATGCAAGAGAAGATGAAGGGATTTTTCTAGGATATGCTTCCAAAAGTGAAGGGTACAGGTGCTACAACAAGACTCATCTAAAAATAGTAGAAAGCATTGACGTGAGATTTGATGAAGAACTTCCAAAAAATACAATACCTACAGATCATTGTAGTCCATTTACATCGACAACCAAGAAGAGGTTACAAGCAAGAAAACAGAAGATACAGAGTCGAGTTCTAAAGCTCCCTCCAAGATATACTCAAGAACCATCCCAAGACCCGTATCATTGAGACAAGAGAGTAGGGTCAAAACTAGAAGGCAAATGCAATGCCAACAAACCGAAGAAGTATACATAGCCATGTTGTCACAAATAGAGCCAAAGAGATTTGAAGAAGCCAGCAAGGACAAGTATTGGGTGAATGCTATGAATGAAGAATTGGACCAAATTGAGAAGAACAATACTCCGGGAACTAGTTCCTAGACCCACCGAGAAAATGTCATAGGGTCGAAATGGGTATTCAAAAATAAAATAAATGAATAAGGACAGGTAATCAGAAACAAAGCTAGACTTGTCTGCAAAGGATATTCACAAATCGAAGGACTTGATTACGATGAAACATTTGCCCCTGTAGCCAGAATGGAAGCTATCAGAATGTTCCTGGCATTTGCATGCTACCAAAACTTCAAAGTATATCAAATGGATGTTAAATCTGCATTTCTGAATGGATACCTAGAAGAAGAAGTCTACATGGAACAACCAGAAGGTTTCTCTTTAACAGACAAAGAATACTATGTGTGCAGACTGAAAAAGGCTCTATATGGACTGAAACAGGCTCCTCGTGCTTGGTACTCAAGACTGGCCAAATATTTGCAAAAACAAGGCTTTAAGAAAGGTGGAGTAGACAGCAATCTATACATAAACGCACATGAAAATGAACTCCTGATTGTGGTAGTGTATGTTGATGACATTATGTTTGGAAGCAACAGAGAAGAGCTAGCAAAAGGGTTTTCTGATGAGATGAAAACAGAGTTTGAAATGTCCATGATTGGAGAGCTCAGTTTCTACTTGGGACTGCAAATTCAGCAAAATAACACAGGTACTTTCATCTCACAGGAAAAATACTTAAAAGAAATGTTGAAAAAATTCAAAATGGAGGACTGCAAACCTATGTCAACTCCCATGATCACGGGATGCAAGCTGTGTGCTGATGATGGATCTGCTGATATAGATAAAAAACTCTACAGATCCATGATAGGAAGCCTGCTGTATTTGACAGCATCAAGACCAGATATCATGCTAGCAGTAGGACTAGTGGCTAGATATCAAGCAGCAGCTAAACAAAACCATATTCTGGCAGTCAAAATAATATTTAGATATCTACAAGGAACAACATAGTATGGACTTTGGTATCCTAAAGGCAAAAGCTTCACTTTGACAGCATACACTGATGCAGATTGGGCCAGCTGTGTGGATGACAAAAAAAGCACAAGTGGAGGTGCATTCTATCTAGGAGAAAGTCTGGTGGCATGGTTAAGTAAGAAACAAACATCTATCTCTCCGTCTACAGCAGAAGCAAAATATATAGCAGAAGCAGCATGTTGTACACAAGTCATGTGGATGAAGCAAACCCTCCAAGACATGAATGTAAGAATTGATGAACCTATCTCAATCAAATGTGATAATACAAGTGCTATAAGTATATATAAAAATCCTGTGCTTCACTCAAAAACTAAACATATCCCAATCAAGTATAATTTTCTCCGAGAACAAGTGGCTTAGAAGATAGTAAAGCTAGAATATGTACCAACAAAAGAACAAACAGCTGATATATTTACCAAACCGCTTGCCAGAGAACCATTTGAATACTTGAGAGATAGACTAGGGGTAGTATCTGTAGATGCTACTCTCTGATATAAAGAGACAACACCATTTCAGGGGGAGAACAGAAATGAAAATATCATTCCAGGGGGAGATCAGCCAACAAGGGAAGCATGAAACAGGTCCTCAGGATCAAAGGATTATGGAAAGAATACATCCAGCATAAAGGAGTCAATGAAAAGGCTAAAGCGTCATTATTTTAGATTTAATCCACAGTGTGGAGCAGCAGGGTATAAAGTTAGAAGATCTTAGAGAGAGGAAATGCACGAAATGTTGAAAAAGGATAAAAACATAGGATCAAAGGATAAAATCTACACTAAGAAATGTGCAACCCCTTTCCATTGATGTCAAAGGGGGAGGAAGAGCTAGCAACAGAAGGAAGGGTCCTAAAAGGAAAACAGAAGAAGTATATAGCCATCAATGCCAAAGGGGGATATCGTTGCAAATGTTGTCATTGATGGCAAAGGAGATAAAAAAAAAGGAGCATCTGAAACATCAACAAAGTAGCAGTGAGGTAGTAGAGACAAGTAGTGAATTAGTGGGCTCAGAACTGCATAGGCTGCATAGGATTGCAGAACAGAGGAGAAGGGCCAATCGATTGAAGATCTGGCCACTAGAAAGTTGTAAGAACTCCACTGTATAATGAAGATTTTTTTCAGCGTTAACGTGCATTTGTTAAGTTGAGTTCTGTGCGAATTTTGTCTTGAGAATCTGCTTGTATGTTCAGTAATGAGAATGTGTTCCTGATGAATCCTTGTGACCAATACGAACCTATGTGACTGGGTTATGTGTGGATACGCCGTTGAACCCTCAGTGGAACACAAATTGACTATGTGGAATGTATGAGCCGTGTGAGCTCTGTGTAATTAGATTTATTGTGATTCTGCGTGGGATTGGAATAAATTAATGTTACTGAAAGTCATTGATTATGCTTAGCCATACTTGTAGTTACCAGCATGGTAAATTGCGGTGGAAGATTGTGTTGAAAGGCTTCGCCTCTGTCTTTAGAAACCTGTATAGAATTTTAACTGGATGCTCTGTGCTCTAGAACCAAGGCGATAATATGGTGTAATTGCATAAACTCCTGAAGGCTCGTAGTTATACACCTCTGTGTAATGGCACAATTCCCGCTGTATTCTTCTGTGTAAGTATGCAAGGTCTAACGATGTCGTGGTATTGATTAGTCTATGAGTCTCGGTGTTGACTGTATGATAGAACCCTTTTAAATAATAAAGGTGGAACCTTGTATGAGACCGGAAACCTGCGTAGAAGAGCGGAACCGTGACCGGGTGAACAGTGAAGGCAGCTTCCGGGTTTCATCGCATCGCTTTTTCGGAGCGAGCGGTATTTTCAAATTCGGAGTGATTCCATTGAGTGTTCGACACATGGCGTCGGGCGAAGTTCCAAAACCGTCGTTCAATGCGCGCCATCGCATGTTAACGATCGACCAGGGAAGCCGCGCGATATTGTCGAGCGTCGTCGATCTGGAGGGGAGCCATCGGACGGTAGTTGTTTGATGAAGATGCAAGAAGGATAATCTAAGGTATGGTGCGTGTATTGGATTGGTTATTGATTATATGTGTGGGCCCGGAGTCAAAGGCTATTACAAAGCCGTTTTTTTGAAAAGCGTCGGGTATTAATATAAAGTGTTCCATCGGTGGTGAAATCGGGTGATTCACTTAAGCCCCAAAATATTTAGCTTTTACCATGTAATTAAAATCCCAAAGTTGGCGTTGATTTTATATTGGAAATATTGCAGAGTTATAAGGGTTAGTATATCTAAAATTTTCCAAAGTTTGCTGAATATAATTATTTGTCAACTTCTTCGAAATTGATAAATAAAACCTAAGAAGTTGTGGAAGACCACGTGGAGGAGAACGGGGTACTTTGAGAGAAAAGCAGGACTATGGATGGCAGAACGATAGTACAGGGAAAAAGGTGAATTGAATTTGTAATATGAGTTTCAAACATTAAGTTTAAAACTCATATATGTACAGAGAATGCAAGCAGGTAGCCTGAGAACAGAGATGGTAATGAACATACATCGCCCAGATTCGTATGTATTTGAGAATAAACCTGAAAAGTAGTTATATATGTAGTTGGTGCACACAAGTACAGTGAACAAATGAATAGACACAGAGGTGAACCAAAATATTCAGAACAATCACTCAACAGCAGCAGAAAAGACAAATCCGGTAAAGCCAAAATCCAGAAAAGGAGCTGAGTAAAATTGAAGTGTGTAACTGAAAATGTGAATGTAAATGCTGTAATTAATTTTTATTGTTTGTGATGCATTTGCAAGTATCCTAAGGAAAAGAAAAATCCCACTGTGGCGTGGAAATTTGTACATATTGTTATAATTTTAAAATAAAATAAAAAATGAGTTGGATAAAGGTATAAGAAGACAGAAGCCAAAGAGTCATGACTGTTCACTCCAAATTCTTTGTGAAATACAAACAGTCATGTGAGGAACTCTATATATAATATCAACTTGATATGAAAAAAAAGAGAGAGAGAGTGAGAGAGAATAAATATAGAGAAGGCAGAGTATAAAAGAGTGAGGCAAGAAGATTAAGAAAAGAAGAGCAGAAAGAGATGCTACAGAACAGAGCTGATATCTGAAGAAAATCAGCAAACATTTCGTTTGATAAATTGAGGAAGTTGGAGCTTCCCTATCAAGTTGTAGTTTGATAGTTGTGAGTTGGAGCTGACTGAGGTTGGAGCCTCCTGTAGGTCGGTGCCTACAGAAAATTGAAGGGAGTTGGTGCTTCCTTGCAAGTTGTAGCTTGCAGAATTGAGGTTGGAGCCTCCTGTGGGTTGGTGCCTGTAGAAAAACAGTGGTGAGAGAGAGTTGGAGCTTGCCTTTGCATCACAACAATAATAATATGTGGTTTTCTCCCTTTATGGGTTTCCACTTATATCTGGTGTCTATGTGCATGATGTTTATGTGTTGATCTGATTTATATTATCTGCTTAATACCTGCTGCTCTCATATTAAGTCTACTGTTATATTATATTAATACTTGCCGCTCACATTCTAAGTTCACTCACATACTAAGTTGGACATGAAATGAAGGTGTAAATAAGATTTAATGAAAAGTTGTAAAAGTCCATGAATGTGTTAAACTGATTCACCCCCCCCCCCCCCTCTCATTTTAACTAAGGGTTCAACAGTGGGGAGCTATGAGGACAAATACATCCAATGGACCACACTGCGGCAACAAAGGGATCAAGATGTGCACAAACTGATGAATCTGTTCCATACCCTGCGCACAAAGTTGGGTATTAAATATTCAGAGAGACATTTTGTGCTCAAGTACTGTGGTTGTCTACACAAACACATTGAGGAGGAAATGGAGTTCCTCGACATTACATCGCTTGGCACGGCATATCGCTATGCCGCCAAGATCGAGCAGAAATTTAAGCAGAAGAAGCGAGACTTTGGATCTGCGAATCCAAAAGGTGCCCCCAAACCGAAGAACAAGGGGAAAGGCCAAAGCGGTGTGACTAAGAACAAAACCACAAATCAAAATAAGGACACAAGGAAGTGGTGTGAATTTGATAACAGCCCAACTCACAGCACAAACGAGTGTCGGGCTAAACAGTCATTGGTGGCCGAACTAAAGGCACCCGAATCAGATGCATTTTCTGATCCTGAGTCAGAATTAGACAAAAGAAATGACAAAGGGAAGTACATCATTTATGAAGATCCCAGTGCCATTTTTTCCACCACCAAAATCCAAAGGGAGGACCCAGAGGATCCAGAGGAGGGGGAGCACCTCTTCCATTCACAAATGTGGGTGAATGGTTCTCCGCTGCAATTTCTTGTCGATAGCGGAAGCCAAAAGAACCTAATTTCAGCAGAGTTCGTGAAGCGGCTTAGCCTACTGACCATAGCACACCCGCAGCCATATACCATCAGGTGGCTTCATCTAGGGAGAGATATCCGCATCCGCCAATAGTGCCTCCTTCCATACAGCATCAAGCCCTTCACGGATGAGGTATTATGTGATGTTTCTCCTCTTGATGTAACTGATCTATTATTGGGCCAACCATACTTGTGGAGGCGACATGCTGTGTATGAGTCTAGGCCTCATGCTGTTATTATTACTTTGGGAAATAACTTGTATAGGATACCGGAGGTAGTACCGCCTCCTGTCATCTCTTTGACTACTGCAAAACAATGCAGTAAGATTGTTTCTCAAACTAGGAAATTCATTTTCCTTACAACTCGCTCACAGGGAAAGAAGAATATTGTGGCCACAGCCTTGAAACAAGGCTCCTTGGAGGAATACGAGGACATTTTCTCCTCACTCACAGAGGTTCCTCTACACTGTCAGGACAAGAAATCCATTGATCTGACCCCCAACGCACCGCCGCCTGATGTTGTCATACCTCCTGCAAATACACATACAGAATCCACACAGGTACTATATGAGGCTGATAAAGAAACCAAATTTACTAAACGCATCCAGCATGTCTGCCCACAGGTCCATGACATCTTCAACAAATCTAATACCCAGTTCAACAAAATTTGCTTCATCTCAGGGAGGATCTCAACACAATGGGGACCATTTCTTCCTAAGGAGGGAGAAATGATGCAGGTGGATATACGTGGACACCCACGTAATCCATTTGGACCCACACCATCAATTCTTGCAACTTTTCACATTCAAAACCACATACTATTTTTAGTAGTTTTTCGGGTCCTGAACTTCCGGAGCCGCCCTAAACGATGTTTTTTGGGAAAACTGGGAGCAACATGGGTCCATGGACCAATGTTTCTTACATCAAAAGTTGTACTCCTCGGATATATCTTTCTAACGAGCTATTGAGCGCGTCAAACAGAGATCATATGCCAAAGTTACGTCCCTGGGAAGTTGAAACACCAATTTACCCCCAACGGGACCCACAGTTTTGGTGCTTCATCTCCTAAAGTTAGGTTTTTGGAAGTTTCAGTTTTTCCATTGTATATCAATAATAAATAGGCCCTCGAGCCTCATTGTAACATAGTTCAGAGTTCTGTAGCCACCACATCTCTTCTAAGAGATTCGCTACCAGCACCCTAGCTATTTTATTTCCATTATGTCTGTAAGCATATTTATGTTACTTGATATTAATGAAATGACACATTATTTCCACTGCATCTCTATGTTTATGGTTATTTCTGTATTCTGTTGCGTTCCTACATAAATATGGATCATGAGCGTCTTCGTCAAAATATATGCATCCTGATCTTCCATGGGAATGTACTGAAGTAACATAATGCGCCTCTAAACACAATATTTGAGATGGTGGTGTTGGATTTCTATGTGATTGGACCTATCATGGAATATTGGATTAACTGAGAGTTTAGTGCAACTCTAGTTATCACAATGTATCACCGTCAGATTCATCTGAGATCCAAACAAACCAACCAGGATCTTTCTCATCCATATGGCCTCACACGCAACCTGATTTGTTTCCATGTACTCTAACTCGACTGAAGTGAGTGCCACAGATCACTTATTTTTGTTGTACCAAGAAATTGTTGTCGATCCTATGCTGAAGGTCCCTCCTGATGTTCTCTTTTAGTCTGATGGCCTGCATGCCCAATCTGCATTGGTGAAACCTTGAAGCTTCACTCCCTCTATCCATTTGTACCATAATCCATACTCTGTAGTGCCTCTGAGATATCTCAAGACATGCTTCCCTACAATCCAAAAGAGCTTGGTCAGTGTAACCATAGATTGATTAAGTTGGTTAACTGTGCAGAAAATTTCTGGTCTAGTGTTTACCAAGTACATCAGTGAACCCACTAGCTACCTGTAACTAGTAGCATCCACTACCTCACATAAAGTAATATCCTCCTTCCTCTAGTTTCCTGGAAGAGGAATCTCCATAGGTTTACAAATTTCCATGTGAAACTTACTCAGAATATATTTGTCATACTTTCCTTGAGAAAAAATAGCTCACCATCTCGCTGCCATATTTCCAAACCAAGGAAATAGTGAAGGAGTCCCATGTCCTTCATTTCAAACTCCCTTGCAAGATCCTCCTTGCAATAGGTTATCAATTGCTCATCACCTGTCAAAATTATATCATCAACATAAAGTACGATAATCAAGAGCTTACCATCAACCACAATATGGTACAGGCTTTCATCCGCTTCACTTTTGGTGAATTCCAACCCAGTGAAATAGATGTCAATCCGAGTGTACCAAGCATGAGGTGATTGCTTTAGCCCATACAATCCTCTCTTGAGTCGGCACACATGCGACTCAGTGTCAAAGATCTTGAAACATTTTGGTTTCTCTATGTACACTTATTCCTCAATAAATCCATTGAGAAACACAATTTTCACATCCATGTGATGTATCTACCACCCCATCTGCGCTGAGAGTGCAAGGATAGATCTAATGGATGAGTACCTCACATTTGGTGCGAAAGTCTCCTCATATTCAATCCCTTAAACTTGTGAGAATCCTCGGGCTACAAATATAGCCTTGTACTTATCCACACTCCCATCTGCCACCTTCTTCATCTTATAGATCCTTTTAGATCCAACCACTGATATTCTGAATGGTCTTGGGACAACTTCCCATGCACTGTTCTTGATGATTGAGTTATACTCCTCAACCATAGCATCAACCCAAATTGATTGCTGCACTTCTTCCTCAAAGGTAGATGGTTCTGTCACAATACACTTGCTCATAAGAGCCATGTATCTAGTATACTTGTCTGGAGACTGTCTCTGTTTGTGAAGTCAAGTAGGTGCTCCTACATGCTCTGCCACATCAAGTCTCAATCTATCAGCTTCATGGTGTGCCTTCTACCAAGTCTGTTGGATGGCTTTGCATGAGTGTTTTATACCACTCCATGATCCTCCACATGTGGTTGCTCCACATATTGAGGTTCATTCTTTGGAACCAAGAGTTCCTCATCTGGATGCAAATCCATCTCCCTCTCAAGGGACAATCACATGGCTTTCTCCTCATCAAATTTTATATCCTGTCTCACAATAGTCATCCTGTTGTTTGGAAAATATGCTCGATAGTTGTGGGGAGTATTAGCGTACCCCACAAATATCCCAATCTTAGATGTTAGTTCGAGCTTCTTCCTAGAACATTTGGTCACATGGAAAAATACAGAGCCAAAAAATTTAAAATATTAAACATCAAGTTTCTTACCAGAAAAATCCTCCTTTGGTGTACTCATGCCAAGTATTCGATGAGGACTATGGTTTTGCACAAATACCGTTGTGTTGCATGCCTCCTCCCATAGATGCAACAGTAGGCCCTGATCATGCAACATCACTCGTGTTGCACCCACAATTGTTCTATTATTTCTTTCTGTGAATATTATAGCATCATTTTTCACCTTCATATGATTCATGATTGCTTGTATGGCTTTGGGCACCCATTCCTACAGACTTGAACAAAATTCACTAAAAAACAGTGTTAAAATTCCCATACGCAGATATGCCCAGACTTTTCCGCGTGTATACGCGAGTCCACATGTACTTTTCTGCGTATGCCATTAAAATCATTAAAAAATATCTTAAAATTCTCTATTTTCGGACTGGGTTGATGGTTACTCTGGTAGTTCAACCACCCCAGCACGTGGCCAACTGTTTCCAACTGATTGAAACTACTTTGAGGGAGTATAAAAGCCCCTCATGTGCATGGCCTAAGGGAGAGAGAAATTTTATAGACATTATACTCTGTTGGAATCCCAATTCAAGTCTTATTCCCCGTGCCTCCTGCACTTTCCCAGCTTTATACAGGAAACCCTTGTTTCCTAGAGATGTTCATCCATTTATATGCCATCTCGAGTGCACAAGTCTTGAAAGTATCTTAGCGAGGCAAGGGTGGGACGAATCTAGACAACGGTCTGTTCGAAGATCGTGGAAGGATTCAGGTGATCTCTCCACTTTTACTACTGTACATGATGTTCGTAATAATGAAGAACCATCTTGTTCCTGAACTCATGTGTTAATGTTCATTTATATGTGTGAAAAGATTATCATTTAAGCATTTATTATGGTTTATATAATATTTCACATGGATTGCACTAACGTTTAGGAGAAATATATGCTGTACAACTAGGTTTCCGTGCACGTTCTTTCTTGTTTTCCAGGTTGAAGGCGGAAGGAGAGTTGCTGGGGGTTTGGACCCCGCGGGATCTACATCGAACATAGGACTATGGGTGAGTTATGCTATCATTGCTAACTAGTTTTTTGCATTCAAGTATGGTTGTGTGTGAGTCCTTCTTAATAGCATGCCCTGCTCTGTGAAGGTTTATACCCAACAAACCTCTAGGGTGATTTTCCCCAAAACAGAACTGGTGACTCCGCTGGGGACCACATTCTTGTGATTCCCCTGTGGGGTGGTTTCAGCTGTTTGATAGGTTTCCAACAGCTTTAACTTTTATTTCCAGTCCAGTTAACTCTTTCTCAGTCAGACTGAAGTCCTGGTTTCTTATCCAGGCTTGATCTTTTTTATTTTTCATTATTTACCTTTTTATACGTGGGTTTGTCTGCACACAGATGCGTATACACGAAGTTTTGGTTAATGGGAATCGCGTATACGCGAGTTTCCCTTAGCACAGTTGCGTATGCACACTTGTTTCTAAACTGTCAAGTCGCGTATACCTGGGTCAATTTTGAAATTTTAGGTTTTTAGGCTTTTTAGCCCTGTCTGCCTATGGAGACCTATTTCTGCAGTGTCTTTGTATCCTCTGGATTGTGTATAAAGTGGTCTTTGGTCTTTTCTATCTCTTGTTTGGTTGAAAACTATCTTTTTTGGAAAATCTTGTTTCTTGTGCTAGCATTTCTGGTTTGAGTACCAAGATCTCTTCCTGGGGATTCTTGGTTGTTCTGCTTCATCAGAACAGAGAGATTTTTCTCATTTACTCTTTCTTACCTTTGTGTCTTGCTTTGCGCTTCGATTTGTTCCCATTGTTTGGTTGGTTTTCTTGAGTTTAGTTGACTAGCTCTTGTTGCAATTTTTGAAGAGTCTTTCTAGGTTCTTTGAAGTTTTTGTTTGCTGCAAGGTTATACTATTCTTCTAGGCTGAGTGTTTGAGTTTCTTGTCTTCTTTTGCTCATATAAATCTTGCTACTAGCTAGCCCTATAAGATTTAGAGCATTTTTGAAATTTTTTCTTGAAGATTTAGAGTTGTTTGGCTTGGGATTTGATAGCTTTTCTTGGTCTTTTCGAGCTCTTCCTTTTTTATAAAACTCAAAAGCTCAAAAAACATTTGTTTTGTCCTTTGCTTTTGTTTTGCATTTTTGTTTTCATTTTGGTATATTTGTTGAGGCTTTGTTGAGGTTTCCTGCTTTTGGTTTTCAACTTGATTTTGGAAAGGAATTGTCATTGGTTTCTTCCTCTTGTTTCAAGCGTTTTTGGTGTCTTTATATTAAGAGTTTCTGATTTAGGGAACTAGCTTTCTGGACAACCAAAAAGAGATAAAACTGAAGGATCTTTGGGAAATTTCTCTCTGCTTTAGTAGATTTTTCATCTTATAATTTGCATGCTCTTAGTGATTTGCATCAGGTTCACTTAAGAATTTATTCATTTTCATAGTTTTTGTGAGTGTGGAGTTTGTTATTTGAAAAAAAAAAAAAAAAATTTTAGTCTCGTAGAAGCTGTATAGAAGTTGCTTTTCATCGAAAGACAATAACTGAATTTGCATGTAGTTTGGTTTTTATTAATTTATTTTTTGCGTCAAAACACCACAAGTTTCATTTCCGTATCCCTTTGACTTAACATAACGGCCAATTAAAATAAGCGATATAATTTAGAAGCAACTAGCAAGTTTTTATTAAGTGTCATACACCAACTAGCTAGGTTGTAGGGCCTTGGATTAGGTGAGTGGAGAGTTAACTCTCCAAGGCCACTCAAACAAAACATAGAAGTTGATTAATTGAGCGAAATCCAACTCCATTAGGTGGACCGGGAAAGCTCTCCTCCAGAGAGTCAAGCGCGAGGGGAAGTGAAGGCCGAGAAGAGAGATACCCCCTCTCTGATTTGCTGAATCTGACCTCAAGACCGTTCCACCCAGCTTCTGACACGGATTGGTGCCCATAGTTGCCACTCCTAGGTTCCACATAGGTGACTGTGGGGGGGAATACCCGTGGTACCTGAGGCAGACGTCGCATCACTTTCAGCAGTACTTCTGGGGGGTGCCCTTGCGAAGCTTGGGTACTTGAGCCGGCAAAGGCTGTCGTTAGGAGGTTGGCGTAACTGTTTCTGATACCTTCGCTAGTAGGCCTGGGCCGTAATTATCCCAGACTACTTTCGGGAGGTCCTATATTTCGCTTTCTTGTATTTTGGTGTCCGGTCCTAATCACCCGGAGCGGAAATACCTGAAGGCTGTTTGCTTGATTGTATCTCAGGGATTTCTTTTTATAGTGAGTGCTCTTTGCTCCTAGCTTGCTTAGCTTTATATTTTTTGAGTCTAATTAAAATTTGTTAAAGTGGCTGATCAAGCGCCTCGTCGATCGAGGAGAATCCGGGGGTTATCTCCCGAGAGTCCAGAGCCTTCTTCAAGAAGGCGTAGGAGTGATTTAGCAGGTGGGTACCACCCTGTGACGTCTGACGCAGTGGAGAGAGATCCTCCACAAGGGTCTGAAGGTTTCGTAGCTGATTCTGGTGTTGGTTCCGAGAGGAGCGTTCCGCTCACCTCGCGAGTTTTATTTCCGCAGGAAGAAGAAGTTCAAATAGAGGAAGTACTTGAACCATTAGTGTCACTTCCATCTCCTCTCCCTCCTGATTATCCATTCGTTGTTGAATACATCAGACCTGAGTCAGAGAGACCGGAAGATCCTTCGTATTATACATACCTTTCGATGGCCATGACTGGGAACGCAGCTTCTGCTGTGAGTGCTGCAGGCATTCAGACTCTTGCTTCTGTTGAAGGAGGGGGCACTATTGCTATATCTTCGATTGCTTCTAGTGCTGCTGTGTTTGGCTTTGGTTTCACCCAAGCACATGCTTCTCAATATGGTCCCTTCTGTTTTGGAATGCCCACTAGTGTGATTCCTTCTTTTTCCTTTTCCGCTGCTGCAGCTGGATCTACACCCATGTCTTCCATGGCTAGTGGGTCAGCTTCTTTTCAAGGGTTCCCCTTCGGAACTGGACATATTCCTAGTTCGAATCCTTCTTTATGGTCCTTTCCATTTACTTCACAGACCCAGAGTTTCAACCCTTGGTCTGGAGGTCAGAATTCGACCACCTTTATAGGTTGGAACCCTATCTTCACTACAGCGGGGGCAGGGAATCAATTTTACGCTGATCACCAAGGGAATGCTTCTTTCCCTTCGTCAAGTGCTTATCAGAATTTTTCTCCTCTGTCTAATGCCTGGAATCCCTATCAGGGGCTTTCCTCTTCATTTCATACTTCAGTGGGGGGAACTGGTCTGGGCTTTGGTAACTCTGCGTTGGGAGGAGGTTCTTCTCCTTTTTCTACGAGTCCTTTTTGGCAACCTGGTGCCTCGTCAAATCCAGGGTATTCTTTTCAGAATGTTGGGAATTCATCCTATCAAGGATGGAATCCTCAGGCTCCGCCTCATTTACCTTTTCTGGCAACGTTAAACTTGCCAGATCTGTCGAAATTGACTAATGATCCGATCCGTTATAGTCCGGGGTGGCCTCCGGTTCCCACCAAACTTCCTTCAGACATTCCAAAGTTTGAAGGCAAGAATGGAGAAGATCCGGCTGACCACATCACCACTTTCCATTTATGGTGTTCTTCTAACTCCCTGATCGACGATTCGATTAGGTTGAGATTGTTTCAACGCACCCTAACTGGAAACGTTGCCAAATGGTATATTGAGCTAACTGGGGGCAGTTTTGCTACATTTGGAGAACTGGTTGTTACATTTCTAAACCATTTCCAGTTGCCTGTCCGATATGATGCCGGGACTGAACTCCTAGCTAATTTTAAACAGGACGACGCAACCCACATTTCTGACCATATTCAGGAATGGCGGAGAAGGAAGAGGCTTATTAAAGCTCATATTCCGGGTGAATTCCTTTTGGAATGGTTTCTGAAATCTCTGCAGTCAGATATTTCAAAGGACGTATCCCTCTCAGGGGTATTTTCCGAGGAGCAGGCCATTTTTAGGGCCCAGCAGTTGGAACTGATATATTCTCAGTCTAGGGTCCTCCATAAATATCTGCCCAATGCTCCTCGCTCCAAATTAGATTTATCCAAAACTAAGCCTGGTCCTCATGGTGACGAACTCATTGGATCAATCAATAGTGGTGCAGCCAGCCTGCTTACTCAATTGCAGTAGTTGTCTTTGCAATCTGCTCCTTCTAGTCAGGCTGTGCCTGCTGAGTCATCACCTTCCCAATCTTTGTCCATAAATGTTGTCCAAGCTTCTGATCCCAAAGGAAATCAACAATCCGAAGGGAATAAGCAGGGACGAAATAATAAGAAAAAGGGCAAGAATGGGAAGGGTAATGCGAATAAAACCAACGAGCATGTTGGTGAGGGTCCAAAGGAGAAAAGGAAAGTGAAGTTTCCATGCAAGCTGTGTGCTGGAGACCATCTTACGCACCTTTGCCCTAAAATTCAGGATGCGCAGCGCTTGTTAGCTCAGCAGGGTTCTTCTAGTTCCCAGGCTGTGTTAACAAACCCTTTTCCCCAAGGGAAACAACTAGTTGTTGGCGCGAATCAAAATCCTGGGGCTTCCTCTGGGGGCACCCAGGAAGGGGAAATTCCATCAAACATATTCATGATGAGTGCTCACGTGGATGTCGCTACGAGATCCCATGATTATGGCGGAGAAGAGTCTTTGAAAGCTAAGGATGCTTCTGATGCTACTGAGCCGCTTCACATTACAAGGCCTACTATTGATCCTATACCTCGGATGCCCAAAGCATCTACCAAGCGGTCGACAATTAATCCAAACGCTAGGGCTGCCCAGAACTACTCTATTGTGGAAGATCTGGCGCAGAGTCCTTGTGCCATGTCGGCTTTAGAGGTGCTCCAGTCTTGTCCGGCTCAGCGCAGTGCTTTGCTCACTGCCATTGGGGCTATTGATCCGAAAAATTCTCTTCTGATTACATTTGATATGACTAATTTCAAGAAGAGACTCCCCCATCATATGGCTTTTCATATTAAATCATCGTACTGGAAGTGCAATATCTTTCGGACGGTTGTTGATGAGGGTGCTTCCACATGCGTGATGTCTCTCACATGTTGGAAGACGATTGGATCTCCCAAAGTTGTTCCATCTACCACTCTTCTGACTGCGTTTGATGGTCATTCTCACAGACCCCATGGTATTGTCCCAGCTTTGCCTATCTGTGTTGGGGGAAAAACTGTGAATATAGAGGTTGAGGTAGTTGATGCAAGCTTGGACTACAACCTTATGTTGGGGAGAAACTGGATTTATGAGATGGATGCCATTGCATCCTCATTATTTCGGATTATTTTTTTCCCTCACGAAGGGAGGATTGTTATAGTGGACCAACTGGACTGTCCTCCTGTAGACCCGAATGCGTCTACTGACTCATCTGTTCCGAAGTTGGATAATACTAAGGCGCCTGTTGAGAATTTAGGGGTTGGAATGTATTCTTCCTTGATGGGTACTTTCGATATTCCTCCTGCTACGGTTCATATTAATGCAATTTCATCCTCCAAGGCTCCTCTTCGAAGAGAGTTCTTCAGAACTCATTATTTTTCGGACCCTTGGACCTTACCTTCCCCTACCGCCACATTAGCGGAAGGTCAAGTGGGTGGAATGGCATTTCCAATGTCTGCAGCTGAGATTGCTTATCAATCTATTGTTGACTCTGCAAAGTCCATTCCAGCTCCTCTTTCACCAGAAGAGTTGGATGGAGATGTGGCCCCGGCTTGGACACTTAGTTCTTCTTCTGCCCAGGATTGCCTTGATACCACTCTTCCATCTGAAGAGGCCATCCTGGAAGCTATGACTGGTATAGATAGACCATGGGATGATTTGCATCATCGGTCTTACTTTTTACCTGATTTGAGCGAAGTTGAAACGAGTTTTCCAAGTCCTCCGTCTCCTGGTCCTGTTCGCCCAGTCCTGAACCTTTTAGCACCAACACAGGTATATGCTGAAGGGAACATGGCTGTGATTTCTCCAACTATCCCGGTGAACATTTCCAGGGATCCCAATCTTATTGAGAATGTCTTCATCGGAGTTGAATGTTCCCCTGAAGAGATTCAGATTTACACCGATCTCTTTAAAGAGTATAGGGATGTATTCGCTTGGTCTTATGAGGAAATCCTGGTATAGATCCATCTATTGTCCAGCATGAGATCAAGACTTACGAAAACGCTAAGCCTGTGAGGCAAAAACTTCATCCGGTTAATCCTAGGAAGGCGGCAGCTATCAAAGCCGAGGTGGAGAAGCTGCTTAAGGCAGGATTCATTTTCCCTGTTCCTTTGACTGAATGGGTTTCAAACCCTGTTCCCGTAGATAAAAAACAAGGAACAATTCGAGTTTGCATTGATTTCAGAGACCTTAATAAAGCATGTCCTAAAGATAATTACCCCACACCATTTATAGATCAGATCATCGATGAGTGTGCCGGTAACGAAATTTTCTCCTTCATGGACGGTTTCTCCGGATATAATCAGATTACTATCCGTCCTGAAGATCAGCATAAGACTGCCTTTATTTGTCCCTGGGGTACTTTTGCATACAAGAAGATGCCTTTTGGTCTTAAAAATGCTGGGGCTACGTTTCAGCGGGCCATGTCATATGCCTTCCACGACATCAAAAAGATTATCGAGGCGTATTTGGATGATTTAGCTGCTCATTCTCGAAAGAGGATGGATCATCCTGCTCACCTCCGTAAAATATTTGAACGGTGTCGTTTCTATAAGATTAGGTTGAATCCGAACAAGTGCATTTTTGCGGTTACATCCGGTCGGTTATTGGGATTCATTGTGTCTAGGGAAGGGATTAGGATAGATCCCTTCAAGGTTGAGGCAATACTTCGGTTGCCTCCCCCGTCCTCTATTCGTCAACTTCAAAGTCTACAAGGAAAGTCTAATTTTCTTCGGAGATTTATCGTAAATTATGCTGAAGTTAACAAGGGATTAATGAGATTGTTGAAGAAAGGTGTTCAATTTCTTTGGGATGACTTCGCTTAACGCTCATTCGATGCTTTGAAAAAAGCATTGACCTCTGCTCCTTTATTGAGTCCACCTGATTATAGCAGGGATTTCCTTTTGTATCTGGTAGCAACAGAATCTACTATTGGTATGGTTCTGGTTCAGGAAGATGATGCTCTTGTTGAGCATGTTATATACTATCTTAGTCGAGGCTTGGTAGGACCTGAACTCCAGTACACTCCAATAGAAAAGTTAGCTTTAGTAGCAGTTCATGCTATGCAGCGACTCCGACATTACATTATTCTACGAAAAACTTATGTTTTGGCAGCAGCCAATCCATTTCAGTTTGTCCTCAGTAGACGAGTGATTGGGGGCAAATACAATAGATGGATTGTGATTTTGCAGGAATTTTATCTTGAGTCTATGTCTGCCAAGTCCAAGAAATCATTGGTTTTCACGGAATTGATCTCCGAGTTTCCCTGTGGGGATGACATTGTCTATGATGAATCCTTCCCAGATGAACATTTATTTCTTATCTCTTTAGAGGATCCTTGGTATGGAGATATAATTGTGTATCTTCAGACTGCGAAGTTTCCCTCTACTTTTTCGAAAGATGAGCGTCGTAAGTTGCGTCACTTGGCTAAGAGTTACTTGATCATTGGTGATGCGTTATATCGTCGATGGGTTGATTCAATCCTGAGACGTTGCTTAACTCTCGAAGAAGCTGAGGTTGTGCTGAATGATTGCCACAATGGAGCTTGTGGTGGTCATTTATCTGGGCTTGCTACAGCCCAAAAGATCTTGCGTGCTGGGTACTTTTGGCCTTCGATTTTCAAAGATTGTATGGAGTCGGTCAAAAAGTGTCATCCGTGTCAAGTTTATACTCGAAAAATGCGCGCTCATCCAGCTCCGCTTTTTCCATTCATTACTGTCGGTCCCTTTACAAAGTGGGGTATTTATTATACTACTTGTAACCCGCCTTCGGCTAAAGGTCACAAGTACATTATTATAGCAGTAGACTACTTTACGAAGTGGGTCGAGGCTATGCCTACTTTTGGGAATGATGGTGAGACTGCAGCTCTTTTTCTTTTCAACCAGGTTATTGCTCGTTTTGGTATTCCTAGAGAGATTGTCATTGATCATGGCAGTCATTTTCAGAATAGCATGATGGCTGAGTTGGCTCTAAAATTGGGTTTCCGGCAGGAGCATTCATCTCCATATTATCCTCAAGCCAATGGGCAAGTGGAAGCCGTGAATAAATCCTTGAAGACAATTCTTCAAAGGAAAATTGATAAAGCTCGATCCAACTGGCATATTATGCTATATCCTGCACTTTGGGCATACAAGACGTCAGTGAAAACTGCAACTGGCTTTACTCCGTTTCAGCTAGTGCACGGGTTGGAATCCGTATTTCCCATTGAATGTGAGATTCCTTCTCTTAAATTAGTTGTTGAACTTCTTCCTGACACTTCTAGTCTTGAAGAACGACTCCTTCATCTGGAACATCTCGATGAGCAGCGTCGGGATGCCGCCACGATGAATGAAGCACATAAAAACCGAGTTAAAGCTCAGTACGATAAGGCGGTCAAGCCTAGGGTTTTTTCGGAAGGTGACCTTGTTTTGGTCTATGCCCAAGAAAAAGATGCCCTGGGGGCAGGAAAGTTTAAGTCTATGTGGTATGGCCCCTTTATCGTTAAAAAAGTCCTTAAGAAAGGAGCATATACCTTGGTTGATTTTGAAGGGAACGAGTTGCCGGAGCCCAGAAATGGGCTCTATTTGAAAAAGTATTATGCCTAGGCTTCAGCCTGGCATGTTGCTTTTGTATATAGTAGTTTTGCTTTGTACATATCTGGTTTTTTTTCGATCTTTGATGGGTTGGTGATGTTTTTTGATCTGCTTTGGCAGGTTGTGTCGGATGTCATGAGTCACTTTGGTTTCGCCGATGGTGCTAGTAGACACACCCGGAACTTAGCTTCCGTGGCTTGGGTGCTTCATTATCCATCCGGTCAGCTGTTAGTATCAAGAGGGGTCTGCATTGGTCCTGCTTCCAATAATATAGCAGAATACTCTGCAGTTGTTTATCTACTCTCGGAGGCAATATATTTGGGTGTTGATTCGTTAGTAGTTTTTTTGGACTCTCAGCTGGTGGTGTCGCAGTTGAACAATACTTATCGGGTTCGAGATCCATTTTTACTCCGGTTGTTCTTGAGGGTACGTTTGTTACAAAGATCATTTCAATTTTTAACTTTCATTCATATTCCTCGAGCTGAAAATTGGTTGGCGGACTCATTAGCTAATCAAGCAATTGATTGGCATATTAATCATTCCATACAATAACATTTAATCATCAAAAACATCATACATTTTCATACATTTGTTACATCACATCAAACATCGCTGTATATATATCATCAGAGTGTTCAAAACTATACAAAAATTTGGATCCATAAGTCATACAAAAATTTGGGCTTATGCCCGATCATGTTCCGTCTCAAAAAATATACAGTCATCTGATACATCATATCTATCTACTCCTCAGGTCCCCGCCCAGAAGTTGTGTTCCTATAGAACACGATCGCAGTGGCTACACGGTGGAATAACCGTACCCAGTCACGGGATACTCCTACCACCTGTCTCTGGATGGCTTCAGGCAGATCTTCCACTGCAGCCATAGGTACTTGGTGGGTTAATCCCTCCAAGTTCCTCTGTATAGCCTGGAGGGTTCTGTCTGGATCTACTGTATCCGCTTCGCCCCTGCGACGCTTATGTCTTGGACATCCCTTAGGTCGAACTGGTCCAATATTTGTTTCATGATCATTTTACATTGTAAGTCATTTGAATCCAATCAAAAACATGTTTGTTTTTCACATTTTTCATACATATTGAAAAAATTAAAAAAAATTATATAAATAAAAAATTGTAAACTTACCGACTGTACCCCATGCTGCCCCTGGTGGCAGGACAAGATCTGGATCGCCACGAAAGTCCATCCCAGCATAGGGATAGTCGTCCATAGCGATGATTTGTTCTCTCCACCATTGGAAGAACTCATCATCCCAAGTGGTCTGGGGAACTTCACTTCCCCCAAATCTCTTCATCATGTCTGCCCAGCAGGAAATTCTTGGGTCTCTCGGGCTGTTGATGGTAGAGATCACTCTGGGTCTTAGTACTGGAATATTCTCGAAGAAGAATGTCATCAAAATTGTACCGTATCCAAAATGTTTTGTCTTTGCTTGGCGGATAGAGGTCAATTGTTGCTTCATGTTCATCAGTAGGGTTGTGCACCAATCATATACATGAGTTAAGCATTCCACTGCTATGCTCATTTGCGTCCTGGATGCCTGGTGTAGAGAGGCAGATCCTGCCACCCTGCCAATGGTGAAAAGGAGGATTTTCATGTGCAAATCCCTTAAATCTTTGATTGCAATTTGAGTTCCAAATTTCTTGGAACCCTGTACGCAGTACACGTGGACGTAATCTTCCACGGTGAGCCCTCCCAAAGGCTTACCGTGCAAGTCTACTGGCTCCCCCCTCCGGGAGAGTCCAGTAATAAAATATATATCTTCCACTTCGATGCGTATGGGCATCTGATCTATCATAAAGCAGTCCTCTTCTGGTTCCCAATAGTTCACGAGCATTTCGAGCAACCAGACATTACTCTTCATATTTGGCATTTTAAAAAACTTCAGCAATCCACAATTTCGGAGAATATTTAGTGATGCTTGGTTCTGCATGACTTCTTGATCAATAGCACTGTGTTCACGCTCTCTCCATGATATGGTCATCCTGTCAAAATTCAATAAATCCATTCATTAGCTACGCATTTCTCATATTGGGCTGCGCATACGCGACTTTATTTGTGCACAGTCGCGTGTATACGCGACTTGGTCATTACCAACCCGCGTATGCGCAAACCCGTATTTTTTAGCAAGAGATTCTATGGTGAAAAATTCCTAAATTTTAATTTATGAATGTACAAAATGAATAGCAAGGATGATTGATGAGCTTACCTGACAAATTCGGTGGATTTCGATGGTCGGTTGCTCCTGTTTTGTCGAAAGAAGCTTTTTTCTCCAGAGCACTTTTTTCCAAATCAGCAATGTAATAATGAACCAAATATGAGGTAATTTTTCTATTTATGCCCAAAAAGTTGAAATTTTTCACAAAAATTTGTTATGCTTATTTTTTCAATCTATCTTAAGCTGCATAACCCGGATGCTTGGAAGTGCCCAGTTTGGTATGTTTTCAGGTACATTTTGACGATTTTTGAGATTTTTTCCAGATTTTTGATCCATGACTGCTAAACCGTCATGGCAGGTATATGATCTTCACTGGCATGTAGGTTAGGGAATTCACTTTCCATTGCATTGCATACTAGCCTCCATTCTGATCACTTGCCATAGGGTCGATCCCATCAGGTCATGAGTATTACACCCATTTCACTCGCCGACTTTTTAATCATGACTTGGTGGTAGAGCCTTCCTTTACATGGGCTTCCTAGTTAGTTCCTCGCTATCACTTGTTGCCCATGTTGCGTTTTATGTAAGCTCGGGAGTCCTCTTTAGTCTCGCCATGAATTATGTGTTAAAGCTTCATTCTTCTTCTTCCTCACTATCATTTTTCTGGCTATTACCCTAGAGGCTCCCTGGTGCTGTTGAGTTGTATTACTGCATTGCATATTGGCTACTTGTTTATCTTGGCCTTTAGCTGGCTTCATTTGGACTCAATGTTTAAGCCAACTTTTGACCTTGTCTATCTGTACAAGTTAACCATTGCATGCACTTAGCTATCGCAACTTGACACCCTTATACCTATGGATGGAACATTCCTCTGAGTATCGCTTACCAGTTTTCGCCACCTTGCATTGAGCATAGGACCGTTCCAATCCCAGGAACTAGTGCATCTGTTTATTGATACTCGTTCTATCCATTGTACCATAGCATTCTTTTATTCTTTTTCAGGCTTATTATATGAAAAAGAAAAAAAAATCAAATATAACAAAAAGAGCAGGAACAGGATGTAACTTCGTGATTTTGATGGCAGTACAGTGTCAGTTTGTCGCCCTTGAACAAAGCATATACACTTATATATCTTTCCTACATTTGGGATGGTTTTAGTTTTGACCTAGGTTCAGCCTTTACCTTGTTTCACTTGTCAGTTCTCCCCCGGTTGGTTATCTCTTCCAATCATATGGAGAGTTTGTTCTGCCTCCTGCATAACAAACTTATACAGTGTCACTCTTTACTACCATGGTCATCACGAGTCATGCTTTTGTTCAAGGGAAGTCTAACCAGAGTCGGCCATTCTGCGGTGTCTCTTGACTCATTATTCAGTCGGCCTTCCCGGTCTCGTCAGTATCTTGTTCCATCACATCAGATGTTTTGGTCTTCTGCTCGTGCTGGTTTGAGAAGGTCCCCATTGACTTCTTGCTGGCGGGTTTGTCTCTTATCGACTACGACACATTGCTCTGAGAGCAAACCTAGAGCCGCACCCTGGCCCTATTTCCATCATTGATAGGTGACCTTGTGCTCCGCATTTGATCATCATTATGGGTCTTTGACTGAGTGGTTTCCCCTGTGTTCGACGTCAGCATACATTATCACACTTGGGATTCGTGCAGTACCTTGATTTCCATTTGACCCTATCGGTGGATTTCTCGCCTCTGTGTCAGCTTTCATTATTGGTTGGTTCAGAGGGTTTCTTCTGTGCGCTAGTTTCATCTTGTGCATGTCAGAAACGTACTTCGGTTTTGTTCCGTCACTCTTCTTCGTCCGATTCCTTCCAAATCTTGGCCTGCAGGTTACACTCGCGCTGGACTGATGTGGGATGCCTTAATGCCTTCCTTCCAGCAGATATTTTCCCATCGACTCCGAATCATTGCTCTGGGAATAAGGTCTAGAGTCTTTTTTTCAGTACCTTAGGGTTTGCAGTCATCAGTGGCAGACTCTTCGCTATCGACAGTGGGGATTCATCATTGCCTCCTGATTGGTAGATTCTTTCAAGTGTTCGACTTCAACTCATTCATTCGCACTTGTTAGATTGTACTGGGGCACCTTGACACTCATTATCATTATCGATGGGTTGTCTCGCATTGGTTAACAAGATACATCATTGCCCGGTAATCCAATGATTTCTCACATGGTCGACTTCAGCTCATTTATTCCCATTGTGTAGGATTGTGCCATAGTGATCGGTGAAGACCTCGGGTTGCATCAGCATTTCTCGGTTCACTTTTGACAGTCCATTCAGTTTCTGCCAGTGATGCCGTTCACCCTTATATGTTGCAGTGTCAGTACAGCAGCATCCTATATGTTGGCTCCCGAGTTGCGTGATTGTACCGTTTATTCCACCTCTTATGATTTGGTACTTGGAGATTCAGTTACTTATATGATCAGACATCCAGTTGCAGCATCATTGATCAGCTTTCTATATGTGATACTTGGACATTGATTCAGACTTATACTTCCGGGCCATGCTCAGATGATTCATTATGTACTTTCAGTTCAGCTATACTTGTATACATGTTGGATCTATTCAGTACTTTCCATATGATGTATTTTTGACTGAGCATGGGTATGCCCGCCTCAGCATGAGTTGACTCTCTGGTTTCTTTCATTGGTTTTTGGCAGGCTGAAATCTGGTGAAGTCCTCTCTTGTCCTTGCGAAGTTCTTTCTATGCGCATAATACATTTCGGCCATCATGTACCCCTTCTGACCTCATATATTAGGGGGCATCTGTTATAGCATCATTTCTCACCTTCATATGATTCATGATTGCTTTTATGGCTTTGGGCACCCATTCCTACAGACTTGAGCAAATTCACTAAAAAACAGTGTAAAAATTCCCATACGCGGTTATGCCCAGACTTTTCCACGTGTATACGCGAGTCCACATGTACTTTTCCGCGTATGCCATTAAAATCATTAAAAAATATATTAAAATTCCCTATTTTCGGGCTGGGTTGATGGTTACTCTGGTAGTTCAACCACCCCAGCACGTGGCCAACTGTTTCCAACTGATTGAAACTACTTTGAGGGAGTATAAAAGCCCCTCATGTGCATGGCCTAAGGGAGAGAGAAATTTTACAGACATTATACTCTGTTGGAATCCCAGTTCAAGTCTGAATCCCCGTGCCTCCTGCACTTTCCCAGATTTATAACAGGAAACCCTTGTTTCCTGGAGATGTTCATCCATTTATATGCCATCTCGAGTGCACAAGTCTTGGAAGAATCTTAGCGAGGCAAGGGCGGGACGAATCCGGACGACGGTCTGCTCGAAGATCGTGGAAGGATTCAGGTGATCTCTCCACTTTTACTACTGTACATGCTGTTCATAATAATGAAGAACCATCTTGTTCCTGAACTCGTATGTTAATGTTTATCTATATGTGTGAAAATATTATCATTTAAGCATTTATTATGGTTTATATAATGTTTCACATAGATTGCACTAACGTTTAGGAGAAATATATGCTGTACAGCTAGGTTTCCGTGCACGTTCTTTCTTGTTTTCTAGGTTGAAGGCGGAAGGAGAGTTGCTGGGGGTTTGGACCCCGTGGGATCTACATCGAACGTAGGACTACGGGTGAGTCCTGCTATCGTTGTTAACTAGTTTTTTTTGCATTCAAGTATGGTTGTGTGTGAGTCCTTCTGAATAGCATGCCCTGCTCTGTGGAGGTTTAGACCCAACAAACCTCTAGGGTGATTTTCCCCAAAACAGTGACCCCATTCTGTTGTGGGTTATGAGGCACAATCAAATATCTATGAATTCCTTCTTTGCTACATAATTTCTTGAATTAATTGGTGATGTAATCATCGCCATTGTTGCTCCTAAGAGACTTCACATGCTTTCCCGTGTCTTTCTCCACCAGTGCTTTGAACTCACATAATTTTGGGAACATATGATCTTTCTTCTGCATGAAGTAGATCCAACACTTTCTAGAAAAATTGTTACACAGTAATTTGTCACCGTCCCTACCATTCCCCGTCCCGCACAATGGAGGACCCATTTTGTGACCTGTGAACATCGTCATGCCTTGAAAACATCATCAATGCATTCCTCTAAGCATGAGCTTTAATTTCCCTTAAGACATCTCCTTGCAAAAATCATGAAAAACATCCCTTTTTGCATTGGCGCGGTGGCTGGGGCCCAAGACTTCGCGCCAATGGGGAAAATCAGCAAAGAGGTCGTTAACCGGCGCTCGTCCCGCAGCGTAGTCGCGCCACCCAATTTAGGGACCCAAGCAAATGAAATATATGGTTGAGTTCCAACAAACTCAGAAACCATTGCCTATCTTGAGTTGGGAGGTTTGGCTGCGGGAGTTCTATGGAAGGAAGTAGTTTTGCCACCTCCCATGGAACCTTCCTTGTTGATAGGGCCAATCCCATAATAATAGGGATCCCAACTCCCTCCTTCCCCATCTATAAAAGCCTGCTCAATCCCATGGCAAGCTAGTCTTGAAGTGCCTAAGCTTTGAATCTCCATATCCCCAAGAGCCTTTGTGTTGTAAAGAGCCCTCTTTTTCCCTTAAGGCCGACTCAAGTAAGGAGACCATCGTCGAGAGACTCTGGAGAGGTTTTCCCTTTCCTTGGCGAGCTTTGCGAGACGTGGACGACTGGAGACCCATCCGAAGGAGACCGCGACGTCAGAACTTGGTTGTAATCTCTCTTCGTTTGTTATTTAATAGATGATTATGGTTATGGTTCCACTCTATTTTCCATCATGTTAATATGAGTAACATCCTTTCTGACTGATGTTTAGTTACGTATGCCGGGTTTTATGCTTGTATCTGTTTGTTTCTTCCATGTGCAGGTGTTCATCCGCGGAGATCGTGGAGGGATTGTGATCTGCCGAGGCTGAGGAACGGGGACGCTTCTTCTTCAGATCATAGCATTGGAATCCAGGTAGGCTTCTATCTCTAGTCTTTCATTCGTAACTAGGAACTTGCATCGTAACATTGTTTGATTGTTGATAGACCCCTGCTGGGCTAGTAGGGATCGCCTCTGTCCGCAGAGGGGATTTACCTCCTCAACAAAAATCATCAACAAAGATGACATAGTAACTGTAATTTGATGTCGAATATGTAGAGAATGCTACACACACGTATGAGTGAACTCTCTCAAGGATTTTCAAAGCTCGATTCTCCTTCTCGTGAAAAGTGGCCCTTGCATACTTCCCCATAGTACATCCCTTACATGTGTCTATCTGCGCAAGAGTACCCTTGGGAAGACCCGTAGAAATATGTTGCATGACCTTCAAGGCTTTGTGGTGTAGATGGCCCAATCTCTTTTTTCATAAATCACCCTCATCATATCTCACCACTTTGTCTGCCTTACCCATCAATGCCACACAACCATCTACATCAAGTTTATAGAGATTCTTCACATGAATCCCAATTTTCTTGGCTTTTCCTATAGCTTTGTGTCGAAGGAAAGATTTCCCTTCACTGAAAACCACATCATAGCCTCTATCCTCCAAAATTGCTACTAAAACTAAATTATTTTTTCAAGCCTCGTACGTGCATTACATATTTTAATAAGAAGGGCTTACCTGACTATATCTAGCACTCTACCACCTGTCATCACCCATTTCGATATGCATATGGAGGTCCTTCTCCTCCAAGCTACTGAAAAGTTCTTTGTCTTCTGTCATGTGGAAAGATGCACCACTATCCAAGTACCACACAGATCCCATCGCACTTTAAACCATGCATTCGATGAGTGAGAAGTAAAACTCAAATTGTGAGGCCAAAGCCTCACTAGCTATAGATCCTGAAGTCTTCTTTTTCTTCTTCTTTTGTGGAAAATTACTAGCATAATTTCCATGATCGTGACAGTGAAAACACTTCACTCTCGACATGTCGCGCTTCTTGCCGTCTTTCCCTTCCCCTTCTTTGCCTTACCAGCCAAGGCGCAATTTTCTTCATCATATGTCTTAGATTAAGATCCATCCTTGGTATTCTGCCTGAATTCTTCTTGATCCAAATTTGACCAAATTCATTCCCAATCTGGAAGCTTCTCCCTCCCATTGATAGAGTCTTGATAAGTATGCCAACTCTTGGGAAGGCCTACAAGAGCTAGCTCACCAAGTCATCATTTGTGACAGTAATTCCGATGCTTCCAAGCTCATCTCAAAATTGGAAAAACTTGGTTAAATATTTCGTAATGGTGTCGCCTTTCTCCATTTTGATTTTCTTGAGCTTTTCCTTCAGTGCCAATTTTCTATGATCATTGCTACTCTGAAACATATTTTTCAAAGCCTTCCACATTGCATATGGAGTTTCCTTTCCATGGAGACTTGAGACAATGTGGTCTCGTACTCCCTCCAATAATATCCTCCTCGCCTTTGCAACCTTCCTTTTCCAAGCATCAAGATTTGTGGCATCTGCTGCAACAAGTTTGGGAATCTCATTATCAATGAATTATTTCAACCCATTGTCCTCCAGAACTGCCTCCATCATGTATTTCCATGCAATATAATTGGAACTGCCCTCGATTTCATACTCCAATATCAAGCCATTGAAATCCATTTCGATCCTGATTCGCCTGTCGCACCAATAATAATTTGGAAAATTCGAATTCTATTCAGTCACAAACTCAATTTATTTTTCACTATAGTGATTTCCTGTGCACTGATACCATGTATAAATTATGCAAACATTTTTATATCAATAGATTCAATCCAATCAAGAAATTTACTAAAGCAAGATATTGAATCCTTGTACAAATCAATTGCGGAAAATAAATATGATTGCCAATCACAACAAGTAAAGAAAGAAACAAATCAAACCACAACACAGATATTTTCCTGGGGACAACTTGCTGCTCAAAACCCCTCTATCTTCTATTTTATATTCACAATGGAATCATGAAACAATTACAATGCACTCTTCTCACAAGAGTCTCATGTACTCTCACAACTGTCTCACACTGATCCAAACAAAATCGACCAACACTTAGCCAATTTATTACCTCTAATCAGTCTGCCTTGCTTGCGCAATTTATGTGGAATGCAATCTCTATTCTTTAGGAATTTTCGCCTTCCAACACTGCGCAATGCTCATGGGAAATCCAATGGATGTCTTGCTACATGTGGGCATCCTACTAATGATACGACTGATAGTTAACATCCCTTTAACCTTTTCCTCAACTAGGTCTCCTCTAGAATTGACATGCATGCAACTATTAATAGTAAATAATCAGTTGCATGGCAGATTAGTGCATGTGAATTAAATCTAATTTAATTCACTTGATCTTTCACTAGTGCAACTAGTTCAACTATCTTTAACTCAATTAATTGATTTAACTACTTTCTCATGCATTAAACTAATGCACTAACTGCAATTCGAACTCCATAACTAATAGAATCACTTTGCATGCCTCACCAACCACCCTCAACTCAAAATACATGAGCTAAATGAGTTTATCACACTCAATTAACTATGACAAGTGATTATGAGATAATATTACATTTTATTATCCAATTCAATTAAGGGAAAATTAAATTAGACACACATTTCTTGTTGACTTTTCAACACTCGGCCTCTAAAATTGTGCAATTTAGCCCTCCATCTAGGCCTTAACTATACATTGTGTAGTATCTGACCACAATCTCAACCCTTGATCTCTTGAACTACAAAATTGTAAAAATTACGAAACCTACTTTACCTTATATAACTGCACGATAATTTGAAATCGTTCCCATCCCCTCAACCTGTCACACTGAGCTCCCATACTGCATATTTTTCTTCCTCATTCTAGCCTGAACTGCGTATTCCATATTCTAAATGCATAAGCTTCACCCCTGACTTCCTGAGTTTCACAATTGCATAATCACTGAGCCTCTATCTCAGCCTATCACCTAGTTCCCACTTAGTCAGTGGATCAACATGCACCATCTAGGGGTTTATCAGACTGATGTCATCTCATCAGATGTAGTATCACACCACGGAAGGAAGATGAATAAGGATATGAAGAAGGGAAACATGTTGAAAGACATATTTGTAGTTGATCATACAAGTTGATAAATAAAGAGAAAGCAAAGGGATACCAGTTTGTGACCATAAATCAATATTTGATGTCATTTAAGACTCCTTACCTGTAATCCATATGGAGGTGGATAGAAGCGCATCCTCATGGAGACACATATCAAGGAGCAACAAAAGTGGCTTGACATTTCCATATAATCAAGAAGTCTATGTCAGTAGTGTCATTTCATTTCATGAGTCATCACGTGCCACATCATTATTCTGGATTATGTAATTTATGATTTCAAAATGTATTGTAAAATGAAATTCCAAAGGATATGTACAAAATATGAAGATTTATGTAATGTTGAAAAGTCATAGGAAGTCAAACAGTCTTGAGAGTAGTCGAAGAGTCACAAGGAAAGTGAAGCATCACCTTTCCATTGGTTATATATACACCCTCATTGTATGAGCAAGGGAATTTTTTCCTTGGATCCTCCCACAAGGCATTAGAGAGACAAGCTAGTTCTTTTGAGGAGCAAGGAGTGGCTCCAATGCTCCACTATTGGAGCTAGTGGCGTTCATTATATACATGTGTCTTGGAACTTTTACTTAATATAAGAAGCCTCATATCCAACACATTCTTCATGTGTGGATTATGAATATTTGTAAGAATTTTTTGTGGATGTCTGTAATTCATGTCTTCTTCCATTTGTGCCAAATTAGTTGAACTATTCCAATTATTTTAGTACTTATCATATTGATAATGTGTTGTAATAGTTGGTATCATTGTCGCATCATTGTGGACTATTCCACTGAATGTAAGACATGTCTTTATTTTTTCTTGGTTGTAATTACATTCACATCTTTGTGGATTATTTCGCTGGGTGTTGGTAAGTGTTGAAAATGGAAACAAGAAAATCCCGATTTAAGGTTCCCTTGAATTAAATTAGGAGAAAATTGTAATTCCACATCACAAGACAACAAGAATGTGTTAACTAAGTTGGTTTGACTTAGTTGGCTCAGTTAATTTGAGTTGAGGGCCAAAATCGAATCATGTAGAGTGATTCCTAAATTTTAGGAGCCTAGGTTGAGTTTAATTTGAGTCGTAAAAATTTAATTCAGTTAAAGTGAGTTAAATTCAATTAAACTAGTTCCAACTATTGGAGGAGATAGTGGGACGTTTAGTAATGGGGAGTGTACTCATTGATCAACTATTTAATTGATAAATCAACCATAATTAACTCATGCATGCATGATCTACGAGTTTCCCAGTTGATATTGGAGTTTAAGGGTAGTGTACTATGAACTATATAATTATCCAAGTTGTACAGATGGTGCATGTAGTCAGAGAAGGGCCTATAGGGATTGTTAAATTTGAGCTTGGGAAAGCATAAATTTGGTTAAGTATTTTCCAGAGCAGGCTTGTGAAGTAGGGAGATAGACTATACTAGTCCAGATATTGTTCATATTGTCCCCTAGATATATCCTCATGTATGTGTGTTAATCCATGTCACATTTTATTGATATTTCTTCTTAATCATGGATTGATTTCTGCGGATGAGTAGAATAGATTTCAGTCTTATTTTTTAGAATATTACATGATCAATATTGAATCTACACATTAATTTTTACATGGTATCAGAGCTAGAATCACAGTAGAGAAGAGAATTCAAAGTTTTTGTACGAGGTTCGAATTTCAAGATAGATGTTGTAGGATTTCTCCATGACTGAGAAGATGACTTCCGTCAGGCTAAGGTTCAAGTATTCTCTCGAAGGAACCACAAAATTTTTGGCATGAAATATTTGTATGGGGGTGGTATTAGATTATAACAGGTTACTCGATTACATCAAGACATGTTTTTAAACCCCTAGCAACTAATTCCTAGGATCTCGCTGACTGGAAGAAGAATGTAGATAGAGCGAAGAGGGTCATATTAGAGGGAGTTCAGGATCATATTATCTCGAATCTCCATGGGATATAAACTCCATTCGCGATGTGGAAAAAACTGACCAACTTGTTTAAGAACAATAGTGACCACATGAAGCTGGCACTCAAGGACAAGCTTCAGAGTATCAAGATGCAAACGAATGACACAATTCCGCAGTACCTGATAAAGTTTACATAGTGTCGTGATGATATTGGCGGGGTTGGTATTAATGTTCCAGAAGAAAATTTGGTAGCTCTAGCTCTGTTCGGTATTTCAAAGAGTTGGCACAATTATCAAGACTCTATTAATGGTAGATATAAAATACCAAGTTGGGAGAAGTTATGGTCTGATCTAGTGGAGAAAGAAATAAGGCGGGACAACTGAGATGGGCCCTCATCTAAAGAAGTGGAAGAGTACCTTGCATTAGAAAAGAAAGGAAAGAAAGCTAAGGGAAATAATTTCTAAGTTGAGGAGGGCAAGAAGAAATATTTTTCCAACATCAAGTGCTTTCATTGTCATGAATCTGGGCACTATGCCACGAAATTTCCATAGAAGAAGGAAATACAGAAGGAGCATGTAGTAGCAGCAATAGGTGAAGCTCTAGATTCACAATTTGAGCTTTATTTTACTCGTGTTTCATGCATGGAAAGCACAATAATGGGAATCATGTGGTATCTCAACAATGGTGCATCATTACATATGATGGGGCATAGAGATATTTTACATGACTTGGAGAAGAAATACCTTAAGAAAAACATTGAGTTTAGAGATGATGGGAGGTATAGTGCGAACAATATCAATAAAGTTAATTTTCAAAGGGAGTCTGGCTCCCCTCTCAAACTCAATGATGTGATTTTTTTCTAGGACTAAAGAAAATTATTGTTTCCATCGTGGTATTGGATGACCGTGGCTACAATGTTATATTTAGAAAAGTGAAGGCTTTTCTTAGAGACATCGCCATAGGACAGGTGAAGCAGATCAGTGTGCGAGTAAAGAAACTGTATGCACTTGAAGTAGATATTCAAAGCCTTTAGGAGCAAGGAAAATGTTAGAGGCTTGGTGGTTGAGAGGGAGCATGAATTACCTCTCAACATGAAGCCTCAACAAGTTATGGTGCAGCCACAAATGGAGAAGTAGAGAGGAGTCCGAGTGGAGACATCCACTCAAGAAGAGACCTCTAGTAGGGGGAAATTTCGAGCCAAGTGGGTAGAGGGAGCACATGCATCCATACCTCCAAGTGTGAGGTGGGGTGATGTGAAGCAATAGTCCCAGAAGTGGAGAAATTTGGGAAGGGTCCATTAAGGTGTTTTTGTTTGATGCATCATTACCTTGCTACAGGAGCCCACACTATTCAATAGCAGGAGGATTAATGTAAGTCAAATAATAAGGAGTGTAGAGAAATGTTGACAACAGAGCAGGTGGCTCAGTAGTAGAGTCAAGAACAACACAATTTTCCTAGTAGACAATTGTAGATTGATTTAGTGATTATTTTTATTTATTATTCTCAGTTGCAGATGTTGTAATAGTGGCAGTAATAGTCAAAGTTTTTTCATGGAATACATTCCAAATTTCCTAGATAGGGGTAGATGTGAATCCCTTTCTTGTTGAGAGGGAGCATTGAAAATGGAAACAAGAAAATACTCATTTAATTTTCCCTTGAATTAAATTAGAAGAAAATTGTAATTCCACATCATGATACAACAAGAAATTGTTAAATAAGTTATTTTTACTTAGTTGGCTTAGTTAATTTGAGTTGAGGGTATATTTTGAGTCATGTAGAGTGATTCCTAAATTTTAGGAGCCTAGGTTGAGTTGTAAAAATTTAATTCAGTTAAATTGAGTTAAAGTTAGTTAAACTAGTTCCAACTATTGGAGGAACTAGTGGGAGGTCTAGAAGTGGGGTGTGTACTCAGTGATCAACCGGTTAACTGATAAATTTTCCATAATTAAATCATGAATGCATAATCTACGAGTTACCTATTTGATATTGTAGTTCAAGGGAAATGTACTATCAATTGTATAATTATCCAAGTTGTACAGGTGGTGCATGCAATCAGAGAAGGGCCTATAGGGATTGTGTAGTTATGGATGAGGAATTTCCCTAAATAATAGGGGATAATTCCCAAGGAACAATGCAAGGAAATTGGAGCTTGGGAAAGCAGAAATTTGGTTGAGTATTGGCCAGGGAAGGCTTGTGAAGAAATGACATAGACTATACTAGAGTAGATATTGTTCAGATTTGAAAAAGCATTGTATTTCTCCTTTGTTTTTTTACTAACTCGATATAGATAGGAAGGGGTTTTGAGCATTGAATTTCCACTAGATATATCCTCATTTATGTGTGTTAATCCATGTCACATGTTATTGATATTTATTCTCAATCATGAATTGATTTCTGCATATGAGTAGAGTAGATTAGATTCTTTTATTTTACAACATTACATGAGCAGTATTGAATCTACACATTAATTTTTTCAGATGGATCCTTCTTGTTTGGGTGTGTTTCTACTAGGGTGGTACTACTACTTCTCTCTTAGAGGCTCACTTCTCTTTCCCCTCCATAGTAGAATAACATTGACACACCTACAACTGAACACTCACTAGGATCACTCACTTTATTTTTGAAGGCACACTTGCACTCCTCTCTATTGCTGACAGTTAGAGCCAAGGAAAATATTTAAGAAAATTGAAATTGGGCCATATTCTGAATGGGGCTCCTATTACAAATGGTGTGAGGTATAATAGGGACCACATAACGGGGATAACCCTTGAATGTTGGTAGGTCTAGCATCGTCAACATTTCTGGTAGTAGAAGGAGGGAAGCTATATTTTTATGGTTTGTAACCTCACCCACCCTAATCTTACGTCTCTCTATCAAGGCATTAATATTCCCAACACCTCCCCTACTCATATCCCTGAAGTTAGTGAATATTCTCAGCCCGAGATTGTACAAACTTGAGAAATCTCTTACAACTAGATCTAGGCCATCCGTCCTATAACTTGTAGGTTTGCAAAAGCTATTGGATTGATTTTTGGAGTACAAAACCCTCCTTATTTTCGAAAGAAGAACCCAACCACCCCTAATAGAACAATGGTTTCTACAATTGAATATTTGATTCTCACCACCCTTGAAGAGTTAGCATAATTTGTAGAAAATGCAGAGAGGTCAGAATGACCTCCATATTACAACGGTGGTGATGAAGATAATGTTGTAATAGTAGACAATAATTTTCACAGGTTGGGCAGTGACGAAGAAGAAGATGGTCCATCATATTCTAACGAAGAGGAGGAAAAATATGACAAACATATGGTGGACCAAGATCTGGACTGGATGCCACAGGGCCCACTTGTATTTTCGAGTGTTTTGCACAATATGCCAAAGCACCTGGAGAAGTTGTTAACAAAGTATGACCCTGACAAGGCACTGAAAGCGGAGGACAATTTGGACAAATTTTACCTACATCTACAAATTCTAGAGGTACATTACGATGATGTTACATTTATAATTTTTCCATGTACCTTAGATGGCAGAGAAGCTGTATGGTACTACAGTCTTCCTCCAAATTCTATCCAATTGGAAGGGGTTTAATAATATTTTTCTTGAAAAATTTGTTGATGACAAAACCCCTGCCATTTTGGTAAAAGAGTTGGGAAATATTAAGATGGATCAGAAAGAGAAATTGAAATATTTCAACCAGAGGTTTAATCGTATCTTTAAAAAAAATTCCACGAATACGCAACCTCATGACTTCGTCACTATTGAATATTACACATTTTCCTTACTGAAAAGAATTGCGGAGTTCGTGAAGGGAAATGTGAAAGAAACCTTAGAGGAAAATCATAAGAAGATATCATAGTTGAAAAGGACTTGCATGCGATTGGAGTCATCGTAAATGATGAACCATGTAAAGACTCCAAAGACATGGAAAAAAATTCTTAGGCCTCCATAAACAAGGCCAAGGACAAAGATGTTGTTGATCTTGAGAGCTTGACCCACACATCAAGTCTCTATCTAATGAGTTGGTATAGTTAAAAAAAATGTGTTGCATGAGGCCACTATGTAGGAAAATATACTGCATAGAATATTTCATATGCATCACTCTAATGGCAGACTCTCCATTAGGATGCCAAGGAATTTTGCGAGACATATGATGCATGCCAGTGGGTTGAGAAACCATCCAAGAGGGACTAAGTTTCCCTATTTCCATAAGAAACATTGAAATAATTTGATAAATGGGAAATATATTTCATTGGACTTATAAATACACCAAAAAAACATTGGGAGGTGGAGTGAAAGCCTACAAAAGACTACAATGTAGAAATGACAATGCATTTCCTATTTTATAAAGTGTTTACAAGGTTTGGATATCCTAAAATACTTATGAGTGATAAAGGTACCCACTTTTTGAATAAGATAATTGCGGTGTTGGTTGAATAATTTCAATCTACCATCAGAAAATTACACCCTATTATTGGGGTTCCCATGTTTTGGCCAGATTGGCAAGACCAAAAGATGAGACAACATCAAACCACTTTCATACCTTAGGTTCTAGCCCTCCTGGGTCCAGAGAGGGACCTCTCTATATGAGCAAAGGTTTTATGTCTTTGAATCTCAAAAGTTAAGATGTTAGGCTAGTTATAGGCACAAGGTTTGTTTGTTTGATTGTTTGTTTGGTTGCTGGTCATTAGGAAAGAAGGGTTCAATGTAAGACAAGGATGAGAAAAGAGGATTTAGGCAGAGGTGAGAATTCCAGGGAACATTCAAGACCATTGGGCAATGGAGTCAAGAAAGGGTTTACTTGCTATTCAATGTGTAGGCTTTCAGTTGGGCTAGTCATCTAAAACGTTGGATCTTAAAGATGATTGTGTGATATGGAATGGTAAGGGAGGAGGAGACAATAAAGATTTAGAACACAAAGTTAAAGACTTGAGATCAGAGAGAGACTTTTAACTCTCAATGCTTCGACCTCCAGCTTGAGGGATCTTAGAAAGGTTCAATCAAATGAAAATGATCCTAGTGAGATAGAGACATGGTTATAGGCCTCCAAGTGTTCCCAATTCATTCAATTAAATCCTAACAAGAACATCTAAGAATAGATTCATTTAATTCATACATCAGCTAGCAGGCAATAACATCCACTACACTGGTTAAATTAACTGAAATCAACTCTCAGATAACACATTTAGTAGAAAACATTGAAGACAAGGAGAGCAGAAACATAGGGTACCTAACAAGGGTAAATCCTATGCCAAATTTCTGAAACGAGCCAGTAGAAATGAAATGAAACAGAATGCAAGTTAAACACAAATACAGAGATAGAAAAACATCACCACTGTTTTAGATCAAGATCCAAAGAAATGTGATTGTCATATTAAAAAGCAACACCAGTCAAGTACAACATTGCCAATAGCTGGATACTCAGTCAGAAAACATCTTCCTCAGCCTATCTTACAACTTTACACAGAGACTATGTCTCAAAAGAAACAGCTTGCAATTCTCTGATAACTAATCAACAACCTTTACAATGAGTTCCTTCACGAATTTATAGCTCAAGTGGAGCAGAGAAAGTAGGTGAAAACTAAATGCAACATTAAATCTCAGGAAAGGAAGAGGGCTGAGGCCCATTCTATTTAAACCCTGTGCATTTATCTCTGGAACTCTTTTGGATGCGAGAGTGGTCTTCTTCAGGCTTCCATTTACTTTGGGCACGTCTCTGATGTACTCTGCTGCAGCATTCTGTAGTACTTATGGTGAATAAACAAAAAGGTAAATAAATGATGCTAGGGTCTGCCATACTGCGAATCAAATGTTCTGATAGCATAGGACTGTTGTCAGGGGGGAAAGATTTACTTGGACACAATGTAGACTAAAACAATAATGTGTACCGTGTCCTTGCTTAGGAGGAAACATTCTGCTGATTTGACCATCCCGATGATATGGTCTTCTGTGCATTGGACCTTCCGAGAGATCCACGGGGTCTTCGATTCTGGTACCCTGCCTTTAAATACATGGATTAAGGCTTAATATATTCCCTGATGTGCATAAGAACTCCCTAACTCTGTACTGCTACTCTTTGCCGCTTCAAATTGTCTCTGTCAGTGAAAAACCGAGCTTTAATGGCGCCGGAGAGCTTTTGCAGAGTTGGAACTCTGTCCTTTGATGAAATTTATGTTGCAAACACCTTTCCGGACATCTTCCTGTAATACCAGGCTCTGAATTCAACTTCTTCTGTGCACTGTGCCATTACAACAACGCATATGAGTCATGGCGTTTTTCTGCCTGCCTGTAACCCTGCAAAACACGAAAAATCGTTAGGAAAACCATGCGTGGGGAGGACGGATGCAGCGGGGGCGATGATAATGACTGTGTAGACCGGTGAGGTGGCAGAATAGTGCAGGGTGATGGCGGAAAATACAACATAACAGTGGAAGAATGGCCATGGTGAAAGATGGCGGACTGCGGTGAAAAATTTAAATGCAAACCTTTGAAAAATTATCTCTGAATGAAATATGAATGAAATATAAAGAGGCCAGAGGTCATCGTGATAAAAACATGTGGAGAGGTGACGTGGCGGTGGGCTAGGGGTACGACTGCCTTTGGTTAACCTCCGCGCAACTTCGTAGCGCGATCACTGTTGGATGGAGAGCCCCAGATCAGACGGTTGACATGCATATCGCGCCGGGTTTTTTGCCGAACGATAACGCGCGATGGGGGGGGGTTTTTAAATAGTGATGGAGCCACGTGTCGGGCGGTGAGTGGAATCACTCCGAAAATAAAAATACCGCCCTCCTCCCAACGGCAGTGCGATAAATACAGGCAGTTTTCGAACAGGCACATTGGCATGGGGACCACCGAGGCGGGAGGACTCTGGACCGTCGGATCTGCGGGTAAATGAACGGTTATGATGCGATGAACCGGTGGTGAAAGGGTAGGGTAATTGACACTACGGAGCTCGTGATGGCCGTCCGATCGGTGCAGATTGACGACTCACAATGCTCCTGATACTTGTTTGAGATAAGCGCCTTTCAGGCTGGCGAGTGGTTCTAGCGCCAGGCCACATGGGGGGAAATACGGTTCAGGGGCTGGCCAAAAGGGTGCTAAACCCATACACATAAACAAAATTGTTATTCGGCCCATTTTAATGCAATTTGAGGGTAGAATTGGGTAACGATGGAGGGAATAAGGAAAAAATAGGCCAAACAAGGGGTGTGTGCAGGAAGTAAAGGGGATTTTGGAAGGAATTTAGGGGGTAAGAGGGGAAATTTGACAGAGGGAAAAGAAGGCTAAAAAATGGGGCATTCTGCAGGGATACAAGGGTAAATGTAGGCTTTTTGGAGTACAGTTTTTACTATCAATGAGGCCCTTTGGATGGGTACAGCAGTGGAAATAAATCACAGGGCAGAGGGCATGAAGTGGCTTTCAAGGATGATGTGTCTTCAGGGGATATGCATTCCTTGAAGGCTCAAAAACAATTTAGTCCCTTACTTTTCTTGTCAAAAATTTTATAGGGGGCTAACAGTGGCTCCACATGGGGATGGCTTCTTCTTGAAGGAGTCAAGAATTCAAAAAATGATCTTTGGTGTAGGCTAGATGCTTGCTGCTTGAGCCACCTTTCTTCTTTGATTTTCAGCTGCCACAAATATGATAGATCAGCAGAAACATTCCCAAACAATCTACCTACCCACCCTACAATCCTAGCATTTTTCTTCTAGGGTGCATTTGAACTAGCAGACCCTTTACATCATTTTTATTTTTTTTACAAACAAGAAAATAAACCTAGTCTATTTCTACCCTTATTGCTCCATGATACCAGATTAAACTGTTGGCCCCATATGTTTCTCTACCTATTCTAACATCTGTTGGGATTAAACTGTCCAGCAGATTTCTTCTCTATATTCTATAAAAGAAATTTAAAAGCAGTCAAACTAGGATTAGACAGTCTAGTTTGCTGTGGATCCAAGGCATAAAGACAGTTGCACATGGACAGAACTTTGCAGAAAATTGAAAACAAAATCTTGAAGGCTTGAAATCCAAAGTTTGAAGCATCCTTCTTTCTTTTGTGACTCAAGTTTTGAGCTTGTTAGAGTCACTTTCCTTTTTTCTTTCATTTCAGCTCTGGTTTTGGGCTTGTTAGAGCTGACTCTTTTTCTTCTTTGCTGGTCCAGGTTTTGGGCATGTTTGAACCAGCTATCTTTACTTCCCTTGGCTCAGGTTTTGATCATATTAGAGCCAATCCCTTACAATTATGAGGTTCATGTTTTGAGCATGTCTGAACCACTCCTTTCTCTCTGTTTTTTGAAACATTTTCTCTTTTTCTTTGAAAACAAAACACTGTAATGGTATGTACAATGGAAATGGAAACGGGAAATTGGAAATCAACAGAAGTAGTGTTTGAGCATCCTGCCATTGACAGGACCCCCAAACAACTCTGTACCATATAACTCTTGTAGAAAAAAGGCATTTGGACCCACAGTGGCCTGGATGATGTAGGGACCTCGCCACAAACTGTCAAACTTTCCATGCTTTCCTTTGTCCTCTCTCCTCGAGTCCCACTTCAGAACTTTGTCTCCAATTTTGAAATCAGAAGCCTTATTTCTTTTGTCAAATAACTTCTTTATATTTTCCTGAACCTTGATAGCTCTGTTATAGACCTCTTCCCTTGTTTGTTGGAGATGAATTGTCTGGTTTATTCTCCTCACCATGCTATCTTCTTCTGTTTGTATCTCTTGAACAATTTTGATCATTCGTATTCCAAGGCTGGTGGGAAACACTGCTTCTGCTCCATAGATAAGCTGATATGGTGACATGCCAATGGATTTCTTTGTTGTAAGCATGTTAGCCCACAGGGCATGCACTAACTTGTTATGCCATGACTTTTTGTTCTCTTCTAGCAGCTTTTTGATGATGGTCACCAGGCTTTTGTTTGATGATTCAGCTAAGTTGTTACCTTGTGGGTAGTAGGCAGTTGAATGACCGAGTGCTATTCGATACTTGTGACAAAAATCAACCATTTTCTTGGATCCAAAAGCAGCATCATTATCAGTGATTATTTTCCTTGGGCAGCCAAACCGAGAGAGGATATGACCTTCTAGGAACCTAATGATGACTGAATCTGTGGCATTCCTAGTAGGTACGGCCTCTATCCACTTAGTGAAGTAGTATGTGGCTGTTAGGATCCATTTTTGTTGTGCAGAAGAAGCAGGGTGAATTTCTCCTATGAAATCTAGGCCCCATTGCATAAGGGACCTTCAACGGTGATGGGCTGTAGAGGTAAGGGGAGGAGTTTTCTTTTGCCTTCGAAAATCTGGCATTTGTGGCAGGCAATTATCATCTAATGGATATCATTGAAGAGTGTAGGCCAATAGTAGCCAGCTCTGAGTATTTTTTTTTGCAATGGCTTTCCAGTTTAGGTGACCTCCACACTCTCCTGCATGGAATTCTTGTTTAATCTTTTCTGCTTCAAATTCAGGCAAACATTTAAGCAATAGGCCATTTTCATTCTTCCAGTATAAACATTCATTCAGAATACAATAACTTCTGGCCTTCAGTTTTAAGAATCTGGCCTTGGTCTTTGATAGCTCAGGGGGGGGATTGAGGTGTGTAAGCACATACAGAATGTCAGAATACCAAGGAGAGCTCTGAAACGTCTCCTCAATAGTGGGATCAGGCAATCCCTGTTGCTCGTCCAAGGCATATACCATGTTAATGTCAAGGGCTTGTAGATTTGATTCAGCCATTAGTTGAGCTAGGCCCTGACCTTTGATCAGTTTGGTGGGTTTTATCTCAAGGTCGTACTCTAAGATCACAGCAATCCATTTGCCCCTCTTCCTATCTGGGTCTTGGGAAAATATGTCTTTAACCACTATATTTGGCACATAGGCTATGGTGTGGGAATGTAGTATGTACACCCTAAATTCTTTCAAGGCCTTAACCAAAGCATAGGCCTGTTTTTCCATAATGTTGTATTTCAAGGGTGCATCTCTGAGTACTTTGCTGAAGAAAGAAATGGGCTGTTCCATTCCCTCTATATTTTTCTGCAGTAGAACTGCAGCTATCGTATGCTTGGAGGCAAATGAAAAAATCAGGAAATCTTTTGAGAAATCTGGGCTGATTAGGACAGGAGCCTAGGTGAGTGAAATTTTAACTGATTCAAAAGATTTCTTGGCTTCGAAAGTCCACTTAACTCCTACACCTTTCTTTAACATGTTAGTCATATTCCTCAGGTGTTCAGCTAAGTTGGGAATAAACCTCCTGAGGAAGTTGATTTTCCCAATGAAGGACTGTAACTCTTTGATATTTCTCGGGTGTGTGATTTGCAGTATTCCCTCAACTCTTTGTGGTTCTATCCTAATCCCCTTCTCAGATATAATGTGGCCAAGAAGTTTCCCTTCCTGTAGCCCAAATACAGTCTTTTTGGGATTTAATGACAGACCAAACCTTCTACATTTTTCAAAGACTCTCCTCAGATGTTTTAGGTGTTCTTCTTTAGTCTTGGAGTAGACTGTTATATCATCCAGATAGATGACAATGAAGTGCCCTATCTCATGAGAAAAAGCTATATCCATCGCTTGTTGGAAGGTTGCACTAGCGTTCATCAATCCAAAGGGCATTTTAACATACATAAAGGTGCCCCATGGAGTGGCAAAGGCTGTCTTGAGTTGGTCTTCTGGGATTACTAAGACTTGGTTGTAACCTAAAAAACCATCTAGCAGGGAGATCCTTTTAGAACCTACTACCCTTTGAAGAATATGTTCCATTTTTTGCAAAGGGTAATTGTCTTTGAGTGAGGCTCTATTAAGATTCCTGAAATCTATGCACAATCTGATCTCCCCTGTTTTCTTTCTCATAGCCACTAGGTTTGATACCCAATCAGAGAACCTCATTGACACAATTATACCTGCCTCATACATCTTCTTAATCTCTTTTTCCACTACAGGCAATTGTTTTGGGTTTATTCTACGAAGTTTTTGTCTGAAGGGCTTTTGATTTTCTTTCAAGGGTATTTTATGCTGTATGATGTTTGTGTCATAGGCCCTTAAGTCCTCATAACTCCAAGCAAACACATCAATGAATTCCTTGAATAGGTCAATGTATTTATTTTTCATGTTTGCAGGCAGGGACTTAGCCAATTTGATCATCTTGGGTTTATCTTCAGTGCCTATGTTTCATTCCTCGACATTAGAGTCTGCATGTTCTATAGTGGGCTTTTTTGCTACATCATCAAAGTCGAAAATGTCTTCTAAAGGTGCCAGACCTCGAGGTATGCTCTTATCTTTGGTATGCAGCACCTATACCTCCTCACTATCTGCGTTTTCACTTTTTTCGTTTGGATTTCCAATCTGTTCGTTTAAAGTGTTTATTTCTATGTTACAGGGTGTTTCTTCCTCGTCTGAGGACTCTTCACTTAGGCAGCTACTGTCAGATTTGGAGTCTAAATCAGAAAATTCAAACTCATTTTTGCCTACCAGGAAATATTCAATCTGTTTATCGCCCTCAAAGACCTGCCAATATTTTTCATTGTCTAGCACTGTAGGTCTGAATTTGGTCTGAATGATGATCTTTTGGTCACTGGGAGGCTTATGATACGAACTAGCCATGCAGGCTAGTCCATTTGCAATTGCGTTCTGGCTCCTAGGGACAAACACCAGCTCCTATTCTACAAAGGTTTTCAATAAATCCATAGTGTCATTCTTATATGCTCTCAGTCTAGGATGTTTCGCTGTGTATTCACCATTCACCTGTTTAATGATCAGCTCAGAGTCCCCATGCACAGTTATCCAACAGGCTCCTAATTTTCTCAACAGGTTTAAGCCTAGGATAAGAGCCTCGTACTCTGTAATGTTGTTTGTACCTTTGAAGTGTAGGTTACATGCATGGCTCTCTGTGTAACCACTCTCTGTGTTATGTATCCACACTCCTGCCCCAGAAGTTATTTTGGTGCATGACCCATCGAAATTCATTTCCCATAAGGTTTCATTCTCGGGTTTATCATCATTTGTTCTTGGTGTGGTGTATGTGTTTGTGAAGGGTGACTAATCAGTTGACTACATTCTGATTCTGGTTCACTTTGAGTTCTCGTTTCAGTGCACTGTTCCGAGTTTCCTATATCATTCTCCTCCGAGTCTAGAGTAGCCATTATTTTAAAGTCCATGGGTTTTGTTTCCTTGTTTGTATATCTATTTCTGGACTCTGACCCTTCTAAGGATTCATCATTACAGAGGATGAAGGAGTCAAGGTATATATGTACAGAGTATAAAGGTGAATTTTCAGGCTTTTCGGGGCTACTGACCAGAAATTTCATTTGTGCCTCTCTATATAGTCTTCTAAGTTGGAAAAATATTGGGATTGTGGCATAGGCCCCATCCATCTACATTGTGCCCTGCAGCTTGGCTCCCCATGATCTTGACAATAACATGCCATACTTGGGTGGCACATTTGCCACCACAACATCCATGACCATACATTTTGCTGGAATCTGGGTAAGGCTTACACACAGGTCTTTGATTAGGCCAAGACACTTTACTCTGCTAGATTCAAATGAATATAGGTCTTTATAGGGATGGGTTATCTCTAGGCCTAATATTTCCATCACTACTTTAGGCATCAGGTTGTGTGATGCCCCAGAATCATGCATTGCATTGTGGAGAATCTTATCATGGATATTAAGACTGATATAAAAAGGGGGCACTACCCCTTCCTGAAACTTTCCTTCTATCTTTGGACCAAATAGAAGGGCAGGTTGATCATCACTCAGATTTACAGTGTGATTGTTCTCTCCTAAATTTAATGCTTTCAAAATTTGGCTTTTATATACATCCTGAGTGGCTAGCTTAGAGAGTGGGACAGAGATTTTAACTTTTGCAATCTCACTCTCCAAATTGAAAGTGCACTGACTCTTTGGAATGTTCAACTCTGTTTTGTTAGTCACCACCTTAGTGGTTGAATCAGTGTGCTGATTCTCGTTATGTACAGTGTTGATGACAGTTTTATCAAGAGCACTAGCTGTAGTGCTTGTGCTATTAGTTGGTTTACCTTCTTTATCAGTGTTTTGGTTGTCTTTTTCTTTGTTCTTTTCAGAACTCTCAGCTGTTGATTTGTTACTTTCAGCAGTCACTTTAGAAGTTTTCTCAGGCCTTTTCTTGATGGTAACCTCAGAAGCTTTCGATTTGGAATTATCTAGGCTTTTCTTGCTCCTAAGTTCATACTGTCTGACCTGCATGATGGCATCTTCAAATCCAAGTCTGTAATCCTCTGATTCTAATATTTCCTCGTCCCAATATGAGGGTGAGGGCTGATCTTCTTCTGTGGAACAGTTGTGGATTGAATCTTTTGTTTCAAGCATGTTTATGGTGGTCCCCTCAGAATCTTCTATGATTCCCTCATATTCATCTAAAAAGTTCTCTTGGAATGGGGGAATAACTTGCTGATCTGATTCTCTTTGTCTATTGGGGGTGGCATTGTTTCTTCTAAAGTTCTGGTTCTGGTTATGGTGTTGATTTCTGTTTAGGTTACTAACTGTGAAAACCATTTTTTCCATCATTTTTTGTAGCTTATCCATGTTTTTGGATATGTTGTCATTATTGGGGTCAGATGTGGAAGCTACATTTTCATATCTATATGTTACTCTTTTCTCAGCTCTCAATCTTTCTTTTTTCTCATTCAGATTTGCCTCTACACTCACTGCTCCTTTTTGCATGTCTTCCAATGTGTTGTAATCCCTCTCCCTAAGCTGGTAGGCCATGTCAGCATCCAAGCCTTTAGGGTATTTCACTAGAACCATACATAGGGGAGGTTTCATGTGTGGTGGAAGAGCATTATAAACGCTGTTAAACCTTGTAGAGTAATCCTGGACACTCTCTCCTACGTTTCTTTTCAGGTTCTTGTATTCTGCTAGGATTTGGAGAGGGTTGGCCTTAACTTCCCATTTGTTTATGAAAGTCTGATATAAAGCAGGAAGGTCTTGGATACTATTTGGAGGTAGGATTTTGAACCATTTCTTCACATCACCTCCTAAGCTCTAGCCAAAGATTCTCATTTTGACCGTATCATCATCTATTTCCATGTAGTCAAAAGAATCTTCCATCCTATCTACATGGTGTTGGGCTGTGGTAGACTCCTTTGTAGTGAAGTGTGGGATATTTGATTGATAATCATTGGGTAAGGGTACTAGAGGCTGAGGTAAAACCAGAGGTGCATACCAGGCTGCCATGATGATTTTTTGATGAGGTAAATGGTTGGCTTGAGCAGCTGATATATGGATGACAGGGATATTACGACCAGCAGAAAACTGATGAGCCGATTTGGGGTGGCAGAGCCCCAAGTTTTGAAGGAAATGAATATCAGGGGGTGTGGATGGAGGGGTCTATCTATTCCAAAGGTGTTTACCACTTTGAGGTGGTGAACCAGGAAGCTTAAGGTCTGGCTGATCTAGGACACTGAATGACCTAGTTCTTGGTAAGCTGGTTTGAGTGCCTAGGTTAAAAAATGGGTCTGATAGAGCTGAAAAGTCTTATGGTGTGGAGTTAGCTCTATGGATGTGGCTGGAAATAGTTGGTCTTTTAGGTGTAGAAGAGCTCTTGAGGATTCTCTCAGGGTTGTCAACTATTTCAGGGGGTTTTGGGTTGGGATAAGCTCTTGTGTGAATGGTTCTTGAAGCCAGAATGCTATTTTCCAACCAAGCAGCTTAACCCTACTTGTTACTTCTATTGTGGTTGATGTTGTTTTGGAGGCTGGTCTCCCAGTGGAGTCTTATGTGAACCAAGATAATCAGCAGGCCTACTGATCACCAGTGGAGTCTTTAAATCATTTAGGAATTATAGAGTTGCCAGGTGGAAGGTTTAGGATGCTTATGGAGCGTACAATGTCCACCACAGTGCTTATGAGATGTCCCTTTTCAAGGTCAACTTCCAAACACAGCAAACTCAAACCAGAGATTGACTGGGAGGGATTTTACCAAATATGTCACCTCTGAAAGAGTGTGAGATCTGGAGGCTACCTGGCCCTTTCCAAACTCTGTCTAAGAGTGTGGGAGAAAACACAACAAATGGTATAGAGGTTGATCTGTGAATAGGAGTGTTTAACTGCCAACATAACTAGAGATTATAGGTTTCTGAGGCTCTTATGATGTAGTAAGGTGAGAAAAACTCAAAATTTCCCCAGCGGAGTCGCCATTATGTTGGGGTTCCCATGTTTTGCCCATTTACAAGACCAAAAGATGAGACAACATCAAACCACTTTCAGACCTCAGGATCTAGCCCTCCTGGGTCCAGAGAGGGATCTCTCTATATGAGCAAAGGTTTTATGTCTTTGAATCTCAAAATTTAAGATGTTAGGCTAGTTATAGGCACAAGGTTTGTTTGTTTGATTGTTTGTTTGGTTGCTGGTCATCAGGAAAGAAGGGTTCAATGTAAGACAAGGATGACCAAAGATGATTTAGGCAGAGGTGAGAATTCCAGGGAACATTCAAGACCATTGGGCAATGGAGTCAGGAAAGGGTTTACTTGCTATTCAATGTGCAGGCTTTCAGTTGGGCTAGTAATCTACAATGTTGGATATTAAAGATGATTGTGTGATATGGAATGGTAAGGGAGGAGGAAACAATAAAGATTTAGAACAAAAATTTAAAGACCTGAGATCAGAGAGAGACTTTGAACTCTCAATGCTTCGGCCTCCAGCTTGAGGGATCTTAGAAAGGTTCAATCAAATGAAAAGGATCCTAGTGAGATAGAGACAGGGTTATAGGCCTCCCAGTGTTCCCAATTCATTCAATTAAATCCTAACAAGAACATCTAAGAACAGATTCATTTAATTCATACATCAGCTAGCAGGCAATAACATCCACTACACTTGTTAAATTAACTTAAATCAACTCTCAGATAACACATTTAGTAGAAAACATTGAAGGCAAGGAGAGCAGAAACATAGGGTACCTAACAAGGGTAAATCCTATGCCAGATTTCTGATGCGAGCCAGTAGAAATGAAATGAAACGGAATGCAAGTTAAACACAAATACAGAGATAGAAAAACATCACCGCTGCTTTAGATCAGGATCCAAAGTAATGTGCTTGTCATATTAAAAAGCAACACCAGTCAAGTACAACATTTCCAATAGCTGGATACTCAGTCAGAAAACATCTTCCTCAGCCTATATTACAACTTTACACAGAGACTATGTCTCAAAAGAAATAGCTTGCAATTCTCTGATAACTGATCAACAACCTTTACAATGAGTTCCTTCACGAATTTATAGCTCAAGTGGAGCAGAGAAAGTAGGTGAAAACTAAATGCAACATTAAAACTCAGGAAAGGAAGAGGGTCGAGGCCCGACCGTTTAAACTCTGCACGATTCGGGCACCTTTTTGGCTGCGATATTCTTTCAAAGCCTACTACTCCGGCGGTTTCGATGTACCGCCGCAACATTTCGTAGTGCCTTCCGGCTAACAAGCAAAGGTAAATAAATTACGTTAGGGCCCCATACCGCGAATCAAAAGCATGTTCTCAGCATAGGACCGTTGGTCAAGGGGGAAAGCTTTTACCGTGACAATGTAGATCAACAATAATGTGGGCACTGTCCCGTTCTGGGGAGGAACATTCTCCTTGACGAATATCCCGATGATATGGTCTTCTGGTGTACTGACCTTCCAGAGACACGGGTCTCTTATCTGTACCCTGCCTTTAAATACATGGATTAGGGCTTAATATCTTCCCTGATGTTCATAAGAACTCCCTAACTCTGTACTGATACTCTTTGCAGCTTCAAATTGTCTATGTCAGTGAAAAACCGAGCTTTAATGGCGTCAGAGAGCTTTTGCAGAGTTTGAACTCTGTCCTTTGATGAAATTTATGTTGCAAACACCTTTGTATATTCCCGAATACTAGCTCTAATTTCAATCTCTTTCCGTGCATCAAAGGAAGCGTGCAGAACAACGATAATGAGTCATGGTGTTTTTCTGCCTACCTGTAACCCTGCAAAACACGAAAACTCGTTAGGAAAACCATGCATGGGGAGGACGGATGCAGCGGGGGTGATGATAATGACCGTGTAGACCGGTGAGGTGGAAGAATAGTGTAGGGTGATGGTGGAAAATACAATGTAACAGTGGAAGAATGGCCATGGTGAAAGCTGGCGGACTGTGGCGAAAAATTTAAATGCAAACCTTTGAAAAATTATCTCTGAATGAAATATGAATTAAATATAAAGAGGGCAGAGGTCATAGTGATAAAAACACGTGGAGTGGTGACGTGGAAGTGGGCCAGGGGTACGACTGCCTTGGGTTAACCTCCGCGCAACTTCGCAGCGCGATCGCCGTTGGATGGAAAGCCCCAGATTGGACGGTTGACGTGCATATCGCGCTGTGTTTTCTGCCTAACGATAACACGTGATGGGGGGGTGGTTTTTAAATAGTGACGGAGCCACGTGTCAGGCGGTGAGTGGAATCGCTTCCAAAAATAAAAATACCATCCACCTCCCAACGACAGTGCGATAAATACAGGCAGTTTTCGAACAGGTGCGTTGGCATGGGGACCACCGAGGCGGTCGGACTCTGGACCGTCGGATCTGCGGGTAAATGAATGGTTATGATGCAACGAACCGGTGGTGAAAGGGTAGGGTAATGGACGTTACGGAGCTCGCGATGGCCGTCCGATCGGTGCAGATCGACGGCTCACGATGCTCCCGATACTTATTTGAGATAGGCACCTTTCGGGCTGGCGAGTGGTTCCAGCGCCAGGCGACATGGGGGGAAATATGGTTCAGGGGCTGGCCAAAAGGGTGCTAAACCCATACACATAAACAAAATGGTTATTTGGCCCCCATTTTAATGCAATTTGAGGGCAGAATTGGGTAATGATGGAGGGAATAAGGAGAAAATAGGCCAAACAAGGGGTGTGTGCAGGAAGTAAAGGGGATTTTGGGAGGAATTTAGGGGGTAAGAGGGGAAATTTGACAGAGGGAAAAGAAGGCTAAAAAATGGGGCATTCTGCAGGGATACAAGGGTAAATGTAGGCTTTTTGGAGTACAGTTTTTACAATAAATGAGGCCCTTTGGATGGGTACAGCAGTGGAAATAAATCAGAGGGCAAAGGGCATGAAGAGGCTTTCAAGGATGATGTGTCTTCAGGGGAGATGCATTCCTTGAAGGCTCAGAAACAATTTAGCCCCTTAATTTGCTTGTCAAAAAATTTATAGGGGGCTAACACCTATCATCCCCAAGAAAATGGAACTATTGAAGAATTCAAAAAGATTATGGAGAATACTATTAAGAAAATATGTAATTTAAATTGAGATGACGAGGATCTAAGGATTCCAATATTTTTATGGCCTTATACGACTACGCGAAATAAACATGGAAAACACCTTTCAGACTAGTACTTGGATAGGAATTAATAATTATATATATATTATAGTGCAAATTCTACGCATTATTTCATTAGAAAACTTGACTGGTTCTCACATGATTTCATAATATCAAAGTGTTTTTAAATTTCACGAGAAATATTGGCATGATAAGTGCATAAAAAAAAGAAGTTTCAGCTGGGATATTTGGTTTTGTAGCATGACAAGAAGTTTCTGAAACATTGAGGGATATTTCAAATACATTGGTTGGGTCCATATACAATCATACATGTGACAAAAGAACAAGTTTTTCAATTAGAAAAGCTAAATTGGGAAACTATATAAGGTTTTTTCCATGGAATCCAACTAAAAATCTATAGGATCAGTCAACCTTCTGCGTAGAGAGGATGTTCCATGAAATTTTTGAAAAGGGAGAGAGAGAGAGAGAGAAATATAAATATTATTATATTTTTTCAAATGAAGAAATCATGCAGAAAATAAAGTAAGGGAGATCATCGTAGAACTGCGCAGGTTCACTAGAAGTGTAGACATATTTCAAGCACTTATGGAAAAAGTGGGAAAGGGAAAAGGAAAGAAGCATTAGAAAATGTCATTATAAGCCACATAGGTTGGAAAAATATGTGATATAAACACTAAATATTTTCTTCACTAATGGTAAATCAGATGCATGTTTATGACAAAATCCTTAAGGATTGGTGGTTCTAACATAAGTAGCTACAAACAAGACATCCATCTACCCATGTCTATGCACCAATGCAAGATCCACCTGGAGAAGTAAATATGAGGGGATATCAAATCACGTCTTACATATTTTGAGTTATGGCAACTAGAAAACCATGTAGTATGGTAGGGAAGTATAAATTTCTCAAACTCAGTCAAATCCGTTCATTTTGTATAAGGAATTTATACTGTAGTGAAAGAGAAAAAATTGTATAAAATGGGAGTTTTAGAGCTAAGAAACAGGAATTATAAAAATTTAAATCCATGAAGGGAGGAGCCTCTAAACCTAGGAATAAGTATATGACTAAGATACCAGGGAGTCCCAATCACCCCTTGTGCAACCTGAAGAAAAAAACTAAAACAATCGCAACAAGACTAGATGGGTTGATATAACCAGGAAATTTCCTAGAGCATATGTGCCACCAAGGAAACCCACCGAACAATAGATCCACCTAAAAAAGGATCCCAAGTATTAATTATCAATCTCACTCATTCCATCAACATTCATTACACAAAGGAATATGATAGACACAATGGATAATTTGAAGTACTCGAACCATGATATCACGAACACCAAGAAATTCCCACAGCTCACACCAGAGAAGTATCTCCAACTCGTCACAAGCCCTGATGACCTAGTTGTCATAGTCGTTAGGGGAATTTTGAGGTCAAAATGGTCCTAAAAAATGTACTAATAAAATTAACTTTAAAAGAACCAATATGATTCAATATGATGATGTCATTCCCAAGGGTAAATATTTTCGAGGGAAAATAAGAAAACTATTTTTTTTTAATTGTATGTTTAGATTTTTTTTCTTATAAGTTTACTAAAATTTCACATGTAGACATCCATTCGGTGCTGAATTAAATTCCACAAAGAGTACCCTCTCTACAGACTTCTGAGTAGACCCACATTGGAAAAAAAAAAAAAAATACATGAAAAAGGCATGTTGAACACACCTTTTCATGTATTTGCATTTTTTTTATGTGGATCTACTCAGAAGTATGCAGAGTGAGTACTCGCTAGATGTGGAATTTAATTCTGCATCCAAAAGGTGTCTACACTTGACATTTCAATAAACCTATAAGGAAATAAGACAAACATATAATAAAAATGTAGTTTCCTTCATTTTTGTTTAAAAATTCATCTCTTATTTTATTATTTTAACTGCTATTTTATTATTTTTCTTAGGAGGCCCATATTTGACCTCGAATTTCCCCTAATGAGAACTGTATGAGTGGGTGTGTGTCTTGAAGCAATCAAGTATTATAAATTTACTAGAAATTCTACATTTTGGTTGCAGTGCAATAATAAATATAATAATCAACGATGATGGACTAGGGTTTGCATTGCAAGTTATGGCATGCAAGCTACTACAAAAATGTCACAAAGAACAAGTACCTATAAGAGTCATAGAAGCAAGCAACAAGCTGTGCATCAGGGGTCCAAATGAACTAGGCCACATTCTTACTAAATCAAATTTTGATAGATTTTTAGATGCATAGGATAGGAATTTAGAGTTCCACTATTCATGGCTTCTAATTATAATTTCACTCATTGTATGGAGGGAACTAGAGGAGATGCGCTTCCCATAAATGGTGCAAAAACCTTTCTTGGCACCTCGGTATGCCTCCTTATGGAATATCACAATTAAATAAAGGTAACAAGAGAACAACGTAGCATTCTATGAATACAAGGGGGTAGTCAGGAAAATGGTAGAAAGCATACTACACATACCAACACAGATAATGGAGGCATACAAGACAATCATTTTCTTTAATGGGACCTCATACTTCATGTATATGCATCCAAGGAGGGATCCAATGGTTTTAGAACCACTGCACGCTTCCATAGCATAAATCTAGCAACATAATCAATCATTAGGGGAGTTTTAAGGTCTAAAATGGGCCTCCTAAGGAAATTATAAAATAATAGTAGAAATAATAAAATATGATTAGATTACATCATCAAATTGTAGAGGGAAAAAAAAATACTTTTTAAATTCTTATTTTCAACTTATCTCCCTATGGGTTTACTCAAATTTCGAGTAGGAACACTCCTTGGATGAACAATTTAATTCCTCATATAAGGAGTACCCATGTTGCATACTTTCGATGGACCCTGCTACATGAAAAATGAGAAATACATTAAAATCATGTCACAGGGTCGATCAAAAGTATGCAACATGGGTACTCCTTGGATGAGGAATAAAATTTTGCATCCAACAAGTACTCTCACTCGAAATTTGAGTAAAAACTTATGGAGATAAGTTGAAAATACATGTTGGAAAAGTAGTTTTATTATTTTATTATTTTTTAATCTTTTTTCTTTTTTACCCCAAAAATGTTGAATCATCCCCCATGGTTGACGTCATCGTCTTGAATCCTATTGGTTCTTATAAATTTTATTTTAGTTGTACATTTTTCCTAGGAGGCCCATTTTAGACCTCAAAAGTTCTCTAATGGATTGGGATGCATAATGGAATGTCCCGGTGGAAGAAACATAAGAAGCTAAAAGCATAGAAAGAAATAAAGAGAATTCTATGCATGAACCTGTGTAGCAAATAGAACAAGGGAATATAACAGGGGACTCTCAAGATGGAGACACTACGTAGATTTGGGATAAGAGGAAGCATACACAAACATCAAAAGAAGAGACTTCTTGTGCAAGACTAAAAAGAAAGGCAACAAAACAGAAGGCCAACCAAGTCTAGTTGTTGTCTAATGATGACTTGGAGAAATCAGGGACTAAATAAAAAAGAAATCAAAATAAATACTGGAGAGAGTTTCACAACAACAACAACATATACAATTAAAGGAACATGAAAAAATGGAACAAGTGTATCAATTATTGGAGTCTAGTAGACTCTCTATAGTACAAGCAGCAGGAATGGAGAAAATGGAAGCGAAGAGAACAACAATGGTGATGGAACCAAGAAAAATGAAGTCCTAACCATCTTTATTTTCATGGGATCATCTCACATTTCAAATATCACCAAAAGCAATGGAGTTTTTGATAGAAAAACTATAATGACATGCAAAGGACTTCAGTCATGTGGAACTAGTTTTATCACATCTATTGTTGGAAACATTGAATCAATTGCAATCAAGCATTACACAAGAAATTCAATTTTGTGTAGTGACAATGATAGAAAAGTTGGCACACTTGTCAAAGTATCATGAAGCATTGTAGGAATAAAAGATACAATTGGTAGCAGAGGAGGAAGTGATTCATAGTGAGGGACACTTGAGGAAACTAGTGGAGGAAGTGTATAACAACCTTCCAAAGGCCCCAATTGAGGCGGACACGTAAATAAAGGGGAATTTTACAAAGATAGGCGAGGCTATTTAGGGTCTCAAAGACAAAGTTATAAAATTGGAGTCGCAAGCCAAGTACTCCACCAGAAGAGTGAGAAAGAAGGGAGAAGGAGTAGGAAGCCCCAATGAATGTTGAGAAAATCAAATGATTTGACACATAATGTATCCAACTCTATGAATAGGGGGTGAAAATGTGTACAAGGTTGCTGGAGAGTGAATAATTAAATGAAGTGGTAAAAAAAATCCAAATGGTGCATGTCATGAAGGAACAAAACCTTAAAGACAACTTGAAGACATTGTCACTAAGTGAGTGGAGGGATACAATGTTGGAGAGTGTAAAATTGAATAGGCAGATTAATTAGATTAACTCTCACCAAAAAATCTTGGCACAAAAGATAGAAATTTTGTAGGATGAAGCACTAAAGGTAAAATATGAGATTGATATGGTGCACCAAATTGTGAAACAGGAAATGCAGTAAGGGAAAGAAAAGTTGAAGACCCCTTGTAAATTTTTCATAAAGAAACATTGTTCTTTACTTTGATAGTTACATTTATTAATTAACATGTTACATTCACCCCAAATAATTATTCCATTGTACAGATCTATATCATCAACCATAAAAAATGAAACTATGCGGAAATAAAAATACCATCATCATCATCTAAGCAGCGGAAAATAAAAAGATCAAAGGAAGAGAAGCATGACCACATAGAGACACCAGGATTGGTTCGAGACCAGGGAAAAGCCCACTATGGGGAAAACCTTTGGAAATTCTTCTTCTTACATATTCATTGAATGATTTAGCAATAAGAGTAAAATGATCCATGAGTACATATCTTTATGATGCAAAAAAAAAAAATAGCATACAAGCACTAAAACCATACCCATACTTCTACATGAAGGAAACTGAATCTGAGAACTGAAATGAACTGAAATTGGATGTAGAAAACTAATGAAAACAGTTGATATTGAATGAAGACTGAAGATACTTCTAGAACTGAAAAAAAACAGATATGGTCTTCAAACCAGCAAATCTATAATACCAAAACTCATATCTGATAGATCACCAAGTCATCTCATCTCAAATTTCCTAGAGCTGAATCCAAGAGACTGTATCGACTGCTCTAACGCAACTGTGACTGAACGATTGATCTCTAAAGGCAATGTGCAACCAAGTGAAGATGAAAAGAATCTAATTTTATTATAAAATCTCTTGTTCATGACCTTAGCAAGATCTGCTCATGGCTCTAGGGTCCTTGGCCGCTACCAGGACTCGTTGTGCCCGCAGCCCTACTTCATATCAGCTCTGAAGCTTGGCCGAGACCTCCCCACACTATGTGAGCAGCTTTTGGGTCCTTGGCTGCATTCACAACACACTCAGCCAGTGGTGCTTCTCCTTAGAGTCATGACCTCACATTTTCTGCGTACGACCCAAATCCAAAATTCCCAGATCTAAAATGTGTCTTTGATTCTGATCCCGATACACTGCGCGAGCCTCTTGCGATGTACCTGTGTGACCCAGAAACATAAAATAGGAACCTAAACCAAAAAATCATGGAGGATATCTCATGAGAGAATCTGTGAAAATGAGCTTGAGGTCACTTCTATTTATAACTTTGTAAGGGACTGCTTGGGGCTTTGACTGAATCAACATGCAGTTAACCAACTCATTAAAATATTAAATTAATTCATAACTTAATTTTTTCTTAACCGATTGGGGCTATTTATAGGTCGATTTTGATCCTCTCGAAAAGGTGAATCTAATTAAATTATTATCTTAACCATATTAGCTATCCAATATAGAATTTGACCCTAGTTTCAAAAATTAACACTCCCTCTCAACTAGGAAGAGTTCCACTTTGCTATCTCTGCTTGTAGTTCTCTGCAACATGGAGTCATCACGTCTCAACACAATATGTTGAAATCTGATCATCGATCAATATTCCATTCTAATTTTCATGTATCATCACGTGTCGTCACTGAACATCTAAATCATGTAGTCATCATGTCGTGAACCTTTCTCATTACAAATCATCAATGTACTCTTCATGCTTACTTCTTATTATCTCTTGATTGTTTATGCTTGTATGTTGAACATTCTCGGATCTAGAAGAAGAATTTGTTACCGGAGGGGATATTTTGCTACCACCCTTCATTCATTAGGCTGTCATTATGGAATATTTTCCATCGAGCTACTACCCGTAATATCATCAACAGAGAGCATATCAACAGGGAGCACATCTCGTGGAGCGCATCTCCCAGAATCTCATGGGGGATTTATACCTCTACAACCCCATATCTAGCAAATAAGATACCCATCCATGCAGGGGAGGTCATCTCGACCCTGGTTTCATATAGAGGAGCTCACTTTTAACCCGGAATAACATAGGGTTATTTCACATTAGGGAGCTCACTCTCAACCCGGAATCACATAGGGTCATCCCAACCCATCCTATTTCCTACTGATCTTCCCATCAATTACCCTTAATATTCATGTTGTAGAACACATGCACCATAATCTAGCTTGGATGAGATACCCACTTACCAAGAGGTAAGGATCACACATCTCCAAGCCTCCTAAACCCATTGGAAAAATGGGGAGGGCTAATCCCAGCAAACTTTGGGGGTATGATGCCAACTGGGGTATGCTCTGCATACACTAAATTGTGGAGGAGACACTCAAATTTTCAAAATGGACAAGGATCACACACATCCCACGGGTGACAGATAGGGGAGAAACTTCTTCGACCCTATTTTCCAGAGTTCCCTCAACCCTAGGATCCCTCAATCTCAATTCCTTGTTCTAGGAGCTAAAACATAAGAGGAAGGGTTGGCTTAGTGTCCTCGATCAACGTTGCTCTCATATGGTATTTTTTTTATTCTTGTACCTACATGACATCAAATCAAGTTTTATGTTAGAACATACATAATCATGTAAATCGCAACAAGATACCAATAAAAACAAGATACCAAACCCATCCTCCCTCTCATGGAGATTTCAAATGCACATGGATACTATAATAATCCTCCCTCTCACGGAGTTCACATGGATATTATATTCATCGTCCCTCTCATGGAGGTGTCAATCACAAGCCTTAGCTTGTCTCGAACAACTGCGCTGTCTCAAATGAACGGAGAGCACATAGTCCCAACTATACATATTTCAGATTCTATTTCATCATCATGTATCCATGTCTTATCTATATCATGCTTGATCAACTCTCTAAAGGGGTTCTACATCATACCTCGCAGCTAGCCTAGCTAGCGGCATTGTTCTTGACCTTAGTCGTGCTATGAAACTCTTTTCCAAAGTGTCATGGCAGGTCTCATACTAAGGTAGCATCCAAATGTGCCCATCAATCGAAAACATCATTAGTTCTTTCATGCAACTACATATCATGGGAGAAATATCTCAACCACATAAAAGATGTATGGTAAAAATTTTGAGTGAAGCAACTTAATCATGAATTCAATCATGTTCTATACACATCATATATGAATGAATATTCAACACAGAACATCAATGCTTCAACCAACTACCAGATGCCATATCACGTTCAATCAAAATTTGAACTTTAAATTAGAGTATCCAAGGATTTACATTACACTAATAAATTTCAACAGTCTTGCTATATGTAATTTATTTCCCAAATTCCAAAGATGAATTTATCATTCCATGATACATCATTACGATATTCAAAATTCATCTCCGTCTTACTTAGATTTTCAGAGGGTCATCACCTGTTAATGATAGATTATCATTATGTATAATCAAAGCCAAAAGTCAAGGCCATACCTTGGAACTCATTAACCTGACTTTACCAGATATCAGTCAAATATTAACAAACCTGAGTCAAGGAGTTTGCATTATGCAACACTCTCTACAAACATAAATCCTTACCAGACCAACATAACCATCCATACACAAATCAATGTTTTATTAAAAAAATCAGCTCATCCAAGCTTAGAAGTCAGTCAAACTATTATCAAAGTCATCAATTCTTTCAACCAGAGTCAGGTAGCACACATACCATGTCTTGACTACATACATCGTCAAGTAAACAAGTCAATCATACCATTACATGTTTGTCATTTAACATGTTATTACATGCCATTTCTGTCATTAGATGTAGGTGCATTCACATCACGATTAAGTCATGCATGTTCATACTAAGTCACAACAACCCGTGTGCTAGGAACAAAAAAGGCCAATAAATAACCATACATCTGTATACATATGACATTGAAGGCCACTATGTTCACATAACATAGTCATCTAGGAAAATAAACTATCACCATATCAAATCATGTCAAATCCAAAATGTGCAATCATGGTAAGATGTATAAACCTAGACATGTCTCAATCATTAGGAATTATTCCAAGAGTCCCATACACAATTTATCAAAATAAATATGCCAAAACATGATGCATAATCCTAAAACATAATGAAATATCCATACGAATGTCTCAGTCACCTACACACACAAGTTTGGTTCAAACATACAAACTTTTCCAATAAATAGATCTTACTTGCATCTCCAATACACCTACAAATCTGACATGTTCCAAATGACCATCTGAAATACCCACAATTCTAGAAATCAATTTACAATGACAAGGCAAATCATAGATCCATGGATTCATATTATAAACCGAATTCACTGTACATAACTTCAATTATGTGTCTCTTAGACATGGTCACATCTATGATCCTTCCTTATAGAATGAATCTCAGATTTCTGTTGTAGATTAACAATGTCAAATACTCATAAATCATATTTCAATAGATCATAAAATGACAATATGAGTAAGAGTCTATTAGGAGAGAGATTCTCCATATGAATCAGAATCCACTTCATTCAGGTCATCAACCTATCTTTACAGGGGTCATGCAACAACATATATGTTATATCATAAACACATATCTATCATGATCATAAATATCATGTCATTAATATTTCATCAAAGGTTGGAATAGAAAGATCAGTGCGACAGGCTAATGTGACATCACAACCTTAAGATCCAATAATACTAGATCAAGTTAAATCATTTGATTTCAATGCATGCTATAACCACGCATAGTCATCAATCTATAATATCAATCTCATAAATACACCTTTATAATCACGATTTCCAATACCATGCATATCATAATCAATAGGATCGAGTTAGGTTAATCGACAAACCAACAGGGTGTAAACACTATTTTTCATGTGCTTTCATCATGCGCATCACACACATTATCAATATTGCATAAACAAGGTAACCTTCTATAATAGACCCAACATATCTTATGTGTATCAAGAGTCAAGAGTACCATCCACTAAAAATCAGAATCGAGATCTAAAAGCAATAGATGTTAGCAACACATTAAGTTATGCTACTATATCCATGATTGGCAATCACATCAAGTACTCTCATGGAATCAAGCAGATCATCATGATCAAACCATTCAATACAAGGTGCACTATTTCATCAACGTAAATCTCCATCACTCTTATATGTTAATGTATGATCCATCTGAGAAGTAGACATTATGAATATACCGAAGGGCTTACCTAGCCATCCAATGATGTAGTTGAATCATAACATAATATACCATGCATTATATGTGAACCTTCAGATAGGCAACTTTTAGTGATCAAGTGCCTCTTTACCTTTTTCTAGATGTAACTGTCTTTCCCTTTCCATATCTAGCTGCATTTCCAGAACTAGCCAACTTTCCTTCATTTCCTGATCTAGCTATCTTTCCTGCATTTCCAAAGATCCTTAAGAGGGATCTCTCATCACATCTCATCAGGGAGGTTAGATATATCCAGGAGCTCAAATATACATGTAGGAAGTAACGACTCAAAACAATAATCATATAAATCCGATCCATAAGAATAAACAAGAGTAAGGATTATAAGTCAAGGAGTACTTATCATTAATGAGATATGATCCTCTCCCTCTTTAACCAACCTTCAAGAGTTAGTCATAGATCATAAATAAATGTTGCCTTCAATCAGAAACTTTATCAATAACCAGGTCATTTATGTCAAACCAATCCAAGTGCTTGAGCATCTTTACAAAGGCCATGTGAGGGTTTCATAAACCAAATATCAAGACTTTACCATAAACCAGGGTTTCTCTCAAACCCTTATCCACTAGCTGCCTATGGTTTTATTCATACCTTAGAATTATTTTAGGTCTCTACCATCCTTTGCTTGCTTCCATAAAAGTGTCTCCTTGGGGTGATCCTCATGGATTTTCTTCAACCAGATCTGATACCATGCTATTTTTTCATAAAGAAGTATTGTTATTTACTTTGATAGTTACATTTATTCATTAACATGTTACATTCACCCCAAATAATTATTCCATTGTACAAATTTATATCATCAACCATCAGAAAATGAAACTATGCAGAAAGAACAATATCATCATCATCATCATCATCATCATCTAGGTAGCGGAAAATAAAAAGATCAAAGGAAGAGAAGCATGAACACATAGAGACACCAGGATTGGTTCGAGACCAGTGAAAACCCCACTATTAGGAAAACCATTGGAAATTATTCTTCTTAGTTCTTCATTGAATGATTTAGCAAGAAAAGTACAATGATCCATGCGTACATATATTTACGATGCAGAAAAAAATAAAATACACACACTAAAACCATACCCATACTTTTGCATGAAGGAAATTGAATCTGAGAACTGAAATGCACTGACACTGGTTGTAGCAAACTGATGAACATGGTTGATACTAAATGAATACTGAAGATACTTTTGTGGTTGAAACAAACAGATATGATCTGAAAACCAACAGATCTATAATACCAAAACTCAGATATGATAGATCACCAAGTGATCTCATCTTAAATGTCCTAGCTCTGAATCTAGGAGACTGTTATCGACTGCTCTTACGTAATTGTGACTGAACGACTGATCTCTGAAGGCACTGCGCAATCAACTGAAGATGAACCAAATCTAATTTTCTTAGAAACTCTCTTGGCCGCAGCCTTAGCAAGCTCTACTTGTGGCTCTGGGGTCCTTGGCCACTAGCAGAACTCATTATTCCTATGACTTTGCTTTAGATCAAATCTAAATCTTGGTCGTGACCTCCCCACACCGTGGCAGCGACTTTGGGGTCCTTGGATTCATGTACATCACACACAGCTAGCGGCTCTACTCCTCAGATCCACGACATCACCTTTATCTGCCCGTGGCCCAAATCCAAAATTCCTAGATCTGAAATGTGTCTCTGATTCTGATCCTAATCCATTGCATGAGCCTCTTGCAACATACATGTTCCAGCCAAAAACCAAAAATATGAATCTAAACCAAAACATCATAGAGGAGATCTCATGAGCTGTTGTTTTCAAATGAGCTTGAGGTCATTTCTATTTATAAATTTTTCAGGGACCGCTTGGGGATTTGACCGAATCAACATGCAACGAACCAATTCATTAAAGTATGAAATTAATTCATAACTTAACTTCTGTTTAACCGATTGGGGTGATCTATAGGTTGATTTTGATCCTTTCGAAAAGAGGAATATAATTAAATTATTATCTTAACCATATGAGATGTCCAATGTGGAATTTGACCCTAGTTGCAAAAATTAACACCCCTATCACGATAGAGGTAGCAGATCAAATTTTGATGTGAGTTGGCGAATGTAAATACTACGAGACAAATCTTCGAAACATTTGTTGTGACGACAAAGGAAACAATGCCCTCGATCAAATACTAGAAAGACTAAGTGGATCAAGGATGAGCCACAAGTGAATGTTGGGGCCTTATTAGAGTAGTGTTTTGGGTACAAGTTTTGGGAATCATGTAGATCAAACAAGGGTCAATGTGTGGAAATACAGAGAATAAGAAAGTTGTTATACTTATGTTTTATGTTTTTTCTGATAGTAATATTTACCACCCATAGTAAAAAAGGATTTTGATCGGCTTACACCTAACATAAAGCTATAAATGGATAAAGGATGAGAGTAAATGATCATTGTATGTTTTTTGGATATATCTGAGATAGATGATCTTGTGTTGTAATGTTGATTTACTAGGTTGTTGAGTCGTGACAAATTTGATGATAATGAAGACTTCACAGTTTTAATGAAAATAATGAACCTTTCCTTAAGTTGTGTGTTCACACAGTGTGAAATGGATTTTGTATTTGTCACACTTTGGGTCTATTAAATATATGTATGCATGATGAGTTTACTGCTTAGAATAGGGGTATGCATCATTTTCTTTTTCTAAAGGATAGGAGTAATATTATATTGGATATGTGCTCATATAAGGTCTCCATATTATTCATCACAATATATAATTGTCCAATTTCCTGTAGTCCCCCATAAATGCCTCGAGTGAGACTTCATGCGCTAGTAGGTGTTGACGAAAGGGTAGGTGTTTGAGGGGTTTTGTTGGCAAAGTCATTCCAAATATGGGTTTTCCATTTGTACACCAACAACACCCAAGGTTAGAAATTTCACCTTTTATAATGGAAAATGTTACAAAAATAATGAATATAATAGGAAGAGCACCCATTGGCCACAACTCATTTATAAAAATAAATAATATGGAACTAAGGCAAGACCATCTTGCTACACTTTGTCTACACTCTCCAACTCGTAAAGGGAAATATGATCTACCTACAATATAACCTATAGTCTTCAACCAATGTTCACCTAAGTCTTTTGCTCACATACTTATACACTTTTGACAAAATCTTCCACAACTTTCTTGAAGATCATTGCATGACTCAATTACATTTCTTGGTTAAAGAACCCAAAGAATGTTTTAGTTGTACCATAAGAAGATTCTACCTTAATGTCTTCTTCTTTCCACAATGTTCAAATTTTGTGAACATGCCTAACTAAATTCAAGACACCTAACTATTGTCGAAGGCACTGCTCCAAAGGCCATGGCAAGCCATAACACTATTGCCCAACATGTCCAAGAACCAAGGTTCACTCATCCATTGTCAAAGCAACTTGCAATTGAGCCAAGGATCATTCATATATCTTCCAAGCAAATTGCTACTACTTACATTATTTAAATCACTTCACCTCATAGCAAACCCAACTTCTATACTTAAATCAAATAACTTAATTAAGCTCTTCACAATTCTAATGTATCCTTCTTTTGTGCAAAGTTGCTCAAAGTGTGCATCACATTCTCCCATCGTGCAAAGTATTCGAAACCACTTTGTCCATCCATCTAATCTTCTATTGCATTGCAGTTGTTCACGCCTTTCCATTAACCACCTTAATGGACAAATGAAGGCTATCAATGCCAAATCCAAGGCAAGGTTCTTGTTGTCATGAGCTCTTGAACATCACTAAAAAGTGTCCACTTAGCCCCACTCAAAAGGTCCCATCACGAGAGAGTTATGCATATAAGCTCCTAATGGTACACTTAATCACACCTACTCAAAAGGTTCCATAAGGGTCTTCCATAGTGGGTGTGGCCATTGCATGCACAACCACATCTCTTGGAAGTATGATTATGCGGAGAATCAATGAAATGGGTGGAAAACAATCTCACGATTATAGGAACCCCTCCGTAAATAGGAAGTTGCGACCCCAAACTTAGTCCATGAAAACGAATTGAGAACATGGAGAAAGCATCATGTCTCTTTGTCATGTCAGCGAGTGACTTGTATAACTGGAAAGCTCTAGACAACCGCCATTGTACTTTTATTGTAGTTGAGGAACCAATATAATTGGCATCATACACATAAAGTTGTAGCAATATGAAAACATTTGCAGTGAATTTCCTGCGCGAGATGGCTACTACTGAGCTGTATCCCATGGATGTAGAAGGTAGTTTATTGAAAATCCCATTCTGGACCAGATCACGGGTGAATGGACTCTGCATGGCGTAAGGAAACTGCAGCCCTTTGTTTCGCTAGACTCGATAATATAATACTCCAAGAGTTGGTGCTTAAAATACATACGTACTTTACAGACAACTCCAAGATTTTGGAAATCACTGTGAACAAACAACTCCAAGATTTTGGAAATAAATTGATAGAGAATCAGAGGTACCGTTCACGTGTTGTGGCAGATGGTTGAGGCGACCATTACAATCTTATTCACAAAGACTTTAAAGCAGATAACGTAGAAACAAAGCAATCGCGTAGTCGAAGGAAATGATTGGAATGACTCTTTTGCGATCATTTTTTCTGCCATATTTTATTTAAAGTTAGGTAAAGATTATTTAAGTTGTTTGAGTATTTTAGTGTTTTTCATTGTTCTAGTTTCCATCGCTGAATTTTGATAGCTGTCGGAGTTTTGAATTGGTCAAATTTTGGATGATGAAGTCGATAGTACAAGTATGTGTGAATCCGGTGAAACTATAACTTGTCATGAATATTTTTTCTAAACTTAAAAAATTCAAAAAAGTGAGCCTGTACATTGATTCTCCTGTGCATTATAGTGATGGCTAAAGATTAAAAATGAAATTGTAGAAGACCAGCAGCAACGTGGCTGTATGCTGTCCTCCCTTAATCCCATATTCTGTTGTCCTTCGACCTGATGCAAGCAAGTCACGGGGTTCCCATGAGGCCGACAATCATTTAAACTTCCCAGGAGGCTGCTACATCACGGAGGAAGAAAACTCGGGGTTTCTTTCAAACTTAAAGATTGGCTATTATTTTGGTTAATTTTAATTAAAATTTTAGAAAAATGTTAAATACTTTTATTTTTTATTTAATTTGAAAATAAATTTTCAATCAATTTTGATGTGACATCATTTTTCTAACTTAGATATTTGTTAGTCACTGACCAATCATTTTAAAAAAATAAAAAACTAATTTTCTAAATAACCATTCGACAGATGTGTTCTTTAACATTGAGACTGCCACTACTAACGCTCTACCAAGTACTTTAGGTAAGCTAGATGAATGGAGAGGGAGGTAAGCTAGAGGAATGGAGAGGCACAAAGAAGTGAGGGGGGTAGTCTGCAGTACTGACATTTACACTGTTATTCTTGGCACTACTGCTCTATCAGAACCTCCTCCTCGTGGCTGCCAACAATACTTCATCTGCTATTCTTGGCACTCCTGCTCTGAGCTGCCAACAATACTTCATCTTTTGTGACGTGACAACCTGCATGCATACAAGTAGAGAGCATAAGTTTACTTATTTGTTATGCTCTTTGAATCTTTGTGCTATAAAAGCAACTATTAGGAGAGCTAGTTGTTTAAATGTGCTGTTAATAAGATGTTCACCAAATTGTGAGCCTTGTGCTTGGAACATGTTTGGCATATTTTATATTTCAAATTCATGTTTGACATATTTTATATTTCAAATTCAAACAGCAATGCCCACAGAGATTTCAAAACCAAAAAAAACTTTACGCATCCTGCACCATTGGTGCTTTGCGTAACTCATTTGGCCTACTGAAACTTTACATTGCTATCATATTTGTCGTACTGAAAATTTACATTGCTATCATAGATGTGTATGACAATTCCATGGTCATGCTTAAATCATAGCCATCATGGTGCATAAATTAGTGCTCACAACTCACCCATATTGTATGAGTTCGCTCTTCTATAGTTACTTCTGGCCTTTTGCCTACAACCATAGCTTTCTGATTAATCCTGGTCTCTGTGCTATTTCATAAGGCTCGAAGTATTATTGTATGATAGACTGCTGTCTAGTAGACAGAATTGATAAATTTGAGTAAAGATTAATAATTGTGAAGATGGATAAGTGAAATCTAATAGACTAAATATATCAAAGAGGATCCCCATCTTCGTGCCAGGTCATCCTCTGTTGTGCCAGGTCATCCTCTGTTGTGTCCTAACTTCCCCAAAAACACAAAAATAGAAGATGTCCTTAACGTGTTTTGTTGGGTTGACCTCATCACCAGGTTGGAAACACCACTTAGAGGCGGGCTATCAAGTATAAGTTTTGAACATAATTATGTTAAATTTTTGGGGTTGATACCATTTTTATATGTACAACATATTTATTTTTTACTCTTAAGTTTATATAAAGAATTTTATAAACTATGGTGAATAGTTAATTCTGATAAATATGTCTAATTATTTAAATATAAAGAATCACATAAATTATTGAGGAACAAAGTAAAATATTATGTGGATATATTATAATCTAATTAATGTTGATCTTTGAGGAGTTGTGGGAAGTATTCCCTAGCTATTTAGAAAAAAAGAAAATTAATTAATTTTAAATTTAATTTACAAAGAGATGTGTAGTTTTGAGGAAACATAATATCACTATAAAAAAGAAACTTGAACTTTTCATTCACACACACATATTTCTCTTTCTCACCCATTGGAAGTAATTTAAGGAAGAGGTTAAAGTTTCCAAGAAGTTTAATTTTCTAAGTGTAATTACTTAATGATGTTTTAGAGTTCCCTAAAGTATATGAATATTATTAGAAGTAACTACTAGTCGCAGAAGATTGTGCTTGTATTTATTGTACTTGAAAAATCAACATGGTATTAGAGCTTTGGTGAAACAAGGGCATTGAGATCACTAATTGAATACACCTTGCTTGGAATCAAACCAATGAGCAGATGATATGACTCCCTCTTTTAATGTTAAGAAATAAGCTAGAAGGTGCAACAAAATTTAGGGTTGGAAGGAAAGAATTGGTCTCATTCTTGAAGAGAATGATGTCATGGAATATGTAAAAGGAAAGGTCATTGAACTTAAGGGTGATGAGGGAAAGGGCAAGCAGAATAAGAATGAAATCAAGGCTAAGAGGATTCTTATTGAATCCATTAAAGATCACTTGATTCCTTATCTACAGAGCTACAAACTTCAAAACAAATATATGATGCCCTAGTTGGGTTATATGCCATTAAAAACATTGGTCAAAACATGTCTTTAAGGAATCAAATTCATGATATGCATATGATTGGACCAGATCCTATGGATTTATACTTTATAAGGATATTTCAGTTAAGTGATCAACTCAAAGCTATTGGAGAAATTATTAATGAACCAAAATTTGTGACTACAGAACTCAAAGGGATTTTGATTCATGGGATTCATTTTCATCTAGCTTTTGTGGAAGATAAAAAATTTCAAGTTTTGAGCAACTATGGAGTTCTTATACTTAAGAAGAATCTAGCCTAATATCACAGGGGAATATTCAGAGAACTCAAGATGGTGAATCTCAAGCTTTTGCAGCTCATGGAAAGAATAGATGAAGGAATTTTATAAGTTTCAAAGAAAGAATATAGGTCAAAAACTTGCTCCTCAAGAAAGGAAGGATATGTCTAATAATCACATTAGTATGGTCATTATAAGAACAAGTATCTTGAAGGAATGTATGATAGAATGAGGAAGGGTAAGTAGCATGCTTCAGTAGAAAATATTGATGATGAGCATTCACATGAAAAGAAACCAAAGAATGAAACCTCAGGTGACATTGATTTTTATTTTTATTTTTTTTCTCTTTCAGCTATTGTTGCAGATAAAAATGATATTTTGCTAGTAGATAGTGGTGCCTCTAGACATATGAAAAGTAACCATGATAGTCTCACAAAATTGGTGGAGAGAAATTCAACAAAAAAAGTGGAGCTCAGTGACAACAAAAAATATGAAGTCAAAGGTGTTGGGTCAACATCGTTCTAGTTAGAGTCAAGAGGAAATATTCATATAAATGATGTATTTTATGTACCAGGTCTAAAGAAGAATATGATTTCTACTTCTTCATTGGAAGATAAAGGATATATGCTTGCTTTCATTGATTAGAAAATCCTTGTATGAAAGAAAAGATCAAGCGTAGATTCTTCCAAGGTGTTTGGTGTTTGAGATGGAGGTTTGTACAGACTATTGGGAAAATCAGTTCAAGCACTTGTATATACTGACACCAATCTATGCGAATTGTGGCACTGAATATTTGCTCACATTCACTAAAAAGCTTTTCTAACATTAAAGAAGATGGTTTCATGTATTCGAAAATTTTAGGTGGAGCATGAAGGAGTATGCAAAGGTTGTGCGCTTGGAAAGAATTTCAAGGGATCATTTCCAAGCAGTAATAGAAGGTCCAAGGTAACATTTGATCTAATACATTCTAATGCTTGTGGCCCTATGTCACTATCATCTATGGGTGGATTTCTTTACTATGTAACTAGTATTGATGATTTCTCATGCAAAACACGGATTTACTTCATAAATACCAAGGATGAAGTCCTCGGAAAATTTCAAGAGTTAAAAGGCTCAAGTATAAAACCTAATAGGAATGAAAATCAAGATTCTAGGATTAGATAATGGAGGAGAGTACACTTCTATGACACTCATTTATTTCTGCAAGAAAGTTGGGATTAAGAGATAGTTAATAGTCCCTTAGGGTTGCTAAAAGAAATAATAGGTCCATTTAAGAAGTTGTTAAGGAAATTATTCATGATCAAGATTCTCCTATGTTCTCACGGGGAGAAACATCCATGACACTAGTCTATGTTCAAAACATAAGTCCTCACCAAATCTAGGAAAATAAGATTCCTGAAGAAGATATCACAGGTAAGAAGCTAGAGGTTGGGAAATTGAGGATATCTGATTGTACATTTTACATACCCAAGGAGAAAAGGACAAATTTAGAACCTTCGGGAAATAATGGAACATTTTTTGGATACAATGAATCATCAAAGGCTTATAGGATTTACGCTCTAGGATAGTGACAGGTTGAAGTCAACTTGGATGATACCTTCGATGAAAATGCATCCTTGTGGAAATCCAAAGAATCTCACATGGATACTATTGAAGATGAGGAACATGAAGCTCCCAAGGATGAGGGTTCAAGTCCTTCAATACCTGTGAGACATCCTTTATATCATCAAGAATATCCAGAAGGGCCCAATGGGATAGTGGGCCTAGTTGGGATTATTATTCCAAAAACTAAGAAGAAATCAGCATGGTACATTACAAGAAGCTGATGGACTTGTAGCTCCCCATGGAACTTTCAGGGAAATAAAAAAATCCTAAGATGTACCCATGATATGAAACACTCATGAGTCATCTAATTGATTGTAAGTCATCTGCTTATGAGGAGGGACCCACCAACAAGTTTGGAAGGAGGCCATGTTGTAGAAGTGTTGTCATTGAATGCAAAGGACAGCAACGGAAGCAAAGGAGAAGATAGCAGGTTTTTGGTGAATGGTATAGTAACATTTACAGGGAGCATGAGAAGAACAGAGGGAGATTTTATTTACAGAGACAGGGCAGCAAAAAGAGAAGCAAAGCAGCGCCAAGGAGACAACATAGATGGCAAAGGAGACAACATAGAAGAGCAGAGAGAGAAAAAGAGGCAGAGCAACAGATGCAGAGACAGAGAATACAGAGGTAGAGATGAAACCGTCGAGCAGCAGAGGCGGAGACAGAGAATACAGAGGCAGAGCCTTAACAAACCAACAGTGAAATGTTTGCAGGAGATTGGGAACCATGAAGCAAGGGCGCAGAACCAAGAAAGGAACCAAAATTTCACAGTGAAAACCTAATGGAGTCGGGCATTCAACATATGGATGCACTATATAGTAATGTTGAGAACACTAGAGGAAACAGGAGCAAAAGTGGAATTCCTTTAACAAGAGTTAAAAAAATGAAGACTGGAACCCGGAGTCAAGGGCGGAACCTTGAATGAACAGTGAAACCAGTGGGTTCGCACGTTGGTTGAAGTGGTAAGCAGTATTGCCAAAATGAACGCGATATATGTCATCGGTGGACACGTGTCCTTGGGTGGTATTTGGATACCATTTACATCACGTAATTTCTGAGTGTTAACCCTCAGCCCAAAGAAAAACACGATATCAATAGTATCAGTCTAATTGCTAAGACCGAAAGATCTACAGTGATTACACTTGCGCGATGAACAAAGGTTAGTGAGGCAAAGCACTGTGGGTCCAAGTCAAGAGTTTGTTGAAAATTGAAATATAAACCAAAGTTTAAAGCCGAAATATTATGAGAATTATTCGTTATACATTCAAAGGGCATTATAATGGTCTTTAAAGTTTGTTGATATATATTATACAAACCATGCTGTGGGACCTACATTTATTTCTGCGGTTGACAAGAATTATACAAAGTCCTATGTATTATGTGTATTATAAAATTAATCAACAGGCTGATGGTAGGTCACAATTCATTGTGGGCCCGTTGGTCAGCTTTTACTCAAAGCCATGGTATAATGTTTGAAATATGACGGAGGAGGTAGTATATGCGAATATAGTATGGAGAGTATGAAATATCATAAAGGGGTTCAATATAGTGTGAGCATTGTATTAAATGGGGAGAAAGATTATAATACAAGACATATAAAACATTGTATATGTGATATAAGTTGAGGTGGGCCCAGTTGAAGTATCATGTTAATGGTTAGTAATTAACCATTGAAGAAAATGTTGACGGGTTGATATGTTTATATATATTAAATGTGGACCCAGACTATGTTGCAGATTAACGAAGAGGTAACCCAAAATTTAGACAGTACATTATATCATTATAAACAAGTGTGGGACCCCCTACATAAAATTCCAAGAATCATAACCCAAGCTGGAGGATACATTAAAGCTGAACCAGAAAGTTTATATATATGCAGCGCTTTATATATGTTGCGCTTTATATACAAAGGACCAAAAAATATATATATATTTATATGTAGCGCTCTATGGTTCAAGTGAAAACAAACGAAGTACCACATGGTGGGACCCTCGAGTATCGCATCGGAGAAACTAATGGCAGAGGAACATATCAACAAAAGTTCCGATTGAAGCAGTGGACCCGATTCACTTATAAACTGTGAGACTTATATTTTTTTGAATTCCACCTCAAAGCGCATCAGAGCAAGTTATCGCATCAAAATTAAAGTGCAATCAAACAATTTGTTGAATGTTGCGATCGTGATGGTGCGATTCAATCGTAACCATCGGATCATTGAAGAGTGTAGCCGTTGGATCTAAAGAAAAACAGAGTGGGGTCTACAGTAACCCATCACATCGGCGCAGTGAAGTGTACAGTAACTGATCGCATCAGAGGAAAAAAGACCATCGGAACATCGGACCAGCGGAACTCACAACTAGAAGTTGCAATTGCGATTAATCACAATCAGAAGAATTCAGGAGGTGACTCATCGCATCAGAGAATAAAGCAAGCTTGGCGAGTGGGCCCGAAAGGGAATTTTAAGTATTAAAATATTTTTATTTAAGTTCTTCATGAGTTGATTTGCATTACATAAAGGGGTAGTTTATATGTTAAAACCACTTCATTATCATGCTGAGAGTTGAATTGCGATATATGAAAAGCGCAATTACATATATATGGCAGTTACACTGCGACAGTGAACAGGAGATCAAACAGAGCCGAAAGGGACAAACACAGTCACAGAAAAGACAAACACAGTGATCCGAAACTGAATAAGTTGATTTGTAATCCTCATTGTAACTGGATGTATACGTCTTTGATTGGTTTATATTGTTTGTGATGCACTGGCAAGTCTCCAGAAGAAAACAAAATTCCCACTATAATATTAAATTTAGTACATACAGCTATATTTTTTTGAGTGAGCTGGAAAAGAAATGAGAAGGCAGAGGGCTAAGAGGTATGGCTATCCATTTCAAATTCCTTGAGGAATAAAAACATTCATAAGGAAATCTCTATAAATGATATCACCTTGATATGCATAGAGGTTAGAGAGTGAGTATAGAGAATGCAGAGTATGGAAAATTGAGGCAGAGAAGATAAGGAAGAGAGGAGTAGAAAGAGATGCTACAGAACAGAGCTGATATATGAGGTAAATTAGCAAATATTTTCTTTTGATAAATTGAGGAAGTTGGAGCTTCCCTATCAAGTTGAAGCTTGATAGTTGTCAGTTGTAGCTGAATAAGGTTGGAGCCTCCTGTAGGTTGGTGCCTGCAGAAAAATAGTGGTGAGAGGGAGTTGGAGCTTGCCATTGCATCACAACAATAATAAGATGTGGTTTTCTCCCTTTATGGGTTTCCACTTATATCTGTTGTCTCTATGTGTGTTGCCTATGTGTTGATAGTGATCTACCCAATCTGCTTAATGTTTGCTGCTCTCCTAATAAGTTTGGTGTCACATTAATTTAATACTTTCTACAACATATTAAGACTGTTCACATATTAAAGTTGGTTACAAAATTAAGCTGTAAATAAGTTTGACGAAAAATTTAAAAAGCTTACGTATGTGTTAAACTGATTCACCCCCCCCTCTCAGTTTAACTAAGGATTCAACACCATGATGGAAGAATATCACCTATAATGAAGAATGATGTATGGGAAATCATGCCAAGACTTGAAGATAAGTTTTTGGTGACTTCTAAATGGATCAAAAATATCAAGCTTGTAGTGGATGGAAACATAGAAAAGTACAAAGTGAGATTTTTGGCTAGAGGGTTCTCCCGGAAAGAGGGAGAGGAATATGACGAGTCTTTTTCTCCAGTTTCTAGATATATTTCTATTAGAACTATTATTTACATTACTTCTATTATGGGTTGGAAATTGGATAAGATGGATGTCAACATCACTTTCATAAATGGAGTGATTGAGGAAGAAGTGTACTTATAACAACCTCGGGAATTTAAGATACATGGGAAATAGTCCCCAAGTTTACAAACTAAAGAATGCTTTGTACAAACTCAAGCAGTCACCTCAAGTTTGGTATTCATGAATTGATGGATATATGATGAGTCTTGTTTTATCCGAGAATGATTTTGGTCCAAAATTGTACTTCAATATTGTTAAATGTGAGACTGTGATATTTTTCTATATGTTGATGACTTTTTTCTAACAAGAGAAGAGAATTCTCATTGATTAGTGTAAGAGGGAGTTGACCTTTGAGTTCGGAATGAGGATAGTGGTTTTATGCATTACTATTTTGGATTATAAGTATGGAAAAAGCCAGGCTAGATATTCCTTAGTCAAGGAAAGTATGTTATCATGATCCTTTAGAGATTTGGGATGATGAACTGCAAGTCCATGGCCACTCCCATGGTGAAAAACCTAAAGAAGCTTATAAAGTATGAATCATATTTGGTAGATCCTTCTATGAATTTACAGTTGCTCAGATCATTGATGTATTTGGTTGATACCAAACCGAATATTTGATTTGTAGTGAACACATCTAATTCTAGGTGGAACCAAGATATCAACATTGGATTGCAAAAAATCATGTATTAAAGATACCTTGGTGGCATAATCAGTTATTGTTTGAGATATATCTCAAATAGTTACATACAACTGCAGTGATATGAAAATTCTGATTGGGAAAGGATTGCAGAATAAAAACTGAGTACATCGGGTTGTTGCTTTAGTTTGGGTTCTACCATGGTCTCTTGGATGCATAAAGAGCATACACCTATCGCACTCAACATTGTAGATCCCAGGTATATTGCAACCAGATTAGAAAGCTGTGAAGAAATTTGGCTTCATAAGTTTCTCACAAGATTGTTTGAGCAAGTGAAAGAACCGATCATGATACATTGTGAAAATCAAAGTTGTGTGAAGCTTTTGGAAAATCTAGTTTTCCATGACAGGCTGAAGCACATCGAGATCAAGTGCCACTACATCCATGACATGGTACATAAGGGATGAATGAAGCTTAAGTAAATTTCCACAAATTATTAAGTTTCTAACATTCTTGCTAAGTATTTTCCCACGGTGAAGTTTGTATACTTCAAGGACATGCTTGGAGTGGTTGAAAATGCCTCCCTCGGCGAGAGGGAGTGTTGATGTTGTAGTATCAAGGGGATGTCTTTATCCCTAGGTCAAATTTATTGACACATCAAGGGTATTGACCAGGGGCCATGTAATGTGGCTAGGGAGAATGGTCCAACTAGCATCAAGGCTCAAAGAACTCCCCTAATTAGTGATTACTTGACCATATTGTGAAGGGTTACTTGGCTACTGGGTTGAGTGAGTACCTTAGAGCATCAAGTATGTGGTTTACCATTTAGTAACATGTGATGACATGTGGAGATGGCAATTGGACCAAGGTTTCACCATTGTATTCCATAGTGATGAGTTGGTTGATTAGTGACCCAAGGACTAGCTTTTCTTTTTACTCTGATTAGGGGGTACCTTAGCATATTGCCAAAGGGTATTTGGCTAGTGGGTGACTAGATCTTTTGCAAAGGGTATTTGACTAGTGGGTAACTAGCTCCTTTGAATGATGTTGATGTAGGATCGTTTCCACATGGTTCTAGAACATAACATGATTTGAATGGATACATGAACATAGAGGGTTCATTCAATTTTTTCTTTGGATGAAAAAAAATAAAAATAAAAATAAATGAAGTGGACATATGAGGAAGTCAAGGTGAATAAATCCCTAGCCAAGAGGGAATGTTAAATTTTTGGGTTTTTTTAAATATTTATGTACAACATATTCACCTTTTACTCCTACCTGATTTATGCAAAGAATTCCATAAATTATGGTGGGAAATAATTCCTAGTAAATATATCTAATTACTAAAATATAAAGAATCACATAATTTATAGAGGAACTAAGTAAAATACTATATGGGTGGATAATAACCTAATAATTAATCTTGATGTTTAGGTAGTTATGGGAGCTATTCACCAACTATTTAGAAGAAATAAAATTTAATTTAATTTACAAAGAGACGCGCCTCTTTGAGGAAATCTAATAACGCTATTAAAAGACACTTGAAATTTTCATTTAAACACATATTTCTCTCTCCCCCACGTGGGAAGTAATTTAAGGACGAGGTAAAAGTTTCTAAGAAGCTTAATTTTCTCAGTATAATTACTTAATGATGTTCTAGAGTTTGGTAAATTATATCAATATCATTAGAAGTAATTACTAGTTGTAGAAAATTGTGCTTGTACCTATTGCACTTGAAAAATAAACACACTAGTGACACAAGATTGTTAGACGAAGAACTACAATTCAATTTTCTAGGATCTTATTGGAACTATAGTAACTACAAAGAGAGCATAGGTTAAAAAAAAAGGCTAATTTTCCATTCACACACTTCCACATTTTCTACACCCCCGCACAACACTTATTTTTCTCAATGCAAATGACCTAACCGATTTTCTAAGGCTTCATAGTAAGAAAATGAATATGTTTCATTTGTTCCAATTCCAAATGACATCATGAAAATAAGCATACGTTGGAGTGTGTCGTTTATTTCAAAGCTTCTTGGGAAATAAAATGAAAATTTCCATCCACCCCTAGTACCCCATGCTGCTTCTAGACATATCCCTCCTAGAGCACATAAACTCTGCCTTTTTTAATCCTGTAATAGTGACCGGCGATTCCCATGCCCACCAGATCATATGGTACAATCATACATATAAGAGGGACATTGAATATGTCCTAGCAGCATCCAACCTAGGTATATTGAATCCCTTGGAAACTTTTAGTCTTCACAAGCACCAACCTACATTAAAGTTGGAAAACTCCTCTTCCTGGGAAAATATATGGGGGTTTTGTGAAGAAATTCTTCTCCCTAGCTCCTTAGGACAAGGACATGGATTCTCCGCACTCACACTAAAAATATTCATCGTGATAAGTGGCAAGCACTAAGACCTATGGGGTCAAGTGCATTGGTGGAGTGCATAATGGACACCAAATTGCAAGTCTCTCCCTTATGTGGCTCAATGGAGGAAACGTAAGATAAATTTGAGTCATATAATTCTCCTGCTCTCATTTTGGATTCTAGAAATAAATTCCACTAGGCTAACTTCTCCTACAAGCAAATATTCAGACATCCAAAGTGTTCATGGCTAGATTCCCCTGTTTCTAACACCCATTCTAAGGTCATGAGAATTAATAGGGAAGTTGTATTGGTAAATTATATAGATTCCAACTACCCTAGGTTGCACTAGCATTTTCTTGTCGTGTTAAAATTTTGTGGAAAAATGGTGGGGAGAAGAGCTCCATGAAAATTCCATGCAACATCATCAGAAGAGATGACAATTTAAAGGATTTCTTCTATGCATGGAAGTTCGATGTCCATGCTGAAATTTTTCTCTGAAGGGCCACTTGTAGGGATTTGTTTTACATGCCAACATCTGAAAAATAAAAAGGTGATGCATCTTTATATTCTTTTTTCTTTTATTTTTTTGAAGTTTTTATCTTCCTCTAAATGTTGGGTTTTGTTGTATTTTATGCAAGTATATAAGTGTGACATGCCATGGTTGATATGGATTCATATGTACATCAAATCAACCTATATATAATGTCATATTACAACTTGAATGATTTTTCTATTTTTTTATTATTGGGTCCTTGACATTTCTCTTTACTTTCTCTAAGCCATTATGATTTGTATCTTCAACCCAATTTGTAAATCAATGACAACAACAATTCTACTTGAAATTATAACCTTGTTTAGGCTAAATTTTTCCACTCAATTTAACTGTTTGAATAAAGAATATATTGTAATTTCATTGTATTGCTTGAAGACCCATAAATTTCAATGTATTATGTTCCGTAAGACTTTTAGGATTTATATTTCATTATTTTTTCATGGTAATGCATCCTTTCCTTCACATTCATTGAGATAAAGCAACTATTTATCATAATTCATGACCTTTTACTATTTATCACATTGAAATTCTCAAGAATGGAGGGTTGCTTTATTTGTTATATCGATGTCTATGACTCGGTAAGGAATATGAGAAATATTTATATGATCGTATGTGCCAAACTCATACTAGCTTGGATTCATTCAAGCCTCTCATAAACATTGTTCAGGCATGGGACTTAATTTTATTTCTACCTTTTGGGCCATATGTGTATATATATATATATATATATATATATATATATATATATATATATATATATATATATATATATATATATATAAACACAACCAAATTATCACAACCATTAAACTGTGGGGACCCAACCAAAGTGGAATATAATTAGTAAAATATATATATATATATATATATATAGATATTAATAATTATATTCCACTTTGGGTGGATCCCCACAGTTTAATGGTTGTGATAATTTGGTTGAGATCAATGGACAACAACAATTGCAAACCCCCCCTATGATTTTAGCAAGGAGGGGGGAGGGGGTACACACTCTAGGTTCTAGTGCGTAGTTTCATTTCCCTAATCCAATGACTTACATCCATCACCTGAGATCCATGGAATATATGGGTTGCAGAGGGTATCCACTTGACATCACTCGAGGTAGGCATGGGGAGGTTTACAATGGAAATTCTGCCCCTCTACAACTATGAACCTTCTAATAGTCCCCTAACCCTTAATGTCTGCTCATCACTCCATAAGGTACCAAGCCCACTTTTTAATTTCATGACTTCTACTTGGTGCCAAAGAATGATAGTGGAAGTTTGTTTAATAATGGAATTGAAAATCGTGTTCACAAATGAATGTTAGAAATAGTCTAATAGAGAAAACTTCCAGCGCTGCAAGGACTTGGGTGATCCATCAAAGTCTTTGTGTGTGGGACTTTGTATGCAATGGTGTGATAAATTTGAAAGTGTGATACATATAGGTACTAACACACACATCAATATATTTTCACTAGAGGTTCATATGATCATATCGCATCCCCCACTGACAAATGAATACCTTCATATCACTTACTAAATATGGCATATTTCAATATTCTTCGAGATGGAAACCAACATTAGAAAACATGATAAGTGAACCACAAATAACGCCTAAAAATAATCGTATTTTGTTTGAAGACTTATCTAGGTGATTGATCTATGTACTTGATAATGTGATATGCTTCCATGGTGCATTAACCTCCATATTAGCTCATGCTTTTACTTGAGGAGGTGGAATTGTAGTTAAATTTTAAAAAGGAAGCTTCCTAGCTAAAAATTTTAATGTAAAATATACTTTAATTGTCGAACCATTGATAAAATATTTAGACGCAAAAATAGTTTCGATATTGTCTTCCTGCCCATAAAATCTGTATCCAGACTGCTTACACTCAAGAAATATGGAAATGGAGATGAAATTATACTTGAACAAATGACCCCATACACATATAAGTGCAAGTCAACAAAGGCCAAAATGTGATTCGAAGGTCTTGGAAATGCCATGTAAAACTCAAAGCTACTTTCAAATATGATTTTGGAATTTGCATTCAAGATCACATCTCCTCCAAGTCAATGCATGTGTTGATTATGCATATTTATACCATGCCACTTTTCATACTATGGAAGGTAAGATTATTGTTCTAATGCAAAGTCGTCTTACTTTACATTAGAATTAGGTTTTCAATTTTTAGAGAATCTGAATTATTTTAGTGAGGTCAAGGAGAAAAATATTAGATTCGGGAAAAAACCCTTACAAAATTCTCATAAGTGCCTTCTATTGTCGAAAATAAATTATATGGAAATTGTGTTGAATTCTTTCTTATTTTCAGATCTTGTTAATTATTTCCTTATGATCAATAATTACACACTTAAAAAATTCTTAACCTCAATTTCGTTTTTACGATTGAGTAAACATAAGTAGATTGATATATGATATATGTGATATTTATTGATATCTTATTACAATTGAGGGCCTCAATATATACATCATCAGGTGTCTCTTCATTAATAGACATGTCTTTTCTTTTCATTATCATATTAATTATTAATTATTTATATTTATATATTATATTATATATATAATATAAAATACAAATATATTATTTATATAATATAATATATATTATACATTATTTTCCGAAAGGGAATATCTTCCGCTGCTATATAAAAGAGAAAATTACCGATTAACCATCTAAACAAAGTTACCGATCAAAAGAGAAAATTATTGATTACCCGTTTCTTTGAGGTAGCAAAAAAAGCACTCGATTTTGAAAAGTGGTGATGCAGAATCACCCCTTTTTTTAGCATTTTTTTGACATTGTAATTTTTCTTATGATTTTTTTTTTAAATGTCATGATTTTCATGTCGATTTTGAAAAGTGGTGATGTAGAACCACCCTTTTTTTAGCATATTTTTGGAACTTTAAATTTTCTTCGATTTTTTTTTAAATGTCATCATTTTCATGTCGATTTTGAAAAGTGGCGATGCAGAATCACGTATTTTTTTTAATCATATTTTTGGCATTTTAAATTTTTTTATTTATCAAGTATGAACATTTGTTTTAAAATGTTTGTGATTTTCATGCAAATTTTGAAAAATGTTGATGCAACATTAACCCTTTTTGTTTAGAGTGACGACGTTGAAATAAAACATAAAAATAAATAAAATCAAATAAAAAAACATAACAAAAAAAATCAAATATAAAAAAATAAAAAAACAATATAAACAAAAACAAATAAAAATATTAAAAAAATATATATATAACTCTTAAAAATTTAAAATTTAAATAAATAAATAAATGAGTAAAAATTCAAAAGAACACATAATTAAAAATAATAATAATAATAATAATAATAATAATAAATAAATAACCCAAAAAAACAAAAGAACATAAATAAATAAAAAATCATGTTATAAAAAAAGCATAATTAAAAAAAATGATAACATAAAATAATTAAAACAAAAAATAAAGATAATAAAAATACTAAAATAAAAAATAATTTAAATTAAAAAAGCAAAAAATTTAAAAGGAAAATTGAAATTTAAAAATTAAAAAAATAAAATTAAAAGAAAAAGAAAAAAATAGATAAATAAAGTAAAAATATTAAATTAAAAAAAAAACTAATAAATTAAAAAATTTAAATTAAATTTAAAAAAAATAAAAAATAAAATTATATTTAAAAAAGGTACTAAATTAAAAAAAAGCTCGCTTGCGTGGCGACCAGGCCTTGCGGCCCCAACTCTTCCCCCCCGCTGGACCAAGCCCCTCGGCTGGAGGTTGATTCCTAGAATCGACCTCCAAATGCCTCTAGCCCAGCTCTCTCCCCCCCTGCTTGATGGCCAAGCCCCGCTGGCCCCAAGGGGCGAGAGATCAGTACCTAGAATCGACTTCTCGTTGCCTGGGGCCGCCAGAAATCGGGGAGAGCTTCCAGGCTCCTAGGCCGTGGAGGTTGATTCCAAGAACCAACCTTCACTGCCTGGGGGCCATGTGGCCTGGTCGTTAGGTGGGGGGAGGATGAAAGGGGAGAGCTACCACCTCTCCCCCCACCTTGATGGCCCCTAGGCGACGGAGGTTGATTCCCATAATCGACCTCTGCCGCCTAGGGGCTGCAGGGCACGAGCTCTGCCCTTCCCCCACCCTCACCACCACCCAGTGCCCAAAATCGACCTCTGCCGCTTAGGGGCCAGAGGGTGCAAGCTCTCCCCTTCCCCCACCCTCACCACTGCCCAACACCCAGGCTTTGTGACCCCTAGGTGGTGGGAGGTCGATTCACAAAATTTATTTTCTGCCATTTGAGGGTCACAGGGCGAGCGATTTTTTTTTTTTTTTAATTCATTGGTTTTTAAAAAAAAAATTATTTATTTAAAAAAAAAATAACTTATTTTTTAATTTATATATATATATATATATATATATATATATATATATATATATATATATATATATATAATTTTTTTTGGTTTCTTTATTTTTTAATGAATTTTATTTATTTATTTATTTATTATTATTATTGTTATTATTATTATTATTATTTTATGTTTGTTGTTTTTTTTTAAATTCATATCATCAATATTTTTGGTATTTTTTTGTCAAAATTTTGAACACTTTTCTTAAGTAATGTTTTTTTTAGTTTTAAAATTTCATTTTTATGTTTTTATTTTTTGCTAGTGTTTTTTTTTTTTTTTTGATATTTTGTATTTAATTTTTTTTTTTCTTTTACAGTTTTTATGTCTGATTTTTTTTGTCATTTTATATAGTTCTTATATTTTTTTTTTTAGTCATGTTTTTTTAATGTTAAAATATATATTTTTATTTGCTTGTTATTAGTTTTTATTTAAAAAAAAATATTTTTTTTTATTTCTTCAATGTTTTCATATCCTCAATATATTTGATTGGATATATATGTCAAAATAAAATATATGTAGAAGTAATAAGTCTAGGACAACAATTTTTTGTTGATGGTGTATTTCCTCAGCGGTCAATAGAAACAACAATTTTTTTGTTGCATAATCTTTAATATGTTTATTAGTTTCGATTTATTAAATTCAAAAGAAATATAATTTTAATATTAAATTACTATTATTATTATAATATATGAAAATAATATATATATATATTCTCAACAATGAAATATAGTTTAAAATTTTTTATTTGTAAATTAAAAAAATAAAATATTGACACTAATCTCCAAAAAAACAAATGTTTTAATATGTAGAGAATATCAAAAACTCTAAAATCACATATAAATTCATTTTTTTTGTAAAGTTGTTCATTCATCATAATTGAAGTATTTCCTATCTAGTGATTTCAGTACATTATATGAAAAAATATTATATTTAATAAATAGTTATTAATGTGATAAACTTAAAATAAAAATAAATAAAAATAAATTAAATGGTAATAATTTTTAAAATAATATCGACGCCATGGCTAAAAAATGTTGGAATTTTAAATATTTTTATAAAGATGATATTTTATCTTTAATGTCATCCTTGGAATTTTAAGGCTTTTCAGAAACATGATATTTTATCTTTAATATGCTTAAAAATTATTGGAATTTTAAGTCTTTTGATATTTTATCTATAATGTCATGTTTATCATTCAAATTTTAAGTTTTTTGAGAGCCATGATATCTGATCTTTAATGTTATTATTAAAAACTATTAACAATTTACCCCAAAAAGAAAAATTTGTTATTCCAACATTAACACGTTTCATTTTCAATGTATTTTTTACACACAAAAAATTTACGAAGTTATTCCAGAATCAACACTTTTCGTTTTTATGGTGTTTTTTGCACACAAAAATTGACGACGTTATTCTAGCATCAACACTTTTCCTTTTCAGACTTTTTTTTGCATTCAAAAAATTTGCGACATTATTTTAGCATCAAGACTTTTTGTTTTCAGGTTGTTTTTTGTACACAAAAATTGACGACGTTATTCCAACATCAATAGTTTTCATTTTCAGGTTGTTTTTTGCACAAAAAAAATTGCCTTCTACTTCCAATTTTAAAAAATGTTTAAAATTTTCCCCGAAAAAAAGTTATTCCAGAATACAATTTTTCATTTTTGGGTTGTTATTTCATAGTTTTTTGATGTTTTTTTTTATAGAGTTTTCATTTTGAAACAATAATTATCGTTTGATTGGTAACTTTATTTGTACTCATTGATGCTATGAGGTTAAATCTTTCATCATATTAAAAATGTATTTTAATCAATTGGAATTGTGCTATTATCCATCCACATAATGTTTGATTTTGTTAAATTGATCCTCCACAATTTATGTGCTTCTTTGCATAAATTTAGATGTAAAACTTAAATTTGAAATGCATTCTTTATATTATGGCAATTCAACAAATTTACTAGAAATTACCACCCACCATATTTTATGAAATTCTTTACAGAAATTCAAATAAAAATAAAATGTAAATACGCTATTACATAAATATTGTAACAATGGTAATTATTCTCTCATGATCAATAATTATACACTTAAAAAATTTCGAACCTTAATTTTGTTTTTATTATGATTGAGCAATAATTACATTGATATATGATATAATACCTATAAATTGGCATATGATATAAGAGATAATGATTGATATATGATTACATTTGAAAGAACCCATATATATAGCCATCGCTATATATATTTTGGAGATTTTTTTTTATTATTAATAGACATGCTTTTTCTTTTCATTATTAATTATTTATTGATTATTTTATTTATATATTATATATAATATAATATTATATATAATATAATATTATATATAAATATATTATTGTACAGAAGGAAATACCTCCTGTTCCTATATTTTATATGTTTTTTTACTTTTCGCAAGACTTCTAAACTAGAATTGTTAACTTAGACCAAAGAACTTCCTAAGTTATTCATAAATTGAAAATTTGAGTTACTGAAACACTTCACATTGCAGCGTGGAGCTAACTAATGACTTGGTTGGCAAATTCTTGAAGCATTTCTATGATTGAGTCAAGTTATGTCTTCCAATAATTGAATAAACTGCAACAAAGCGATTTTTCGCAATTTTACCTTCGTTAGATTCATTCTATGATGCTTATCTTCTACGGATTAATGGAAAACATTACCGGTACCGATATAGTGTGCGTAATCCTCTTTTGGTTAAGTGTCATTGGAGCATCAGTTTCCTTTTCTATTCTCCGATAAGTGGTTCCTTAGCCAAAAGCTATATCTGCAAGAAGTTTCTTTTTAACTTGTTTTTGGAAAAAGTGTTGTGTGGAGAGGGAGAAGAGTGAAGAGAAAAGAACACAAATTTTCTTTAGCAATGTTTTCCGCACCTCCACACATTTTCCCTGTGGACACCTCCATCCCACACTAAATATTAATCAATTAATTAAGCATCATTTTTCTTTTCCCATTCAAATGAGTTCAATCAATTAATTAAGCATCATTTTTTCTTTTTTCCCATTCAAATGAGTTCGATTCATCAGGTGCTTGAACCCTTATTAATCAATAGGGGTTCGTTATTGGACATTTATTTCTCCTCAACCAGCATGGAGCAATGAATACTTTATTCACAATGATCGAAGTTGTCTTGGGAACCTTGGAGAAAGTTGCCCTTGCAATACCCTCAAAGCTCCTAGATTTGAAGGCCAACGCCACACGAAACCTTGAAAGTATAGTCAATTTGACATTGGGTAGCAATCAAACTGATGTTGTATTTTCATATTGATTCTCTACGAAGGTGGTCGATTTCAATCTTGATTCAAGTGACAAAAATGCGAGGTAGCCAACTCCAAGGAGCACACATTACCAAACATATTCCAAAAAATGAAAATGCTTCATAACTCATTGATGGCTTGTATGTACTATGCCAGAATTGCAACTAGAAAGGGGTTCAAAGAAACGATCTAAGTAGGCCTGAAACTTATTCACGTAATCACCTTAAATTGCACAGTGAGTTGTTGGGCATGTTTGAAGGTAAGATGCATATATATGTGAAACCCCATCTATCTTTCGAGATAGATGATAATAAATATAGATCACTGAAAATTCCTCAGTTGGCTGATTCATTTTGAAATTCTTCTCGGCATTCATTTTAAACTTTCCTTGTCCTTTGTGTTGTTTTGATGAAGAGTTGACTAAGATTTTATAATGATAGCTGTCTTGATATTAATATATACTGATAATAAGTTAATAATCACATTTCTAATTTAATGTGTGCACGGCACGAACTCAGGTGCAAGGAAATCTAAAAAGAAACTAGGAAAGAACGTCGTTAATTGTGAAGAAGTTAAACCCCAAGAATTTGTGGATGTCATTATATGAAGGGTAGCACTGACATCTCTTTGAAAGAGACTTCACGTAAGGACATTGGAACACTGGATTTCGAAATAATTAATTACGATGTAGTTTAAATTAGTCACAATTTTGTTAAAAAATTTAAAAAATAAAAAAAATTGGTAGAAATTTTTGAAAATCTAATTTATAGTTATAAGTTTAAAGATTTTGAGTTTCTTAGAGATTTTTGATAATATTGAATCCATTTTCATTATTAAAATTTGATTTAAACACTCAAAATTTATTGAAGTAATTTTCACCAAATTTCTTAGTTCCAAAAAAATTGTGCCCTCATTAGACAGCTCCCAAAGAAAATGGTCATCATGATATAGATGATGACCTAGAGGTGGTAGAAAATGGACAATACCATAAAGATACTTACTTAAGCATAGATACGAAATTAAAACTAAAAATGAAGGCAATTTTATGGTAAGATGGGAGAGGTTGCAGAAAATTGGATTAAAGATGGAAGACCACTAGTAAGAAATTGCACTTGCATAGATACCAACACAATCACATTTACCAATGTGGTTGATATAGGTTGATAGATTTATATGAAATAGATTTACAACCACATTCACCAATGTGGTTGATATATGCGGATAAACCTATATCCACTACCCACCACATGTATTTCACCAAAATAAATATTATATATTTATGATTATAATTACAAATATATTTTATTTATTTACTTATAATATATTATATATTAGCTATACATATACTATATATTAACTTTATATATATATATATTATTCAATAGTAAAATATATTATAAAAATATATGATTAAATTAATTTTTAATTCAAACTATAATGTAATTCAAAAATAACATAATAATAATGTTTATTAATATTATAATAATTTTATATCTCTTACCAATATCTCTAGGGATTATTAATATTTTACACCATAAGAAATAATAAACTCAAGGGTTTAATATTATAAACCTAAATAATTGGTGAAGTAAAGGATAAATATTAATATTATAAACCAAGAAATAAAAAAACGTAAGAATAAATAATTTAATGTGAAGAGATTAAAAAATCCATAATACTTAAAACCCAAAAACCTAAGAAAGTAATAAACTCTAAGAATTAATATATTAAATTGGAGAAATTAATAAAGCATATAAAATAATATTTAAAAACCAGAAACCTAAGAAATTAATAAACCCTAACTATTAATATTTTAAACTCAAGATATTAATAAACCCAAGATATTATTAATAATACAAACCAAAAGAACTAATAAACTAATAAACCCAAGGTTTAAACATTATAAAACAAAGGAATTGGTGAACCCAAGGGATAAATATTAAAAACATAAGGGATCAATATTAAAAACACAAGAGATTAATAAATCCTAAGAATTGATATTTTAAACTAAAAAACTAATAAATTAATAAAACTTAAGATATTAATAAATCAACGGGATTATTAACATTATAAACCAAAATAATTAATAAACCCAAGGGTTTAATATTATAAACCAAAGGAATCAACGAACCCAAGGGATAAATATCATAAACCTAAGGGATCAATAAGGACAAGAAATCAATATTAAAAAAAATAGAGATTAATAAAATCTAAGAATTAATATATTAAGCTAAAAAACCTAAGAAATTAATAAAGCCCAAGAATTAATATTTTAAACTCAAGAGATTAATAAACCCACCGGGTCATTAACATTACAAACCAAAAGAAATAATAAACTCACAGTTTTAATATTATAAACAAAGGAATTGGTGAATCCAAGGGATAAATATTAAAAACCTAAGGGATCAATAAAGCCCAGGGCAATATTAAAACCAATAAAGATTAATAAAACCTAATAATTCATATTTTAAACTCAAACGCCTAAGAAATTAAAAAAGCCTATGAAATAATATTTTAAACTCAATAGATTAATAAACCTAATGGGTTATTAATATTATAAAAGAAAAGAACTAGTAAACCCAAGGGTTTAATATTATAAACCAAAGGAATTGGGGAGATGAAGGATAAATAGTTTAAACCTAAGGGATGAATAAGGCTAACAGATCAATATTAAAAACAAAAGAGATTAATAAACCCTGATAATTAATATTTTAAACTTAAAAACCTAAGAAATTAATAAACCCTAAGAATTAATATTTTAAACTCAAGAGAGTAATATAACCTAATAATTAATAGTTTAAACCCAAAACTTAAGAATTTAATAAAACATAGTATTTAGTATTTTAAACTCAAGAGATTAATAAACCCAAGGGATTATTAATAATATAAACAAAAAATAATAATAAACCCAAGGGTTTAATATTATAAACCAAAGGAATTGGTGAACCCAAAGGAAAATTATTAAAAACATAAGGGATCAATATTAAAGACACAAGAGAGTAACAAACCCTAAGAATAAATATTTTAAACTCAAAAACCTAAGAAATTAATAAACCATAAGAATCAATATTTTAAAATCAACTAATTAATAAACACAAGGGATTATTAATATTATAAACCAAAAGAACTAATAAACCCAAGGGTTTAATATTATACACCAAAGGAATTGGGGAACCCAAGATAAAAATATTAAAAACATAAGAGATCAACAAGGTGAAGGGATACATAGAAAAAACAAAAAATTAGTAAAGGCTAGGAATAAATATTTTAAATACAAATGAAGGAGAAACTCACATGATTAATAAAGAGATTAATAAATTTTAGGAATCAATTTTTTAAATAAAAATGATTGATAAAGTCACATGATTAACATTATAAACCAAAAGAACTAATAAACCCAATGGTTTAATATTATAAACCAAAAGAATCGGTGAACCCAAGGGATAAATATTAAAAACCTAAGGGATCAATACGGCTAAGGGCAATACTAAAAACAATACAAACCTAATAATTAATATTTTAAACTCAAAAACCTAAAAAATTAAAAAAACCTATAAAATAATATTTTAAACTCAATAGATTAATAAACCCAAGGGGTTATTAATATTATAAAACAAAAGAACTAGTAAACCCAAGGGTTTAATATTATAAACCAAAGGAATTTGGGAGCCCAAGGATAAATAGTTTAAACCTAAGGGATGAATAAGGACAACGGATCAATATTAAAAACAAAAGAGATTAATAAACCCTAATAATTAATATTTGAAATTCAAAAACATAAGAAATTAATAAACCCTAAAAATTAATATTTTAAACTCAAGAGATTAATAAACTCAATGGATTATTAATGTTGTAAACCAAACAAAGTAATATTATAAACCAAAGGAATTATTAAAATTATAAAGGTAAGGAAGAAATAAACACAAGCATTTTACATTATAAACCCAAGAAATTAGTAAACCGAACGGAAAAATCTTATAAACTTAAGGGATAAATATTAGTATTATAAACCAAGAAATTAATAAACCCTAAGAATTAATATTTTAAATTCAAGAGAGTAATATACCCTAATAGTTAATAGTCTAAACCCAAAATCTAAAAATTTAATAAACCATAGTATTTAATATTTTAAACTCAAGAGATTAATAAACTCAAAGGATTATTAATAATATAAACCAAAAGAAATAATAAACCCAGGAGTTTAATATTATAAACCAAAGGAATTGGTGAACCCAAGGGAAAATTATTAAAAACATAACGGATCAATAAGGCCAAGGGATCAATATTAAAAATACAAGAGAGTAACAAACCCTAAAAATAAATATTTGAAACTCAAAAACCTAAGAAATTAATAAACCATAAGAATTAGTATTTTAAAATAAAGTAATTAATAAACACAAGGGATTATTAATATTATAAACCAAAAGAACTAATAAACCCAAGGGTTTAATATTATAAACCAAAGGAATTGGGGGAACCCAAGGGAAAAATATTAGAAACATAAGAGATCAGTAAAGCCAAGGGATACATATAAAAAACAAAAATGATTAGTAAAGGCTAGGAATAAATATTTTAAATACAAATGAATGAAACATTAAAATAGTATACGGTATTTTTCCAACCATATAAAGCTATGAAAACATAAAATTAAATACAAATGAATGAGAAAATCACATGATTAATAAAGAGATTAATAAATCTTAGGAATCGGTTTTTTAAATAAAAATGATTGATAAAGTCACATGATTATTAATATTATAAACTGAGAGGAATAAACATGGTTTAGCATGCTTGATTTAAACGTTGAGACAATTGTTGTCACAATGCGATGTTGGACCAACTATGACCATTTTTTGCCATGGGTGATTTTCATATCAAGACAATATTTGTCAGAATGTGACATTTGACCATGGATGACATTGATCGACTATGGCTAACGCTAATTAACAATAGTTTCCCATGGTTGATTTTCATATTGAGTCAGTGTTTTTCATAATGTGACATTGGACTATGCATTAGTATTAAACTCTAGGACTAATATTTAAACCCCAATATTTGGATTTAATAAACTGAAGGGAATAATATTATGAACCAAAACAATTCATAAAATTAAGGAATCAATATTATAAACCCAATGGATCAACAAATACAGGGAAATATTAATATTATAAACATAAAACATCAATAAAGCAAAGAGAATATTAATATTATAAACAAAAAACATCAATAAACCGAATGGATTATTAATATTATAAACCCAAAAAATTAGTATTAGAAACAAAAATTATTAATAAACTCAAGTTATTAATAAAGTCGAAGGATAAATAAAATTAATAAAAAAATACTCAAGTTGAATAAATTAATAAACACTAATAGTTAACCCAATAGATTATTCATATTATAAACCAAAAGAACTAATAAACCCAAGAGTTTAATATTATAAACCAAAGGAATTGGTGAACCCAAGGGAAAAATACTACCCAACAAATTAGTATTAGAAATAAAAATTATTAATAAACTCAAGTGATTAATAAAGTCAAAGGATCAATAAAATTAATAAAAGAAATATAACCAAAGAAATTAATAAACACTAATAATTAACCCAAGGCATTATTCATATTATAAAGCAAAAAAATAATAACCCAAGGGTTTAATATTAGAAACCAAAGGAATTGGTGAACCCAAGGGAAAAATATTAATGAAATAAGAGACCAATAAGGCCAAGGGAACAATATTAAAAACACAATAGCTTAATAAAGAATACAACCCAATATTTTAAACACAGAGGAATTTTAAAGTCACATGATTATTATTATGATAAACCACAAGTGAACAATCAACCTTACTAATTGTTAATATTATAAACCGAATGAATTAATAAACTAAAGTGATATTCAATTCCACCATTAGTGAAAGCAAAAAAATAACATTGAAATTAACATATGTTTTCTTGTTGTCTTTACATAAAAGAAATCCCACTACAAAAATGGACTCGAAGCTCTCCATCAAAGGTCATTTATCAAATAGCCTCTTCGAGAACACAACCAGACCGACCACAAAATGAACACCAATTCAAATCAATAGGATAAAGATCACGATAATTAACGCTTTCCAACCAATCCCTTCTTGTTTTTCTCTCAGTCTCCCTCATGTGCACATGCAACAAGTATTTTACATTCATTTTCATTTCATCTAGCACATGAAGATGCTCATCAATAAAAGCAGGATGGAAGCCATATTTTCTATCGAGCTTGTTCCGAAGATATGAAAGAAAACTGATCAGTCTAGAAATATTTTCCACCGCTTGATTATAATAGATGCCATCATTATTATCCATATCTACATTTGAAAGGAAAAACGACAAAATAAAAATTAATACACAGAGAGAAATAAACATCTAGCCATATATATATATATATATATATATATATATATATATATAACACCCCATTTGTATTGTTGTTAAAAAACTTAATCTTAAAAATTTCATGTTATAAAATAACCTAATGCTACATGAACCAAATGATATAAATTTCCTACAAATATAAACCTCATTAGAAATACATATTGTACACATGAAATGAGTGATAAAACTAAATGAGTGATACGAACCCTATTACAATAATCAACAAGAAATCACAAATTTTTAAACTTAATGTTTGAAATGAAATATTAATAATGTTAATAATTCTATGTTTGTATATAAATTAATGTTAATGTATATATTAATTTTAGTTTAATATTACTATCAAATATAAATATGTTGTCATTGAACAAAACCACAACATATTTAGCAAACCACATTGATAAATATTGTTAGTTTCATGACATAGGGATATGGAATTCAATCTTGATTTTTAATAATTGGCACATATAACTAGTTGTATATGTTTGAATGGTTCATTGTAAACAAAAAAAAAAAATAGCGACTTAAAAAAGGGAGGTAAATTGAACAACATGAAAAACGATGTAAGAACCTTGATGTAAGAACCTTTTCAGATATTGCTATATTGGATCTCATGAATGTATTCATTTCATTAATACATGAAAATAATTATTATACTAAATGCAAATAGAGAGGACAATAAAAATAATTAAAAAACATTCTATAAATATGCCACAATACTATTAGTTGCATGTCATAGTGATATGGAATTCCATCTTTATTTTTAATGGTTGACTCATATAACTTTATCTCTAAATGGTTCATTTTAAGAAAAATAACAAAAACCACTTTAAAAAATTAAGAAAATTAAATAACATGAAAAATGATGTAAACAACATTCCAAAATACTACTATGAATTTGATGAATGTATTCATCTCATTAATATATCAAAATAATTACTATATTAAAAGTAAATAAAGAGGACAATAAAATAAATTCAAGAAACATTCTAGAAAAAGCTAAAAGTATCAATAGTTGCAGGTCATAACGATATGGACTTTAATCGCTCCTCTTATTTCTTCCTAATTGTAACATATGAATTATCTTTCATCTTGGCATAACACTGATAAGAGAAAGTTGGTGCAATGCGTAAACCATCTATTGATTTCACTCTTGATATGGCTGTGAAGGTCAAGTCTTGCTGCTCTTTATTCCCGATATCAATTGATGCTCATTCTAAAGTCAAATCCTCTGACTTGTGGATTGTAAGAGCCCATGCCATCTTTAAAGGAAATTTTTTTCGATTTCCTCTTATCACTGGTGTGATAGGTACAATGTTTGGATTGCTTGCATAAAAAAAAACACCAACATACTTATCAAAAACAATAGTTGTGAACATTGGAATCTTAGGTGGCTTAGAGGTAGGCATACAAAATATTTCCTTCACATACCCAACTGCGCCATTCACCAAACCAGCTTCAACTCACAAATTACATGTCAACATAACATGTTGGCCATGACACAAAAAAACTTCATGGTCCATTTGATCATCATCGACACCACTGATTTTTGAACGCCTTGAATTCACAGCAAGACATCATGCAATTGGAGAATTTAATGATTTCAACATATGCCTATTATGGAAGGAGACCAAATTATTTGTTGGAAACATGTGAACTGTTGCATTAAATAAATCCCTTTCTCTAGGATGCAACCTCATATCAACCCATGACATAATAAACTCCCAATCTTCAAGAACAGGTTCTGCATTTCTTATGTTATTGAGGACTACGAAAAAAATATTGTTTCTCATTACTCCCTTGTTGGCGAAATATTGTGTCAAGAGTGAAACAAATGTTAAATTTTTTCCACGACTTTCCCTGTTGTATTACGTGCATATAAAGGCTTATCTCTCAAAGGAGGTATTTGGCCAAGGTCACTCACAAGGATGATGGATATGTCACCAAAAGGACAATTATTTTTCTCTAGAAATGCTTCTCGTAATCGAGCATCTATTTGCATGAATAACCTTGATCCTGAAAAGCTCATTTCATCAATCAATATATATCGAATATGCCTCATTTCTTCTTGGAATACTGCTAGCGATTGACCCTATAGTGGTTTCATATCTTTAATCGGAATTTTCAGAGCAGTGTATTTTTTTTTCATGTATATTAAAAGAAGCTATTCCTGTTGGGGAAAGAAGAAGCAAAGGAATTTTTCCATTACTTGACAGATTAGAAAGAGCTTCAAAAATACAATGGATAAAGAAAGACTTTCTAGTGCCTGCAGTGCCCTGAAAAATCATAAGAAGAGCTTCACGAATCTCATATTCAACAAAATGCCTTAAACCAATTTCAAAAGCAAGTCGTTGTTTTTCTGCCAATGAATCTAGAGAGGAAAATGTTCTATTTGAAAGGTCAACAATATCACCCCTTGATATTCCATTCCTTATAAAATTAATATCTTCTTCAGCCACATCATCAGAAATAGTTGTACTTTGCCAGTCAAAGGATATATCAAAATCCCTTTGACCAAGGGTGTGAAGATCAGAAACATTGACATTACTTGGTGGAACCAAGCGAGAGAAAAGTTTCCATTCTTGAAAATCATCTTCAAGATTCATTTCCTGGTTAGAAAAATCACCATCTTCTCCATCTTCACTATTTTCAATAATTGATGGATTTCTATCAACATGCCATGCTCGATATCGGAAATTCCTCTAATTTTCAACAATAATTTCAGGTAAAAGCCCAATCTCCGCAGAAATGTCACGAATTGGCTTGTACAAGAGAAATTATGTCCAGCAACAGGTTTCAAATTTGTCTGAACCGTCACTAGGAATAGAATAAAACTGTGGCCAAACCCAAACAATCGCATGAACATTTCTAGGCTTCCAGGGATCTTTTTTACGCTTTCTATCAAATGTCCAAGATCTTGTTGTTTCTATCAGAGATAGATGTTCAAGGATAAAAGGCCTCTTCTGATAATGTTGAACACAAGTATTTTCAGATGAACATTACATGCCATCCCTTGATATTTTCTTGAAAACTTTTCTTCCAACATTTAATGAAACAAATTTTTGACTACAAACAACAAGAGGTAGCTTGAGCAACATATGGCATGTTTCTTGTGCTCCAATGTCACATTCAACAATTGTTTCTGCAAGAAACCTTCTATAAGCACATAAAGCATGATCCTCAGAGGCAATAGAATTTGAAATTCTAGTTAACATATCATGATAACTTTCAGACCTTTTCTCTACTTTTGATGCATACTTAGCAATATATTTCATGACAGCATGCCAAGAAAGCACTGGTTGGCAATCAACATGTGCATGCCACATTATTAGAAGGTCAATGCTATGAACATTGAGCCTATCATCATTTCTTGTTGAGTCATATTTTTTTCTTCCTTGATTATCTATGAACAATCTTGATTCCTCAGAAAGATCCCATGGATCATTGTACCGAAAAGCGAGAATAGTGCCCTTTTTGCGCAAACAAGAATATACACTACACTTTGTGTGCCTTTGGACACGGTTCAAAAATTCTTCATAGTCATTATGAGGATTGCAAGAGAAAATATGATCAGTATTCAACAAGCAAGGGTCATCATTGAGACTTCTTAGAACCATTCTATTGCGACGATGTATTTCACGTGGATTCCATGTAGTTACATAATTGTCAAAGAATCTCTTTGCATGTTGTAAATCACAATCATTTGACCAATCAAGTATTTCCATGTCAGGAGCTCCTTGCAACCATAAGCAACCATGGATATGTGTTGAACCTCTATGTTTCCACTCATATCTGAAGAAAATGAATACAGAGTTACTACAAAAAAATATAAATAGAATAATAATAAGAAATTGACAATGAATAGAAAATAAATTCAACAAAACATACCTGCACCAGAAGTCTTTTTATTTAAGATATTTTTGGATAACTTCCTCACGAAATATATTGAAACTATGGTGCATAAATGTGGCAATAATATGAGGGTACTGGATAACATTATTAATTTTCATACGATGCTCATTTAAGGAATGAGAATGTGAGGGTATAGGCATGAGGCTATGCAACTCTGGCCACTTTGTGTCACCTGCACTCAAAGTAAAAAACAAAGATGGACATTCCAACTGAGTAATCATGTCAGTCAATTCAGCCTGACATTTAGTCTAGTATGCCCTTGTACCTCTTAGAGAAGACCCAAACTACATAAGATGCTCAGCCAACTTATTATCTGGTAAATCAGAAAGTTGGTGACTCAAGTTTTCAATTGTTGTCGGTGAGTTATCATGTAAATATTTCTTTACAAAAACTGAAGCAGTTGCTTGGCTACGATGCCACATTATCATGTTCAATGGGTAATATCAGAAGCAAGGATGGCTTCCAAACCTTTGATCATAGTATCTAAGAAGATGCAATGCATACTCATGAAGTTCAGTTACAGTACAAATGCGTGGTTTCAACCAATCAGCATCACCAGTGGGGAACAATGTGGGGAATTCCATATCTAATAACCCCTTAGTATTATATTCATTCACCGGAGATGTTCCAATACTGGGCCAATCTATTTTTTGAACATATGAAGAATCAAAATTATCAAGAAGTTCTCTAATTTCTTCCACTTCTCTCCATTCATTGGGTAGGCGAGACACAAAAGGAGAAGGATGAGAGGGAAAATGCTCAAGAGGAAACCCTTCATTATTAGCTGCATTGATATCAGGTTCTGCAATATCACAATCAACAAATTTAAGCCTGGAGGAGACATCTGTTGATATTTCGAGCAGAGCATTCATTGAATCATAGTCAATTACAACATCTTGATAGTATTTATCACGTTCAATTTTGAAAGGAAATGCAACGATAACTCGAGATCCTTTTACATGACATTCATAATATTTAGACTGAGCTGCATGTCTCCTCACAATTAGAAAGTCAAGATCTTCAACATGTCGTGGAAGACTTTGTGCAATTGTAGAAATATCTTGGGGAAATCTAATTGTGTGTCTGCTATACTAATATTTCCCACCTCAAGCATGTGTCACTTGCAAAATAGGATTTACACGTGCTATTAAAATTTCTTCAACTTGAGTGAGAACTCTTAAAATATGAGGTTTCTCACCAGGATCCATGTTATTATATCCAAAAAAATGATGTGAACCTCTTTCATTCTTACATCATCTGCAAACAGGTCCTTCAAAATCTCTCAAAACCTGGACATCGTCTACAAACAGGTCCTTCAAAATCTCTCAAAACCTAGATTCCAGGATATGATTCTTGGTAGATGTAGCACATTTGGACAACTGACAAGTTACCTATCTTTTCTCAAAATATTTTATGCACTGCAATCATGTTTTCATCGAATGAATCTGATTTGTATTGGTTGTACCATGTGGATAATGATGTGGAAGAGTATAATTTCTTCTAAAATGTACTTGATTTTCAGCACCATGCGATTCCCTTCCCAAATTTGAAACATGTGGAACAAATATATGACATGGTCCTTCCAAATGTATGGTCTGCATTTCTGGAACCTGAGAGGATGATAAGGTTTCTTTAGCATAATTGTTTTTAAATTGAATGTCCAAATAATTGGAATTGAAAAAAAATAAAAAATCATTCAATGTCACGTCTCCCAGACCCTTCTTTTTTTTTCTTTTTTTTTTCAGTGATGAGTGCTACACATATAATATACTCCGCTTTATGCGCCGATAACCATTATAGTTTTTATACTGAATCACTTACAAACTTAGACTGTTATCCAGGGTTTTGACTCTTTTCAGCACTTATAGACAGCCATGGAATGCGAGAATTCCCAGGCGATTTTTTTTTTTTTTTGGCTTGACCTCCCCTCTTCTCAGCCCTTACTCAAACTTCCCAGTTTGCAGACCTGATAAGATTTTCAACATTTTAAAGTTCCAGCATCGAGGTATAGATGTATGCCTCCTCGCATACATTTATCTCTACGCAAGCACCTCCATTGCTCCAACTACTTTCCCGCAGCTTTGCGGACCCGTAAACAAATGCTCGTTTCATTGCATTTTTACACATGCTTACAATCTTTCCCCACACAAAGCTCATACAATAGATGTTTAGTAGGAGTCTACCCTTAATTTAGGGTTACGTACATTCCACATGTTTGATATTCAAAAGTAGCTCAACTATTCCAAGGGAAAACTAGGGAACAGATCCTCTTGTTTTAATCAAATGGAGGTAGAGAATACGAAACCAGATAGTTTAAAATCCCTAGCGTTAGATCCTCGTACTTAGTTAGGATTCAACATCTGCTTGTATATGTTTACACTCACATGTCATGGAATAATTTAAATTCTAAATTTTACAATTCTTTTCATTGTGACACAGCTGACCTACTGAACCCCATACTGCTATCACCAGGGTGATGTTTCCTGCTTTCTGTTACTGGTTTCAGGGAATTCTGTGCCGTCTATGTTGTTATGGTAGGTTTAGTTATTTGGTACTTGCTGTTCACTGTTTTATTAACATTTTCTGTCTATACACACAGCAATTAAATAGTCCTTTAAAAAACAGCAAGCTACACCTGTACATAGTTATTAGATTAGCTGCTCAAATGATCTACCCTCTCTAACTTCAGTACTACAAGGTACTCATCCCTATAATACAACCATTTGTCTCTGCTATCAATAACTTTAGTTTTCAATTACAGGAGTTACCGCACAAATACTAAATTTAATTTTGTAGTAATGAACCATAACATAATAACTCATAAATTGCATAAGAAACTATAACATCAAAATTCATAAATTGCATAAGAAATTATAACATCACAATTCATAAATTGCATAAGAATTTATAACATCACAATTCATAAATTAGGGATATATTTAATACAGACTTACAGAAATCTCCAACAATATGCATGCATACCTCTACCATGACCAGTCCTCCCAACCATAGAATCCTCTTTATCTCCCAGGATTCACCCCCGAGCAGAGATCCTCCAAGAACAGACTAGCCTCAATCTGTTCTGGAGCAGCTTATTTAAGCTGTGCTTTCCCCCAAGCCTGTTTCCAATTCTGCGTCCAGAATTTCAGGATGCTTTATTCCTGTTTAGCCTAGGCTTCCCATTCTGGGACTCTTTAAAGCTGCTTTAAGCTTTTCCTCAGCTTTTCCAGCTTTTTTTCTCACCTCTTCCCAACTACTCCTCTTCATTGGGGAAATTTAGATTTTTCCTCAAAAATCTAAATTAGAATAATTTCTTTCAAGGATTTTTGAAAGATTTGGGGAAAGTCTTTTTTCCTTTTCCATCACCTCATGGATTAGGCATCTGATCTCATTTTCTCATCTGGTCATAGTGCATACATAATATTTTATTTATTTTTCATAATTAAATACTTAACCACATCCACACAATAATCATCCACTGGGGTCCACTTCCCCTTTGGATTTCTATTCAAATGTCTCATTTGAAAAGCATAGAACTTGGGGGTGTTACATATTCCCCCTCTGAAAATAAACACCATCCTCGGTGTTGGCAACTATCTACTAGTTGATTTTGAGCATAATTATGCATGCTTTTCCATCATCTGAGCTTCTCGGTGCCATGTAGCCTTTTTACAGTAAAGTGCTCTATTGCACCTTTACTCGAGCTACTGTTCACTTTCGCAATTCCATTCCTTCTTGCTTTCATCTTTGAAGCGACTCTGGAAGGAAATTCCTCTTCTGGTTCCACCTGGACCACATTTCAAATCAATCATGTGAGAAGCATCATGTACAAAATTTATAACTTTTCTTTTCCAACAAAGAGACATAAAATATATCAGGAAATTTAATAAGCAATGGTAGGGCTAAGCCATTAGTTTCCAACAGTGTACTCTCCTGCCTCCACTCTATTTACTGATGCCTTATGCAGTTGGTTTTCTTCCTACTTCTTTGCAAGAAGTCTGTATGGAAGATCTTTTATTCTGGTTTCTCTGTCCACAATTCATACCAATGTAAGTAGTATCAGGTACATATAATTGATAATTCACAACAGCGTTCTGCATTTCAATAACTTAAGACATTCAGTTATTAATCAAACCGTTCAGGTTCATAATAGTTTAGTGAACTTTTAGTACACTACTTATCCTTTCTTGTTTTTCAGTGAGATTCTTTCCTCACGCAACCTGGTTCAGTTCAGCTTTTCTGGATTTTCTAGGTGATTTATCTTCACCTTTTTCCTCTTTGTTTCCAGAATGCTCAATTTCCTGTTACACACTTGGCTAAACAAATTTTTTCAACTTTTTCATTAGTACTCATAAATGAGAGAAAACAATTGTATCATATGCATGGTTATGCTTACCCTTTCTCATTTTATAGTTGTACTTCTAGTATCTTTTCATTGTTTCTTTTGTTAGTTAATCAATTTAACTAGTATCAACTAGACTCATTAATAATCCCTACAATTCCATGCTTACCTCTCACATGAAATTGTATCCACTAGTTCAACACTTAAGTGAACAAATTTGGAGCTGATGGGTTTCCCCCACACCCAAGTCCAAAATACAGCTCATCCTCTGTTCTCTCGGTTTGTAGCTGTATGATTTCACATCATTTCTCTGTCTTTGAAATTAAGACTCAAGAAAATTAACTTTAATAAAATTTACCCCACAAAATTTTATAGTGTGAATACATGTTTCCTTTTCAGGTGATAAATGAAATTTCTATAATTCATCACATTCACAAACATTAATACTTGATAATGCCAAAAATAAATTTGACACAGTTTCCCCTTTTTCAAAGACTCAGCAGAATTTATGCATTTACTTTTAATTAAAATGGAAAAGACTTTATAAATCATAAAAGTATTCCAACTTTTTCCTGAGTCATAAAAGAATTCCTTATTTTTTTTATTTTTTTTTAATGCAGAAAAGCATTCTATTTTTAAATCTGTATTTGTTTTTTTTTTTTTCTTTATGAGAGAAATATCCCTCCATATTTTTTCCAATTATTTTACTCATTATCTCTAAACTTATAAAATATACCAACTGGAAGAATATAAATAAATAATTAAGAATCATTCTTCCATTATCACAAGAATATTCTTCTGTAAGTAATTCATCAAGAAAATTTTAATTTACCCCTTCATTCATTCATGCCTAACTCAATGTAATGGTTCCAGAGTTACTAAATCAACCATTTAATTGTAATTAATACTTGTACTTCAATCTTATTTTCTTTTATAGCAGTATACATGCCTTATTTATAGGATACATTTTCCACTTACTCATATACTACTTACATCTCAAGCCTGGGGCAATATACATCTCATGAGCATGTATATATATCCACTAGGTTTGTATATATCATATATATTTCCAAACCTTATTGTATAAGTACCCATGATATATATATATATATATATATATATATATATATAGCCTTAGCAATATTACTTTGATGAACATATGAATATATATATATATCCCTATATTTATATATTTTCATATATAAGTTCAAAGCCTTTTTGAAAGTGCTACCATATATATATTACACATAATTTAAAATAATCCCTTTTATATGAACCATTATATTTCCTATCATTAAATCCACTCTTTTTCATATATATATATAGAACCACTCTATATATATATAATCCACAATATATAAATTCCATCATGTATATAAAATCCACCACATATATATATCCACCAGACCTATATATAAAGTCCACCCTATATATAATCCAAAGAGTTTAAAGTATCACTTTACAAATCCTATGCATATATATATATTTCTATATAGGTATATATATCCAATCTCATACCTTAGAAGTCTAAAATGCCTCTTTCTTAACTCCAACATATATGTCATGGTTTATCTATGCACATATATGATTATACATATATATGTAGGCCTATACCATTTTACTCCTAAAAATGTTAAAGTGCGCTTTATACCACTTCTACATATATATCAAGGTGTCTATATTTCTATATATATCTCTATATATATATACATCCTTTTATGATATTAAGAGGGGTGGTTCTCTTTTACTAACTGCATGGATATACATCCCTTTCACTACCTTTTTTTTTTATTACTTTATACATTCAACCCATATCTTTTTTTTTTTTTGGAATTCATTACATATTACGCCCATATCTATATGTATCCATATATATACATAAACTACTCCCATCTTGTTAATATCTTTAGTCACCATAGATATAGGTATCGGTAGAAGTCATTATATACATAAGTATACCATCTATCCTATGCGCGATTTATGTAATTAATATATATATAAGTCTAGTCTTTAGTATTACTATGCGGTGCTCTAATGCGCTAGGGCGCTAAATAACGCACTTTTCACAATTTATTACCCTTGACCTAAGACTATCTCTTAAGCAAAACCTCCTTCGGGTATTTCCTTGTTCACAATTAGTTTCAACGAGCATGCATATATATATATATATATATATTGCATCTATTTGTATATAATACATATATGTCCAAAACCCCTTTCTTTTTTTTTTCTTTTTTTTTTTTTTTATAAATAATTTGAAAAGTGCTACAATGTACATGTCGTTAGCCTTACGCGGATATAACCCTGACCTATAAACGCATGAATGGACCATTGAACTGAAACTTTAGATATATGCATTATACAGCCTTAATTTAATTTACCGCCGTATCAATATCAATGGAGTTAATTTGTTTTCGTGTTCGCGGAAGCATACCCTATATTTTTATGCACAAAGCCTATATATATCTATATATCGCCGCGTGTTTGTAAGGCATTTCGCCGCCGTGTTTGTATATATAGTCCTGGGCAATATTAATTCGATGGACATATGAATATATATATCCCTATTTTTATATATATTCGTATATAAGTCAAAAGCCTTTTTGAAAGCGATACCATATATATATATTTTGTTAAAACTAAGAATGTAAATTATTTTTCCCGTGCTCTTTTCACACATATTGGTCACGTAGATTATCCTTGAAAAAGGATTGAATATATCATGTACCAGTTATACATGGTAAAACCTACCTATAGGCTTACCATTACGCGTGTTGTAGTTTTCGACCTGATTTAACTCTAGTTTTTTTTTCACCTGTAATTCCCTATTATACTCAGTTATCATCGCTGTTACACATCAGTTGGCAGAGCAATTACAAGAACTATTATATACTGTTATATTATCACCAATTTTTTTATATCACCGCCCCCTTACACGCTACGTGTCCCTTCCTTCGGGTCTAAGTAACCGCTCAGTTTTCCCGTCCAAGTAACCGCTTAGTTTTCCCTTTTTGTGGTTTTACTTGCTCATCCTCCTTGTGATGGTGACTGATTGTCAAAATCCAGCGTCACGCGGTAACACTGGGTTCCGTGGAGGGGTAGGTTTTCAGCCTCTTGGCGGTGGCGTGTGAAGACGAATAATGGCTCTATTACTTAGCAGGGAGGTCGTGGCGGTGATGGTTACGGCCTTACAGGCTGTAACACATCCGCATTGCAAATTCCCTGGTGATCAGTTCATATACGCCAACCGGCTGGTTGACACATCGCCGGTACTGATCTCTTGGGATTGATACAAGATCGAACTGTCAGGAGTGTGATGTGGTTGATTGCAGAGGGGTACACTCGCTCGTTTCCCTCCATCTGCCCTCGAACCATGCTCCGTTCTCGTTCTTACCGCCCAATCCCTCGGGATATGTTTATCGTCCTTGCTTAGGGATTCTTCGATCTACAGGTTGCCAGCGTTCTGCACACCTTGCCTGAGTCTTATCGCTGTTAGATATTCGATTAGGGTTTCGGCAATGGGAATATAACCCCCGTCCGAATACCAATTTATTTCTCATTCTCCGCTGATTTCGCTGCCAGCCTCTTTTCGAAGACATGGATACGGCTTCCAGCTGGAACACTTTAGTCTTCTGTTAGGGTTGGCCCGGATTAATGTCTTTCTTCCTGCTGTTGATATGTTTTTGTTTTCCGGTTTAGTGATACTCAATTTTCCACGATTCTGATTTGTATAGCTGCTATTCGAGCCAGGACGCTCGACGAAGAAAGCAGCTTTTGTTTTTTTTTTTTTTTTTTTTTTTTTTTATTTATTAACAAAGCAAATTTCTTATTCTTTATTAAGAATTTTGTTAAGAAATGCTTTATTCACTCACATAGGTGTTTTTCCTAATGGTCGTGTTTGATATGGATTGATGCCAATAGCGCAAATTTTTTTTCTGGTTATGGTATTTACAAACCATAACCGATTTATATTACTTACTGCCTGCTTATTTTCACCAAATCGATTTCAATACTCAAATCAACTCCGTGTTTGGTGACTTGTTTCTGATATCGTTTGACTGATTTTCGCTTTAAAGACATGTGTGCGTGCCCAATCGAGCAGCGTCTCTGTCTTCATAATTACCCAAAGTGTTTTTATTATTGTGGATACATGTCGAACAGTTTAATCTCGTGACTAAACTTGGTTTAATCTATATGTAACTAGAGTACGGGATCTATAATTCCTTGGAATTCACATGTTAAAATTTTCTATTGGTTGAGCGCTAGGTGCGCACTTGGAAATTTAGAAGCATATACATGTACACAATAATTGCTTGTTATTACGTTTTAGACCTAGCATAAATCCTTTGCCACAATATGTATTTCGAGAGTTAGAGATGAACTTTATACTCACCATGCTCTAAATTATATTCTTTTTTTAGGTATATTCTATATGTATTTGCACTTCATTTACTTCGCTCCCTGACACATAGACCATATATCTGTGTCTTAGCACGAATGTAATTGTGTAATGCTTCGAAACTTGTTAATATATATACCAAGTGTTTTAATGGTATATAAATAGAAGTAGTCGAAAGTTCAATTGATGTGATACATTAAGCATAGATCCACTCTATTTCCCTAATGTTTATCTCAAGGGTTAGAGATGAAATTATAAACCAAATATTCTATCATTGTTATGGATGCGATAATCCTTCTATAGTGTAGATTTCCTTTGTGGTTTAATAAGAATTCAAGATCCACACTCTAGAGTCCTTTCTCCTAAACTCTATTTTCCTTTTTAGGCACCCCTATATGTATTCAATAGTGCTTGACTAGAGGACAGTAATTATAAATTAGGTCCTTTGCTGTAATATTTGGTTTCCAGGAGTAAGGATAGATTTGAAAATACACTCATGACTGTTATCACAATCCTATAGAGTAAAGTTATTATTATTATTTTTTTTGTTCTAGCACAATTTCGAAAATCATATACTAACCTCTCACTTTCATCTTTTTAGATTGTTACCATGTAACTTTAGTTCTGCTATAATGTTACTCTAGCATACACATAAGCATATAATATCATTTTTGTGTCTACAGGGAACACAACAAAAATTAATCATCTATAGAGACTAAATAACTTCAGAATTAGACCGACCATGGTTTAGAGTTTCTGGAGTTTCTACTCTATAGACTTCTGGAATACAACTAAACAGCACATGGGGGCGGTTCGATATGAATCTTACAAGCGGAGAACTCCACAATGTCTCAGCAACTGATTTCCATCATCAAGAAGATCTTGCTAGGCCTCCACTTCAACAGATTTGTATCATTAAATTTTGCATAATATATTATAGCATTTAGACTTGTAATTCATGAGACATCTGCTACTTTTCTACCAGAAATACTTTCTCATTCCATTATGCAAAATTAAAGCGTGGATTTGTTTTTTTTTTAACTTCCATTTCCCACCTACACAAGTCTGAAATAATTTTTCTTTGTTGTCCTCAGCTTTAAATGAAAACTGCCTATAGTCAATTTTGTAACTATCTTAGGAGTTTCTCATTAATACTCTTCTCATTAATCATTTTTATTATCCATATTAGGATCTATGCACATGTTTTGCTTTCTTAAATGGTTAACTTAGTGCTATTCAATGTACCGTAACTCAACATTTTTTTTGAGTGAGTACCCAATCTGTCAGCTTCAATCCTGGGCTCTGATAATACCATTTGTCACGTCTCCCGTACCATTTTTTTTTTTTTTCAGTGATGAGTGCTACACATATAACATAACTCAAATATTCTCCGCTTTATGCGCCGATAACAATTATAGTTTTTATACTGAATCACTTCCAATTTCAGACTGTTATCTGGGGTTTCTGACTCTTTAGCAGATTATACACTTCATGGAATGCGAGAATTCCTGTGCGAATTTTTTTTTTTTTTTTTTTTTGCTTGACTCTCCCCTCTTTCTTACTTCCTCTTACTCAAACTTCCCAGTTTGCAGGCCTGATAAGATTTTCAACATTTTAAAGTTCCAGCATCGAGGTATAGATGTATGCCTCCTCGCATACATCTATCTCTGCGCAGTTAACCTCCATTGCTCCAACTACTTTCCCAGTAGTTTCTATGGACGGTAAGCAGATGCTTGGTTCATAGTGTTTTTACACATACTTACAATCTTCCCTCACACAAACTTTTATCACACAATAGATGTTTAGTAGGAGTCTACCCTTCATTTAGGGTTACAAACATTCCACATGTTTGATATTCTGGTGCAGCTTCAACTATTCCAGGGGAAAACTAGGGAACAGATCCTCTTGCTTTAATCAAATGGAGGTAGAGAATACGAAACCAGATAGTTTACAATCCCTAGCGTTAGATCCTCATACTTAGTTATGATTCAACATCTGCTTGCATATGTTTACACTTACATTTAATGGAATAATTTAAATTCTTAATTTTACAATTCTTTTCATTGTAACACAGCTGACATACTGAACCCCATACTGCTATCACCAGGGTGATGTTTCCTGCTTTCTGTTACTGGTTACAGGGAATTCTGTGCCATCTATGTTGTTATGGTAGGTTTAGTTATTTGGTACTTGTTGTTCATTGTTTTATTAACATTTTCTGTCTATACCCATAGCAATTAAATAGTCCTTTAAAAGACAGCAAGCTACCCCTGTACATAGTTATTAGATTAGCTGTTCAAATGAACTACCCTCTCTAACTTCAGTACTACAAGGTACTCATCCCTATAATACAACCATTTGTCTCTGCTATCAATAACTTTAGTTTCATCAGAGTTAATTACAAATACTAAATCTCAATTTTGCATAAGAAACTATAACATCAAAATTCATAAATTGCATAAGAATTTATAACATCACAATTCATAAATTGCATAAGAAATTATAACATCACAATTCATAAATTGCATAAGAAATTATAACATCACAATTCATAAAGTAGGATATATTTAATACAGACTTACAGAAATCTCCAACAATATGCATGCATACCTCTACCATGACCAGTCCTCCCAACCATAGAATCCTCTTTATCTCCCAGGATTCACCCCCGAGCAGAGATCCTCCAAGAACAGACTCGCCTCAATCTGTTCTGGAGCAGCTTATTTAAGTTGTGCTTTCCCCAAGCCTGTTTCCAATTCTGCGTCCAGAATTTCAGGATGATGTATTCCTGTTTAGCCTAGGCTTCCCCTTCTGGGACTCTTTAAAGCTGCTTTAAGCTTTTCCTCAGCTTTTCCAGCTTTTTCTCACCTCTTCCCAACTACTCCTCTTCATTGGGGAAATTTAGATTTTTCCTCAAAATCTAAATTAGAAATAATTTCTTTCAAGGATTTTTGAAAGATTTGGGGAAAGTCTTTTTTTCCTTTTCCATCACCTCATGGATTAGGCATCTGATCTCATTTTCTCATCTGGTCATAGTGCATACATAATATTTTATTTATTTTTCATAATTAAATACTTAACCACATCCACACAATAATCATCCACTGGGGTCCACTCCCCCTTTGGATTTCTGTTCAAATGTCTCATTTGAAAAGCATAGAACTTGGGGGTGTTACATTCAATATTTACATTTGTTTGGCGATGTGGATGAAGTGTATGAGATGGTTGCTCTTCACTTCTAACATAAGTAGATAGAACATTTGGGGAGTTAGTTTCGACACCTCTATTCAAATTAGTTTTTTCCTGTTTAAACAAAATAAAATTCATTATAAAACTAAATGTACAAAAAATAAAGATTTAAAATTGTACAACTAACAATAAATGAAAAAGAAGGAAAATATCGAATGCATTCAACATTTAGATTTTGTTGGCGATGTGGATGAACACTATGAGATGGTTCCTCTTCACTTATAACATCAGTAGATGGAACATCTACGAAGTTAATTTGTATGCCTCTATTGAAATGAGTTGTGTCCTGTTTGAAGAAAATAAATTATGCGATAAAATTCATGTCCAATGTACCAAAAATTCAAAAAATGAAAAATAAAATCAAATACATTGAACATTTACATTAGTTTGTCGATTTGATTTTCGAGGAGAATGCAGTGGAAGGTTATGGCATGCTTCATATTCAATTCTCAGATTAGTAGATGGAAGACTTGGAGAGATAATTTCTATACCTCTATTAAAATGAGGTGTATCCTATTCCAAGAGAATAAAATGACTTATAATTTTAGTAAAAAAAAATGTAAATAGAAGAATGTAATAAAACAACCACTATTGCAGCAACTGTAAAAATATCATTGGGTTACCTCCATTGTTCCACGCAAAATGCTATCAGGGATGACTGATTCTGTTCGTGGGACAACATTATTTTGAGAAGGGAGATTGGAAGATATGATGTTTCTACCAGCTGGATCCAAATTATCAAACAAATGGCCAATCAAACTATCATCCAAGTCATCACATACAATGTCGTCATTGCCTCCACCATGGATATTTTTCAACCTTTGGCCTTTCTCAGAAGATGCAATTGCGGAGACAGAAGGGTTAGGGTGAAAATTTTCATCCATGTTATCAATATGATGTTCTTACCTATTGCGAGATGTTTCCCCATCATTATGAAAATTTTCAGGAGAGCATCTAAAAACAAAATTATGCTGATGAGGAGCATATTCTGGAAATGAGCTATCAAGGGGAAATGTTATTTCCATGATATCATCCATAGTACGATACTTACGAGGAATCATAAAATCATTTTGAAGAGTTGTTTCACTCGTTCTTCTATGATATTTAGCTCTCCTGTGCTCATTTATTGTGTCCTTATTTTGTTGATACCGTAAACGATGACTTTCATTAGACTTGTCACACGATGCTGGTGACTAATTCATTTTTCTTGTACGCTTGCTTCTCCCTTCAGATGACATGTCTACAACGAATAAAAACATTTTTATTATAGAACCATAAACATGGAACATATAATATATCCAATATACATAAACACAAAAGAATGAAAAAGGAACACATTTTTTTCCAACGACATAAAAACATTAAAATCATATACAATATTTTTCCAACCATATAAAGCTATGAAAACATAAAATTATTTTTCCAAAAGGCTAAAAAGAAAAATGGATTTTTTCAAATGGCCAAAACAAAAAAGGATAAAATTTCATGTCTCATATTATAATTGTAATGGGAAACCCATATAACTGGAAGAAAATACTATAAGAATTATATGATTGGAAATATATCTAAATATTTGGAACTATATACATCAAAATATAAATTTAAATAATAAAATGAACTTGAATATATAACATTGTTTTAGAATCAATGAGAAAAAATTAATGGAAACACCATGTATAAAATAAGTCACATTAATTATAAATTATAAAAACAAATAAAAATGGATAACATCCAAACACATTCAAATGCAATTAAGAGAAATAAAGGGGACACAAAAATAAATATTTTGGAGCAAATTGCAATGGAATTCAATATCCAACATCCGATACATACACACATAGAAGACACCCCCTCAGAATGGAGCCATATAAATATCCATAGAATTGTAATTTTAAAGTCTTAGCTTACATACCCAAAAGTATGTAAAGTAAAAAAAAATGGAAATATTTTCCACGACGATAGAGAGAATATAAAATAACTAATAGCCTAAGACTCCATGTCCATATCTAATGGTGGAATCTCATCAATAGAATCCATACGAGGAGCAATTATAAAAACATTTCCATACTCGATCAAATCGTTGCACTCCTGCAACGTTGGAGACCAAAATCCATGCATCTATTGATTAGTTGAATTATCAATATATGTTGGGAAGCAAAGGCCAATCATCATGTCATATAATATGAAAGGAACTTCACTGCATTTGCATATAAGAACCACACCTTGGACTTTTCAAAATGGAAGATAACCAGGACATTTGACATTTATATCTGTAGACATTTCTTCCAACAACTTCAATATGAAGCCCCAATCATCCTGAAAGTAGTCAATTCTTCATTCAACGCATGGTAACCGAATTGGAAATTATCTATTTCTTTAATTGACCATACAGAAGTGGAGCCATCATTGATAAGACATATCAACTTATTCTTTCATATTGCTAATGACATACACCGTATGTCGGTGATTGGAACAAATGAAAAACCCCATTCATTTTTTATTACATCAAACCAGTAGATTGTATACCCATATCAAGGATAATCTTCGTACTCTGTGTCAAGATAGAGACAAAACAATTTACTTTTATAAAACACTCCATTCTGAGGGGGTGAAGTGCCACCAAATGGAAGATCAACCCTTTGCCAAACCCTATCAAGTCTACTGTAAAGATAAAATTTAGACTGCATTTTATCATAGACATGTTTTAGAACAACCCAGTCATATTTGTTGCTGCTTAAATTTTCCAATAACGAAAAGAATCCCTAGTCTCCAATTCGTATTCACCCAATGTTTGTTAAGGTTTTTGCAAATGGATTCATTACAAAATAGTTTCGTGAATGAGAGAATTCTGTTGGTAAGGATAAAACTACCATTGGTCCAATAGTAGACTCTAATTTGTATCTTGAATCTATGAATTGCAAATGAAAACAAGATATGCGCCCATTTTGATTAAGGTATTCAACTGCAAAATAATTGTCTTCATTATTGAGGAAAGGAACCATAAATGCAAATTCATTTGTACAAATATGCTTGCAATGCAATAAGAAAGAAGGATTTTGCAAAACATTCTTCCATTGCTTATAAACAGTGCTAAAATTTATCACAATCGATAAAGGGAGCCAAAGGAAGACAATTTCAAGAATTTCAAATGGAATACAACTCCAAATAGCTGGGTTTATGATAAAACAAGGAAATCACCTAACATAAAAGAAAACACACATGATATCAACAAAAAAAAATTCAATTAATGGTGAATAGAATTAAAATTTACATAGATAAGCAATTTTCCATCTACAAATATAGTAAAATGCACATATGCATAATATATAAAATCTTATGAGCCACAAGAACATTATTACAATAGTTTAAAAAGTCACAATGTTATTATTAATCTTAATAAATATGTTTTTATGTCTCTATTAATGTCTATGTTTAATATTGATGTAAATGTTTGATGCTCAATATAAATATTAACTTAAGATATTTTTTTTTTAATATTAAAAAGCTTTATTTTATAAACCTTATGTTATAAAATATCATAATGTTACAGGGACCAAATGATATGAAAATACCAATTTTTTTAAATTCTAATGTCATTAAACCTAAAAAAACATTAAGTTAAATTCCAATGTCATAGAACCTATGTAAACTTAAAGTTGTCAATCCTATATTTTAATGAAATATATATATTGATGTTTAACCTTAATGTTCACATTAATATATAAATGAGAAATTTATTTTTATATAAATGTATATGTTTAACATTAATATGTGTATTTATTATTAATATTAATTAACATTAAAATAAATATTGATATTTAATTTTAATATTAATAATTTATTATTTAATTTGAAATATTTATATTTATTATTAGTGTTAATATCAATTAATATTAATATGAATAATACTAATGTTAATATTAAATAACTAATATTAATAATAACAAAAACAATAATATTAATATAAATCATGAAAATAATAATAATAATATTATTATTATTATTAATATATTAATTTAAAACATTTATGTTAATCAATAGTTATTAATTTTAATAAAAAGCATAAATATTTAACTTAATAACAAATATGAATATTGAAAAAATTAAAGTTACTAAAAAGAAAACTTACTTTGAGTTATAAAATAACATAATGTTACATGGACCAAATAATATGAAAATAACAAATTTTTTTAATTCTAATGTCATTGAACTTAAAAAAACATTAAGTTAAATTTCAATGTCATAGAACTTATGTAAACCTAAAATTATCAATCCTATTTTTTAATGAAATATATATATTGATGTTTAACCTCAATGTTCACATTTATGTATAAATGTGAAATTTATTTTTATATAAATTTATATGTTTAACATTAACATGTGTATTTATTATTAATATTAATTAACATTAAAATATATATTGATATTTAATTTAATTTTAATATTTTCTTATTTAATTTGAAATATTTATACTTATTATTAGTGTTCATATCAATCAATATTAATTTGAATAATATTAATGTTAATATTAAATAATTAATATTATTAATAATAATATTAATAGTAACCAAAACATTAATGTATAAATGTGAAATTTAAAATCAATGTTAACATTAAAGTCAATATTAACATTAATGTATAAATACAAAATTTACTTTTATATAAATTTCTATGTTGAACATTAACAAATATATTTATTAATAATATTAATATTAATTAATATTAATAATTTGAATAATACTAATATTAATATTAAATAATTAATAATAATAATAATAACAGTAACAAAAATACTAATGCCCTTTAAAATTCTTCTCACCCATTCATGATCCGCATAAGTTTTACACACTGGTTGCGGAATAACAAGCGTTGTAACAGTGCAAATGTAATCTAATCATTTCACATTAATATTTCTTTCATGGTTTGAATAATACCAAAAGTTTCAATAGTTGAATGTGTAATATCATAAGTTAAATTTGTCTTTAATTACGTCTTTGATGCTAAGGCCCCATGGAAATAATTTAGGTCATGTTTTGAATGAGGTGGATTTACATCCGCATGAACAATGAATATTATGTTAAGTAAATTGAAATATGATGAAAATATTTCAATTTAAAGAAAAAAATTAAAAAATAAATTGGTTGGGTTTTTCATATTCAAAGATATATGCATAATTTATGATATTTTGTTTGCATTTAAGGATACGTTATAAAAAAGATGATTAGGATATTTTTTTCAATAAAAACATAAGATTAGTTATAATTTCAAGTCATTGTGTCCTCGGATTTCAGGTTACAATTTTTTTCCATTGATCAAGAGTTATAGCTGCAATAGCAAATGCAATATATATATTACTTTGCTAGAGTATATAAATATAATTTTTTAAATTGGATTGACTATAGACTCATTTGTTTAGATCAATCTACGGAACCATATCCAAAATAAAAAATTCCAAAGGGTAGATTATATTCAAATCATCTTCTAAACTATGTTGCTACAATTTGTTTTTTACATTCTCGTAATATTCAAACATTTAAGAGGAAGTATTATTAATGGGATAATTTTTTTTTGTGTAAAAATAGTTTTTCCAAACCCTCAGAAAATGGTTGCTAGAAAATCTTGTGGCAAACTAAGAAAATTGAAGGAAAATGTTTCAGAAAACCTTGCCTCTTCACCTCAACCAAAAAAACCATATTTTTCCACCTTCATAGGATACACAGTATGGTTTTAGAGAATAATTTTTCATTTTTATTAATTCCCAAATCACTGGTAGCATGGGCATAAGAATTAGAATTGGGTTTATAAAGAAAAAAAGTGATAATATTGATACTGAGTGGAATGACTCTATCCATATTTACATTCAGAACTTACAAATGAAATAGAGGAATATGATAAAAATATGAAATAATAAACATTTGAATTATCAAAACAAATCAAATTGAGCATTTTTCATTGACCATGATTATCAAAACAAGAGGGCCTTAGTTTTACATACCTCCCACTTTGTATTGACACTATTAGCAACTTAATAAAGCTTTAAGGCCAAATATATGGCACTGAACCTAGTTATACGCAAGAAGCTCCGTGTACCTATTTACCAGTCAATCTATGAAACTTAAGAAATTTCGTTGCAATTTTTGAAAAACCAATGAACCAAAAAAATGTACTAACCTGGATATAAAATTGAAACCTGTGAAGAATCAATGTGCAGATCATGTTTATGAAATATGAAATGAAACTTGTAGCATGTCTCAATTTGTTTGATTTCTTTTTGAATAAATTTCGTTTCTTTTTGTATTGAATTCTTTTTATGTAATTTGAATGAGAGCCGTTTCAATTTAAGAAGTATATTAATTAAATAATATAGAACATGAGACATGCACACCTAGTTTAATGATAGTCGTTTCAATTTAAAGAAGTGTATTAAGTAAAAAATATGGAAGATGAGGCACACACACCAAGAATGGTGGTGCTCCATTGCATGCCATAATTTTAATTGTAACCTACATAATAAATTGTAAGTTACAATATGTAAAATACAATTTAATAACAAAATTATATTTTAAATTTAGACTATTAAATTTATATAAAATTACTTAATATTTTTTTTATTAATGATAATTTTTAGGAAATAAAAAAGAGCATTATTAATAAAAATGCAAAAGAAAATTGTTAGCCTTTACGTAGACTATTTCTATTATATGAATCATTTAGATATAGATTTTGTATTCTATTTTAAGTAGATTTCAAATAATTAAATATAATTATGGTAATAATAATGTACAGTTTCAAATAATTAATATATATTATTTTATCTGTAAAAAACTAAAAATGTAATTATGTATTACTTTATTTTTATCTTTATATAAACACAATTATTTATACTAATATGGAACAAGCTGAACAATTATTGCATTATAAAATGGTCATTACAATGATGGATGCCAATCCATTTGGCATGAGCAAAGCTAAAATGTTATATTATAAATTAAATGAAAAACAAATTAAAATTCAATATTATCACTACTATTATCATTGTCTATATATATATATATATATCTCAATTTATATAATTATAAAAATAAAGCTATTTATGGTTGAAAATGTGAAGTTGGGTTACACTTTTGTGAGAATCGGGGGCGGTAAATTTTTTTCGGCAATAGTTCGGCCGAACTTTTGAGAAAGTTCGACCGAACTCATTCTGACGTTTATATTAATGGCACACTGACGGCGTGGTCAAACAGAATTTTTGCTGGAGATGGGAAAATCAACACTTTTAGTTCAACCAGACTATTGGTTCGGCCGAACTTTAAAAAAAGTTCGGCTGAACTCATATTTTATAAATATATCACCCACGAACGAGTCTTGTTTTCACGCGTCTCTGTTCGCATAGTCTGTTTGCGGGTTTCTATTTGAGTTTTTGTGGCACTGCTGCTGCTGCTCTGTTGTTGATTTAGCGCTCGCACCCACGAATTGCTACTCAGGAGTTGCACTGCTGCATAGGAGTTGCTCCAGGTAAGTAATTGCTCCATATTAGAGATCCTAAAATATGTTATGAATCACAAAAAAAAACTCAGAGAAAAAAAAAACTGGTATTTATTACTATTACATAAGTACTGATGTGGTCTCCATTACCACACCATATAGTAAAACGATATAGTACCTATCATAAAAAAAAAAAAAAATTAGTGAGTTGTAAACCAACAGTGATTACATTACAAGGATAGTACACATTTATTACTGATATTAGCTTGGTTCCTATCTGTAACCAGAGTGACTATTGAAACCAACCAATTAGGGAAATATGGTAGCATCTTTTCACTGTTCTTGTTCTTGTAATGATTAGGGTCGCTTTTTATCACCTGTATGGTCTGAGTCCACAGTTCTCCCCACTACTCAAATTATATCTATGGATAATATGGGTTATTATCTTAGTAGTGCCATCTCCAATATGTGTCCTATTGATTTTCATGTACTCCCCTTAGTCGTCCATCAAATACAAGACCCAATAATGATAACCTAGGGTGTTAGAGGTTCAAATCTGGTGTTATTTTTAATTGGCTACTACTTATTGTATGGAATATCATAAACTGTACTAGATAGGAGCACTTCTAGAGTGGAATTTTTGAAATTCCATAGTTCTTAGTTGTATTTGATTTTACCTTATTTACATATTTGTGAGCTATAAAAGTATTTTTTCTTAGAAAAAGAGGAGACCTGCATTGAATATGTCTCATTAAAAACATTCACAGAGATTCTCTAATGTGAGAGTTCGTCAGTTGTTTGGAATTTCAATATGAATTTTTCATTGCACTATTTTTTTTCATTTTGGGTTGAAGAACCCACTCTCGAGCAGTTCTTTGGTTTATTTGGCAATTGAATGGTGAAAAAAATGTTGCTTTAAATGTCAAAGTCATATCGCCACAAGGTAACAATTCTGACAAGTAATTTTGATGGAGTTGCTTTATTCTTTTCAATTCAGGGTAAAACTCACTCTCGATCCTCTGCCCCCCATTGCCTTTATATGCTTAATGATACATATTATACTAGCGAGTGTGAGTGTTATCAGAATTGGACTGTTCTTTTATATATGTATATATACTCCGTGAATCCAAACCTTTAAATAAAAATATGCAAAGTTCCAGACATGATTAGGATGGATTTTGAACTAGTTCAGACCAAAAATGGGTTGCAATTGGTTTGAGTGGACATTTATGCCTACGAAAACCCCTAAAATAGGCTGACTGGCCCGTTTAGCCAGCTCTGTTCTGGTTCTAATAACATTTCCAGCCTTAGAAACACAAATAACAGATATTGATAGATACTGATTGTGATTAACGAAATAGATTTTTTTATCTGTTGTGAATTCTTGCATCTTATTGAGCAGATTTTGGACTCTCTTAAGGCATGCTTTTCTCCTCAGCAAAGAACTCATCCTTAAGCATGCTTTTAGCAATAATAGTAATGATTACTTATTACTTATTGAATAAGCTTAATATATGGAAACCTGTAATCTAACCAGTCATCCCATATTATAGAAACACTGCTTATCTCTACTAATTTTTTATCCTGTAATTGTATCGACTTCTCATATTCACTGTGCTCTAATTACATATTGATAGGCCTAATAAGTGGTTAAAGAAGATTCCATAATATACTTCAAAACCAAAAGTGATTTGATAAAAACACATTAGCCAATAAACAAACCATTGAAACCAAAAGTGATTCGATACAAAACATAGGTTTTAACCTAAGATTAAATGCCCCTACAATCAATCAATCTCTGGAATAGTTTTAAATATATAGAATTTTTTCATTTTCATATCCATGGTCTCAAACAATGAGAGAGAGAAAAAACCTTTTATATTCAATGTATGTAAAACACAAATTAGCCACATCTCTAGAATAGATCTAAATAGAAGTTTTTGATTTTCATATTCATTGTCTCAAACAATGAGAGAGACAAAAAAAACCTTTTATATTCAACATTTAAAACACAAATTAGCCATAAAAGTTTCCCATTGAAACCATAAGTGATTTGATACAAAACATAGGTTTTAACCTAAGAGTAAATGCCCCTACAGTCAATCTCTGGAATAGTTTTAAGTAGAAGTTTCCATTTTCATATCCATGGTAAGAAAAAATGAGAGAAAAAACCTTTTATATTCAATGCATGTAAAACACAAATTAGCCATATCTCTAGAACATATCTAAATATAAGTTTTTCATTTTCATATCCATAGTCTCAAACAATGAGAGAGAGAAAAAACTTTTTATATTCAACATGTAAAACACAAATTGGCCATAAAAGTTTCCCATTGAAACCATAAGTGATTTAATACAAAACATAGGTTTTATCCTTAGTAAATGCCCCTACAGTCAATCTCTGGAATAGTTTTAAATAGAATTTTTCATTTTCATATCCATGGTCTAAAAACACATTAGCCAATAAACAAACCATTGAAACCAAAAGTGATTTGATACAAAACATATTTTTTAACCTAAGAGTAAATGCCCCTACAGTCAATCAATCTCTGGAATAGTTTTAAATATATAGAAGTTTTTCATTTTCATATCCATGGTCTCAAACAATGAGATAGAGAAAAAACCTTTTACATTCAATGTATGTAAAACACAAATTAGCCACATCTCTAGAATAGATGTAAATAGAAGTTTTTCATTTTCATATCCATGGTCTCAAACAATGAGAGAGAGAAAAAAACCTTTTATATTCAACATTTAAAAAAAAAAAATTAGCCTTAAAAGTTTCCCATTGAAACCATAAGTGATTTGATACAAAACATATGTTTTAACCTAAGAGTAAATTCCCCTAGAGTCAATCTGTGGAATAGTTTTAAGTAGAAGTTTTTCATTTTCATATCCATGGTCTCAAACAATGAGAGAAAACAACTTTTATATTCAATGTATGTAAAACACAAATTAGCCATATCTCTAGAATAGATCTAAATAGAAGTTTTTCATTTTCATATCCATGGTCTCAAACAATGAGAGAGAGAAAAAACCTTTTATATTCAACATGTGAAACACAAATTAGCCATAAAATTTTCCCATTGAAACCATAAGTGATTTGATACAAAACATAGGTTTTAACCTTAGTAAATACCCCTACAATCAATCTCTGGAATAGTTTTAAATAGAAGTTTTTCATTTTCATATCCATGGTCTCAAACAATGAGAGAAAAAACCTTTTATATTCAATGTATGTAAACAAAATTAGCCATATCTCTAGAATAGATCTAAATAGAAGTTTTTCATTTTCATATCCATGGTCTCAAACAATGAGAGAGAAAAATGTAGAAATTATACAAATTATGTGCTATATATCCAAGATTCTCCTGATCACACACTATTTTAACTTCATGCACAATACAGAATCTATTCCACTATTGATCATCACATGCGGAAATTAAATCAATTGCAATGCACACATGAAACCATAAAAATTCACACACATTAACACAGTTGTTTAATGGGAAAGCCTGAAGCTAAAAACCCCAACTATCTGTATATAATATATGTCATATAGATCATGTAACAATCCTCATACAAAGCTGATCATATCAAGCTCTCAGTACAATACAATCGCTACACACTAATCAGGCCTGATCTTGCAAATCCATACACCAATCTACTGCCACACCTTTGCTTTGCTCTCTTTTGCGCAATCCTATTTGAAGAATGGCTTTGGACGGAACTTGAATTCGACGACCTTTCTCACGCAATCGTCGATTGGCATCTCCCGCGAGGTGTTGGATCTGATCGATGCATCACTATAATTTCAGCGATATTCACACTTGCTCTTTCACCTACCTCTCCTTGGTCTCCACTGAAACTATCCATACCTTGTAATTAAGTGATGTATTTATTCAGTAGATTAATGAGTTATTATTTAGTGAATTAATTAACTAATTAATTCACACCACTCTCACTAGTGTATCAATCAGTTAGACTAGATACAACTAGCTCAACTAAGTCTAACTGAGTTAAACTAAATACAACTCCACCAACTATTTCTATAACTCCACCAAACTTTGTCACATGAGTTCTAACTGAAGTCCTCATGCATTAGCTCTAGTAAACCCTCAAGAATAGCATAATTCCTTCTATCAACTGCTGTGCCACATCTGTGCACTTAACTGAAGTGCTCCAAGAGAATAATATAATGTTTAGAGTCCAAATATTATTAAGAGCTAATAATATTCGACATATCTATTTTTAGACTGGCAATCTAAAAATAGATTCCACCCAATATGTCTAAAAATAGAAGTCCATCTATTTTCCAACTTGACCAACCATCCACAAATAGCATCCTGCAACTCATAGAATATGATCGACATGTCTAAAAATAGACATAGTCTAAAAATAGACTTGCGCAAAAAATAGCCTACGGACCCACTTAGTGAAGGTGAATTATTTCCACTAAGCTCACCATCTTGTTGCAATATCAATCCTCCCTCTCAACAAGATGGGGATTATCTTCTGCACCACATAGATCCACATCTCTATGGTATTCGAATTTTCTCTGGTGAGCGCCTTCATCGGAATATCACATCTTTGAGTCTCTAGTAGGAATGCGAAAAGCTTATGATCTTCATGCCACAATCTCTGATATGATGATACCGGATGTAAATATGTTTAGATCTATCATGAAATACTGGATTAACCGAGAGTTTAATGCAACCCTGATTATCACAGTTTATCACAGTAGGATCTAAGTGTGAACTGAACAATCCAACCAGGATCTTCCTCATCCATATAGCCTCGCATGCAGCCAAACTTGCCACCATGTACTCGGCCCCCGCTGAACTAAGTGCCACGGATCTCTGTTTCCTGCTGTACCAGGAAGGCGAGTGTAGACCCCGATGCCCAGATATCCCTCCGGATATTGCTCTTTTTGTCCCGTTGAAACCACTGCCCAATACATCAGTGAAGCCATGCGGCTTCAACTCATCAGGCTTTCTGTGCCAAAATCCATATCCCGATGTACGCACACAGATATCTCGGGACATGCTTTGTCCTACCTTCCAAAAGAGCTTGGTAGGCTTAACCATAGCTTGTGAAAGCTGGTTAACAGCATAGCATATGTCCGGTCGTGTATTGACTAGATACATGAGCAAACCAACCAACTGTCGATAAACAGTGGCATCCACTACCTTTGCCGATGTAGCATCCTCTTTCCTCCAACCACCGGGAAGAGGAGTGTCGATAGGCTTGCATCCTTGCATGTGAAACTTCTCCAGTATCTCCCCAGCATACTTGTGAAGGACACAAACGAGTCCATAACCATTTGTTGCCAAATTTCCAATCCTAGGAAATAATGAAGGAGGCCCAAGTCCTTCATCTCAGACTCCTTTGCAAGACCTTCCTTGCATGAGTGTATCAACAATTCATCACCTATTAGTATCAAATCATCTACATAAAGTACAATGATCAACAACTTACCCTCCACCACAATTTGGTATAGGTTCGGATCCGCCTCACTCTTGGTGAATCCAAGGCCGATGAAATAACTATCTATCCGTGTGCCCCAAGCACGAGGTGCTTGTTTCACCCAATACAGCACTCTTTTGAGCCTGCACACATGTGACTCGCTGCTGAAGATTTCGAATCCTTCAGGCTGCTCAATGTACACCTCCTCCCCAATGACTCCGTTGAGGAATGTAGTCTTCACATCCATCTAATGAATGTGCCAACCCATCTACGCTAAGAGAGCAAGGATGGTCCATATGGAAAAATACCTTGCAACAGGTGCAAAGGTTTCTTCATAGTTGATCCCCTCGATCTGTGAGAAGCCCCGTGCAACAAATATTTCCTTGTACTTCTTGATGCTCCCATCAACAGCTTGCTTCACTTTGTAGATCCATCTCGAACTTACCACTGATTTCACTTCTGGCCTTGTGACAATCTCCCATGCACTATTTCTAAGAATCGAATCATGATCTTCCACCATGGCATCTACCCATGCAGGGTCCTCCAAAGCTTCCTCGAAAGAAGATGGTTTTTTCATGATACACTTTCTCATCAGAGCCATGTATCTAGTAAATTGGTCAGGTGACTGCGTCTGTCTACGCTCTGATGTAGGTGCTCCTACATTTTGCGCTGCATCAAGATTATGTCGCTCAACTTCTGAAGTGTGCTTCCGCCCTCTGATGTTTGGCGCTGCATGAGTGGTTTCTTCCACTCCATGAACCTCCTCTTGTGGCTGATCCACATCCTGAGGCTCATCTTTAGGAACCAGTAGCTCCTCATCTGCATGCAAGTGTAGCTCCCTCTCAAGCGATAACTTCATGGCTTTCTCCTCATGAAATTTGATATCCCATCGCATGACAGTAATCCGACTATCTGGAAAATACACACGATAATTGTGGGGTGTTTCTGTGTACCCCACAAATACCCCAACCTTTGCGGTCGGCTCTAGCTTCTTCCTAGCATCCTTCTTAACATGAATGTAAACAGGTGAGCCAAAAATATTCAAATGACAAATATCAGGCTTCTTACCAGAAAACGCCTCTTCGAGTGTACTCATGCCAAGTACTCTATGAGGACAATTTTTTTGCACATAAACCGCAGTGTCGGATGCTTCAGCCCACAAGTGTATGGGAAGGCACTCATCATGCAACATCTCCCGTGCAGCACCCACGATCGTTCTGTTCTTTCTCTCTGCGACCCCATTCTGCTATGGGTTATGAGGCGCTATGAGCTCTCTTCGAATTCGCCAGAGATGTATTCACCACCATTATCGCTCCTTAGAGCTTTCACCTTCTTCCTTGACTCTTTCTCAACCAGTGCCTTGAACTCACAGAACTTTAAGTATGTATCGCTCTTCTTCTACATGAAGAAGATCCAGTACTTACGAGAAAAGTCATCAACAAATATCACATAATACCTATGCTTTGCTATCAAAGCTACTGAGAAAGGTCCACACACATCTGTGTGAATTATCTCAAGGATCATCGTGGCGTGTGTTAGACTCCTATACTAATAGGTGTCATTTTTCATGATTGACTTGTTGAACTATGCAATATGTTCAAACCTTTTTCTTGTTGCAAAGGTTTTCCATATTCTTAAAATATCAAAAAATCAAAAAATTTAAAAAATGTAAAGAGGGTATACCCTAAAAGAAAAATCAAAGGGTGAAAAGAATAAAATGGTCAAAAAAGTGAAAGAAATTAACCCCAAACAAAAAAAGGCCAAGGAAAGTGTGCAAATCTAAATGCCACTACTATTTCATTTTCTGTAATAAACAAAATTGTGTGCAGCTTGTTAAAATTTTGCCACAATTTATGAAGAGTCAAGCTGTTTAAACTTGACTCATTCATTTTTCAATTTCATGTTATAGAATAGAGAATAAATATCTGACCAAACAGTTTAATCTTGGCAGATAAGTAGATAGGTAGAGTAAATAAAAAGTGCTCAACAGTTTAATCTGAGCCTTTGGATGTAATAAGTGTAGACTTAGATAGGTTTTCCATGTAAAAGAAAAAGAAGATTGATAAGGCTTTGCTAGTCTAAGTGCACCCTAATAAAGAAGAGAAAATGGTAGAGTAAGTAGGTAGGGTAGGTAGATGTTGTTGCAGAATTACACGTGATGAATGATGGTTCCAAATATGTTCAATTTTACTTTCATCACAAGTGCAAAGGCAGATACTACATTGGAAAAAGTTTACAGCAAAGCAAAGTCAAGATTATTAACATCCCCTCTCATTTTCCCTAAAAATTTCACTAATTTCCCTAAGCAATAAGGTATTTGAAGATTAAAGGGGCTCAAGGCATTTCCTTGACTTTTGGAGGGACCGGACCCTCGGCCCAATAATTGAAAAAAAACTAAGTACTTGAAATCATCCATTATCACATTCATTCACCTCTAAAAAATCTTTTCCTAAGTAAAATCCCATTTTACTTAGGAAAATCCTTCAATATTTCATGAAAAGCCCTCAAAATCACTTTTATTCTAAGTCTAAGTGATGAAAGTATAATAATGCCATTTACTTTTGAAATCTTAACTTTCTTGGTTATATTTAAGTGTTTTAGAGTTTACATTATCCCTTTGTCATATTAACTCTAATTTATATATTAACTCCCTAGGAAAATCACCTTTTCCTATTATATATAAATCCTTTTATAGTAATATCCCCAAGACCCTTATATCATGACTTTTTAGCCAAAAGTATTTAATTCCTATTTATTCAAATTAAAAACCCAAAAAATACCCCCTTTTGGCTAAAATATAACATTATTATTATTCCCGCCCCCCTATAGTAAATAAATCGCATTGATTTAATTATTGTATAAACAAAATATATGAAAAAAACATTTAAACATGTAATATATGTGTTTAAAAATAAAAATAAACAATTCTCGACCATCCGCCGTACCAGGGATTAATTAATCCACACGATTAATTAATAACCAACCCCAGCCAATCAAACTCCGCCTGATGGGTTTAATTAACAGTTAATTACATTGGGCTCGTGCCGTTAATTCCTCGCCATCTCCCTGTCCCGTCAACCGTCCGATCGATTCATCAAAGATCAACAATCCTCATCCATTTCACTGACCATCCGCGTACGAAAGATAACGTGCGATGGCCAAGTGGTTTTCAAACAGTGTCGTGCTACATGTCAGTTATTGTATCGCATCACTGCCCTTCCGTCTAAAACAACCTTCCCTCATAAGTGGTGCGATAAAAACAACTTACCACCTTTCTGTTCGTGACATGACCACTGTACCATGCTGACATCATCCAATAAAATAATAAAAAATTCCACCACCCATTGACTTTGCCAATAAAACAAAAAATTCACGTCTTTTTCATCATTTTGTACGTAGCAAACGAATACACCCTCCACGCAAAAATTCAAATTTCAAAAGCTGAAGTCCGCCAACCTTTGTCTCGTTGAATGAAATTGCAGTCAAGCATTCAAGAAATCATTCACCTATCCAGTACCTGTTTGAAACCAGTGTCATCCTCAGAAAAACCAGGTACAGACAGCAGGACCTTCTTCAGCAGGAACTTCACAACAACATTTGCAGGAGATCAATGCAGTGGCAGTAGAATCAAAAGGAAAAGAAAAAGAACCAGACATACAAGTAATTAAAAAGTTCACAATGACAGAGCAACCAGAGACATCCAAAGAACCAGGTCAGGTACAAATCCCTCCAATTCAGATCAATGAGATAGAAATTGCCAATCTTCAAACTCCTCTTAATATGGAAAAAGGGAAAAATAGAGAAGCTGAAACATCCACCCCTAGTGATAGATCTACAACGCAGCAAGATACTAAAATGTATTGATTGAATCCTCTTCCAGAAGTTGAATCATTTCAAGAAATCTCTGACATCCAAGCAAGAGAATACAGTCAACAAACAGGTACAGTCAGTGGAGCATCCACTACCTCACAAAGGAAAGAGCTACAGAAGCAACAGAGTGTTGAAATATCTTCTTTCAAAACACCAGTTAAAGATACAGGAGATATAAAGAAGACATTTATCAATATCAAGGCCAGGAATGATCCACTGAGAATTCAAGTATATAATCAATATCTAAAAATGGCTCCAAAGAATCAAGAAAGATTGATGTCAGCTTTTGACATCCAACAGGGAAAAATGATAATGAGCCATTTCAAACCCAAGGTGCAACAACCCCAAACAGCTGCTGATTATATTAGGACAAACTTTGAAGTCCTAGAAAAGGATATCCATCCTTTAGATCAGATTGAGTTACATAAGCAGACTGGTGAAATGATCTATTCTACTTTGACTGATAAGGCAATGGCAGCTCACAGGTTACAGGATTCTTTGGAGAACACCAATACACAGTTACATCTTGAAAAGGCTTCTTCTCAAGCCAAATACAACAGGATAAAAACATTGGAAGAAATAATAATTGGTTTGGGACACAATCCAAAGGATGTCAAAGGTATAGAAGCTCTAATCAAGAAAAAAGATGATGACATTGCAGCTTTGAGAAAGCAGTTGAAATTGCCAGCCTCCAGACATCCTCAAACTGAAGAAGTAATAAAGAAGAATTCTGAAGAAGAAATGATGGAGTTGCTCTTGAAAATGAATGAGCAACTGACTGAAACAGAAAAAGAGCTGGAGCAAGCATTGAAAGACAAACAATATTCTCTTCCAATATCTACAACAGAGGCAATTACAGGTACACAGCCAACAGGTCAGCCAGCAGAATCATCACAGGTAGACACTTCAAATTTAAGTTCAGAACAATTAGTAAAACAAATGAATGACTTGAAACTTCAAGTAACTGAACTTCAGCACACAAAGTTACAGCTTATCAATTTAGAACAGAGATATGATCTTTCAAAAATGAGTGTTGCTGACAAATCAAGAGAAATCAAGAGATTGGAAAAATTGGTTAAAGCATTAGAAAAGGATCTCACATTGGAGAAGCCTTTGAGAGAGATAAATGAAATTCTTTGGGATAATATTATCTAGTCAATAAAAGATATCTGGCCTTCAATCCAGATAATGTACGAGCAGAATGATTTGGTCAAAGCAGCTCTGGATGAAGTTGAAAACACACGAGCAGAATTGGGAAATAGGCCTGAGGAAGCCAATCGGCTTATACAGTTTCTAAACACCCAAACCAGACAGTAGCTTGAAGAAGTGGGTATTCAGGATAGAACTGCAACAATTTTAGAAATAAAAAGAGTTTTTACTAAAAGAACTCTTATGCAAAATTTGGAACGAAGGTGCTTTGACATGCAGGCAGAAATAATTGCTTTCAGAGAAAGGTTTAATGTTTTATTGAATAAAGGGTTGCCTAGCCCTATGATTCCAGAAGATAAAATAATGGACCTAGAAACTTATGTTAGGAAATTGGACATACATGCTCACAATCATTTCATTGCTAGTTCCTCAACCATTTCATCAGAAGCAACATTACCTACAGGAAGGAATCTTCATGACAGATTAGAGAATTTGTTTTATCTGGAACATGGAGTAAGGCATTTGTTTCCTAACCAGCCTAATTTCTTCAGATATACCAAGGATGATGAAACATTAAGGAAGCTTCAACGGACAAGAATAGCAGAAGAGAAATGGTGGGAATATTTGTTGGAACTTTTGTAAAATTTATCCTTATATGAAATTTTACCTATTTACTACAGTATAAAGGATAAAGGGACAAACAAAAGTCAAAGAGTATCAGTTCAGTTAAAAGTGTATTAGTAAGAACAAAGAGTATCAGTGAAGCAAGTCAGTTAGGACAAAATTACTGAAGAAGACAACGATGAGCTAAAATATAGGTCCTACCTCCAGCACATTCTCAAAAGGAGGAAACAACACAACATTAGTTGCTTTTTTGTCTTATCTATGAGACCATCTGTCTCTATTTTTATTGTAACTTATTTGTGAGTCACCTTAGATTATATCTCGTTTTGTTAAGAGATATTTTGTATGATTTTTTGTATAAATAAGCCCTCAATTGACTTATTGAGGGTGGATTCATATACTTTCTTTGTGTTGAGAATGCGGCAAGATGATGGAGCTTAATGAAATGAAGTCGCCTTCACTAAGTGGGCCCGCAGGCGAATTCTGGCGCAAAGTCTATTTTTAGACTATGTCTATTTTTAGACATATGGAGCATGGTCCGGGGATTCCAGTATGAGATTCTTGGAGCATTGGTCATGTTGGTAAAAATAGATGGGACTCTATTTTGTGACCTATAGGTCGAAGAGGTCGAAGTCTATTTTTAGACTGCCTCTCCTTAAAATAGGGAAGTCAAATATTATTTACCCTTAATAATATTTGGACTATAAACTTCAATTTACTCTCTTGGAGCACTTCAGTTCGAGCTACAGAAGTGGCTCATGCATCTGACAGAGGAATTACGCTATTCCCAAGGGTTTGATGGCATCATGCATGGTTGACTTTAGTTAGGACTTCAGTGGCAGAAGTTTGGTGGAGTTAATGAGACAGATAGTGGAGTTGTGTTCTGTTTATTTTAGTTGAACTAGTTGAGATTAGTTTAATTAGCTAATAAATTAGTTATGAGTGGAGTGAATTAAATATTATTTAATTCATTAATTAGTAACTCATTATTCAACTCAAGAACACATCAGTTCACTACAGTGCATGATCAGTTCAGTGGAGACGAGTGAAAGAGGTAGATGAAAGGGTGGAGTTAGCTATCAGTGGCGACATCAGTTGTGCATGAGATTTGCACCACACTTGGAGGAATTTCCCATGATGATTGTGCTGTCAAGCCAAGGAGATTCGAACCTTGGATCTCTCATTAGACCAGCCTTGATTGCGCAATAGAGGCAGGCAATTAGTGGATGTGTTTTGAACCTGTGACTTGTTCAAAACAAAGCTAGTTTGTGTGTAACTTCATGAGATAGTACTGAGTACTTGTGAGGAGTATTGTACTGATTTTGTTACATGTTTTCTCCATTATAATATACACAATAGCTACGGGGTTTTCATCTATAAGCTTTCCCCATACATACTGTGTTAATGTGTATGATGATTTGATGTGTTATCGCTTGATTTTATTTCCGCATGTTTGATGATCTGAGTGGAAGAGATTATGTGTTGCATATAAATTTGAATTGTATGTGATCAGGATAGTCTCGGTGAATAATTGATCATTATTCAGAAAATTTCTACATGGTATCGGAGCTATTGAAGCATAGATTGATCATCACAGTGATTACAAACTTATTTCGGTAGACAGAGTCTGCATGCGGGCCAGGTAGCCTCCGGATTCATCTTTCTTCGGAAAGTGAAAGGTCTGGTAAATGCCCCTTGCAGTAAATCTCTGTGCTAGAAATAATTTGTTCTCACAGATCTAGAGCGGTTGAGCTTTGAGGTGGAATTCGAAATTTTGCAGCAGTTTTGTTTTCTTGGTGCCAGTGTTGAAAATGTCTTTCAACGGTTTGCGACTCGAATATGCTCTTGAAGGCAGTTCGAATTATGTTGCATGGAAGGATCACATGGAGGCAGCATTAGAAGATAATGGTCTAAAGGAGTTCATAGATACGGATGTCCAAAAGCCCACTGATCCTGCTGAAGTCGAAGCATGGCAAAAGAAGATGGCGAAGTGTCGAAGGATCCTGTTGGAGGGCGTCAAGGATCATATTGTATCCAGCTTGCATGGAAAGGCTACTCCATATTTAATGTGGAAAGCTTTGACGGATCTATTCCAGAGTAAGAGCAACCAAAGGAAGCTGGTGCTCAAAGATAAGCTCAGGAACATCAAGATGGAGAAAGGCGACAGTATCACCAAATACCTCACGAAGTTCACTCAGTGCAGAGATGAGCTGGGAAGTGTGGGGGTGACTGTCGAAGACGAGGACATGGTCGACCTGGCTCTCCTTGGTCTTCCGAAGGCTTGGCACTCATACCAAGATAGTGTCAATGGTCGGGAGAAGCTACCGGGATGGGAGCGCCTTTGGGCGGATCTCATGCAGGAGGAGATAAGGAGGACTACTCGAGATGGATCTTCATCAAAGGGAGCTGATGAAGAAAACTGCGCTTTGGTGTCCAAAGCAAAGAAGGGGAAGGGTAAGAAAACCTCTCATTCTGGTGCTAAGGGCAAGATGCAGGATATGGCGAAAGTGAAGTGTTTTCACTGCCATGATCACGGACATTATGCTACCAATTGTCCAAAGAAGAAGAAGAACAAGCAAGCGGGAAGATCTGCAGATGGAGAAGCTTTGGCTTCACAGTTCGAGCTTGACTTTTCACTGATCGCATGCTTGGTTTTAAGTGTGATGGGATCGGTATGGTTCTTGGACAGCGGTGCGTCATTTCATATGACGGGAGATCGGGATTTGTTCTCAGATCTGGAGGACAAAGATTTGGGTGTGCACATCGAGATGGGCGATGATGGTAGATACGGTGCGACTGGTATCGGTACCATATCCTTTCAGAGGGAGTCTGGTAAACCCTTTGTATTGAGGGATGTCATGCATGTACCTGGATTGAAGAAGAACTTGATCTCTGTGGCGATGTTGGAGGATAAGGGGTATGATGTGGTCTTCGGCGAAGGAAAAGCCTTCCTGCGCAGTAAGACTACTGGAGAGACCCGGAAGATAGGGGTTCGGACCAAGAACCTTTATCAGTTGCAGGTAGATGGTTGCGCAGCTATGGCATGCAAGGCGGGAGAAGTGGTGAGCCGGGATGATGAGGGCGAACTGTGGCACAGGAGATTGGGCCACCTTCACCATGGAGCTTTGAAGATTCTGCAGCAGATTTATACTGGGCTTCCTAAGGGCACCCTTGCGCAGTCAGATCAGTGCAAGGGGTGTACTTTAGGGAAGTATGTGAAAGCCACCTTTCACGAGAAGGATAGTCGCGCCACGACGATCCTTGAGAGAGTTCACACAGACGTGTGTGGTCCTTTCTCAGTTGCTTCGACAGCAAAGCACAGGTATTATGTGATCTTTGTTGATGATTTCTCTCGAAAGTGCTGGATCTTCTTCATGCAGAAGAAGAGCGATACATTCACGAAGTTCTGTGAGTTTAAAGCACTGGTCGAGAAGGAGTTGGGGAAGAAGGTGATTGCTCTAAGGAGTGATAACGGTGGTGAATTCATCTCGGCTGAATTCAAGGAGTTCTGCAGTGCATAAGGGATTCGGAGAGAGCTCATCGCACCCCATAACCCACAGCAGAACGGGGTGGCTGAGCGGAAGAACAGAACGATCGTGGGTGCTGCACGGGCGATGTTGCATGATCGGGGCCTACCCCTTCACTTGTGGGCTGAGGCATGCAATACAGCAGTGTATGTGCAGAACCGTTGTCCTCACAAGGTTCTTGGCATGAGTACACCGGAGGAGGCTTATTCTGGCAAGAGGCTTGATATTTCCCATTTGCGGATTTTTGGTTCTCCTGTCTACATGCATGTGACGAAGGATGCGAGAAGGAAGATGGATCCAACTGCTGAGGTTGGAATATTTGTGGGGTACACTGATACACCTCACAACTATCGGGTGTATGTGCCAGACAGTCGCAAGACTGTTGTGCGACGGGATATAAAATTTCAGGAGGAGAAAGCCATGCAGTGTTCGCTTGAGAGGGAGCTACACTTGCATGCAGATGAGGAGCTGTTAGTTCCTAAGGAGGAGCTTCCGGATGTGGATCAACCACAATAGGAGGTTCAGGAGGTGGAAGAAACCACCCAGGCAGCGCCAACCATCAGAGGGCGCATGCGCACTACAGAAGCTGAGCGACTGGCTCGGGATGCAGAGAAGGTTGTAGGACCACCTGCAGCACAGCGCAGACAGAGACAGTCACCGGATCGGTACACTGGATACATGGCTCTTATGAGTCAATGTGTTGTGACAGAGCCATCCTCTTTTGAGGAAGCTGTGGAGGAACCCGCATGGGTTGATGCCATGATCGAAGAATATGATTCGATCGTCAGGAACAGTGCATGGGAGATTGTCCCAGACCGGTTGGGAAATCAGTGGTGGGTTCGTGATGGATCTACAAGGTGAAGCAGGCGGCTGACGAGAGTGTGGAGAAGTACAAGGCGAGATTTGTCGCCCGTGGCTTTTCACAGATCGAGGGGATTGATTATGAGGAGACTTTTGCACCTGTCGCAAGGTACTCTTCCATACGGACAATCCTTGCTCTCTCAGCACAGATGGGGTGGCACATTCATCAGATGGATGTGAAGACTGCGTTCCTCAATGGAGTTATTGAGGAAGAGGTGTACATAGAGCAGCCTGAAGGTTTTGAGATCTTCAGCAGTGAGTCGCATGTCTGCCGACTCAAGAGAGCACTGTACGGGCTGAAGCAAGCACCTCGTGCTTGGTACACTCGGATAGACAGCTACTTCACCGGGCTTGGATTCTCCAAGAATGAGGCAGATCCAAACCTGTACCAGATTGTGGTGGAGGGGAAGCTGTTGATCATCGTACTGTATGTAGATGATCTGATTTTGACTGGCGACGAGCAGTTGATACTTTCATGCAAGGAGGATCTTGCACGATAGTTTGAGATGAAGGACCTGGGCATCCTTCATTATTTCCTGGGATTGGAGATTTGGCAGCGCAGTGGAGGACTGTTTGTTTCTCAGGGTAAGTATGCTCGGGAGATTCTGGAGAGGTTCAACATGCAAGGCTGCAAGCCTGTTGACACTCCTCTTCCTGGTGGTTGGAGGAAGGAGGATGCTACTTCAGCGGAGGTAGTGGATGCCACTGTCTATCGACGGTTGGTGGGGTCGCTTATGTATCTGGTCAATACACGACCCGATATATGCTATGCAGTTAACCAGCTTTCGCAAGCTATGGTTAAGCCTACCAAGCTCTTTTGGAAGGCAGGAAAGCATGTATTGCACTATATTAGAGGCACATCGGGATATGGTCTATGGTACAGACAGGAGGATGGAGCGAAGCTTTCTGGCTTCACTGATGCAGATTGGGCAGGGAGTCCAACGGACCGGAAGAGCACATCTGGAGGAGTTTTTAGCATTGGGTCGACAGCAGTTTCCTGGTACAGCAGGAAGCAGAGATCTGTGGCACTCAGTTCAGCAGAGGCCGAGTACATGGCAGCTAGCTTGGCTGCATGCGAGGCTATTTGGATGAGGAAGATCCTCACAGGATTGTTCAGGTTGCATTTGGAGCCTAGAGTGATCTACTGTGATAACCAGAGTTGCATTAAACTCTCGGCTAATCCAATATTTCATGATAGGTCCAAACACATTGACATCAGGTACCATCATATCAGAGATTGTGTTCAGCGGAGAATCATGATGCTTTCATATGTTCCCACGGAGGATCAGGATGCCGACATCCTGACAAAGGCGCTCACTAGGAGCAAGTTTGAATTCCACAGAGGCAGGATAGGGGTTGTAGATAATCCATATCTTGCTGAGAGGGAGTGTTGAAAATGCAGCAAGATGATGGAGCTTATTGAAATGAAGTCGCCTTCACTAAGTGGGCCCGCAGGCAAATTCTGGCGCAAAGTCTATTTTTAGACTATGTCTATTTTTAGACATATGGAGCATGGTTCGGGGATTCCAGTATGAGATTCTTGGAGCATTGGTCATGTTGGTAAAAATAGATGGGACTCTATTTTTGTGACCTATAGGTCGAAGAGGTCGAATTCTATTTTTAGACTGCCTCTCCTTAGAATAGGGAAGTAAAATATTATTTACCCTTAATAATATTTGGACTATAAACTTCAGTTTACTCTCTTGGAGCACTTCAGTTCGAGCCTTGGAAGTGGCTCATGCATCTGACAGAGGAATTACGCTATTCCCAAGGGTTTGATGGCATCATGCATGGTTGACTTCAGTTAGGACTTCAGTGGCAGAAGTTTGATGGAGTTAATGAGACAGCTAGTGGAGTTGTGTTCTGTTTATTTTAGTTGAACTGGTTGAGATTAGTTTAACTAGCTAATCAATTAGTTATGAGTGGAGTGAATTAAATATTATTTAATTCATTAATTAGTAACTCATTGTTCAACTCAAGAACACATCAGTTCACTACAGTGCATGATCAGTTCAGTGGAGACCAGTGAAAGAGGTAGATGAAAGGGTGGAGTTAGCTATCAGTGGCGACATCAGTTGTGCATGAGATTTGTACCACACTTGGAGGAATTGCCCATGATGATTGCGCTGTCAAGCCAAGGAGATTCGAACCTTGGATCTCTATTTAGACAGGCCATGATTGCGCAATAGAGGCAAGGCAATTAGTGGTGATTTTTGAACCAGTAACCTGTTCAAAACCAAGCTAGTTTGTGTGTAACTTTATGAGAAAGTACTGAGTACTTGTGAGGAGTATTGTACTGAGTTTGTTACATGATTTCTACATTATAATATACACAATAGCTGCGGGGTTTTCAGCTATAAGCTTTCCCCATACATACTGTGTTAATGTGTATGATGATTTGATGTGTTATCGCTTGATTTTATTTCCGCATGTTTGATGATCTGAGTGGAAGAGATTATGTGTTGCATATAAATTCAAATTGTATGTGATCAGGATAGTCTCGGTGAATAATTGATCATTATTAAATAATTTCTGCAATATGTTGTAATACTGATTTCTTGAATAAAGTGCTGTTGGAGAAATTTTTCGTAGCTTGCTAGATGATGAATTGATGTTGAAGACTTTTTACAGGATTCATGTGTCGAAATACAGATCAATAAGTCATTTCTATCCTGTGTTTTAAGTTTTATATATGTTTACTATATCACTGTGTTTCATTTCTGAATAATTAACAAAAAGGATTAAATCAAAAATTGCTTAAATGTACTCTGATTTCAATTGTTATTATTCTAAATGTTTTCCTCTAAACTGGTCATAAACAATGAATTCTTAATTGCTCTTGTTTCTCTGGTTTAAGCATTTGATTACTTAGTAAAGAATTCTTAATTGCTCTTTATTGGTAATCACTCATTTTCTTTCTCGTAGATATGTTGAAAGATTCTTAATTGCCTTTCATCCATTCTAAACTCATTTCATTCCTTTAAGTTCTATAATTGTTTCTTTGTTTTGACTATCTTGCCCTGTAAAGCCATATTTCGTTGATAAACTTAATCCGGTAAAGCCAAATTTTTTACTCCATAGCCCAATGGCCTGAAATTATTTAATCTTGCCCTCAGTTACCGAATTACACCACCTAAATTCAATCAAAACCCCTGGACTTTAGAACTAGCCTAATATCCTTTAAAACAAAGCTAAATTTTATAGAGAGAGCCCTCTCTGGGTACAGATTGGCTAGATTCTATACCTGAAGGTTGGTTTGTGGTTACCTCGGACCCCTTTCCTCTTCCAACAACTTCAAGGAAAATATGAGTGATAACATAGCGGCGACTCCACTGGGGACCTGAATCATTTTATTGGTACTATTGTTTGATTTATAAACTACAGACGGAGTCTGAAGATTAGCTAGGTAGCCTTTGAAATGCTTTTTGCTCTGCAATTGCATAGTAAATAAATGATACTTCAGTGAATCTCTGGTCTAGTTTATAGACTGAACTTTGGTCTCAAATGTTCAATCAGTTTCTCTAGTTCAATAAATCTTTGAGAAAATTTTAATTAAAATTCTTTATTTTCTTGAAGAATTTGTCGAAGTTGTATTTTCATTTCATTTAAAACAAAAAACTTAAAAAAAAAAAAACATTACTAAGAAAAATGGCTTCAGAAAGGATTCGTTGTACCAGGTCAAATCCTGACCCTAACCCACCACCGATATTCGAAAATCCAAATCTGATTCCTAGGATTCTTAGAAGTCAAGAAAGCTCTGAAAAAGAAAGTCAAGAAAGCTCTGGAAGTTCTCGACCTCTTTATAGATCAGCATCTTGTCCTGTAAAGTGGATTTATTTTGATGAAGAACCTTTTGATGAGCAATTTGAAACATCTTTATTTGTGAATTTTTCTGAAACTGAATTATCTAGACTGGTTCCGGACCCATTATTTCTTGAAGATTTACAATTGAAATTTGTTTCATTTCATCTTGACAGAAATTTACAAAATTCCATTCAATCTGAACACACCTTTGAAGAAACTTCAAACACTTATGTAATTACTGCAGCTTCCCTAAGTTCAGCTACTTTTCCCCAAATTTCTCAAACATAAGCCACTCCTTCTACTCCTCCACCCACTCCTTCCAGACCATCATCACCTGTTATTCCATTACACCTTCCAATGGCCAATAGATATGCCCCGTTAAGGTTTCCAGGAAACCCTGCTTCTTTGCCTCAAGATTATTAGAGTAAAATCACCCCTTTTGATGGTTCAGGTACTTATACTGCTCAAAAACATACCAAAAGGATGACTGATTAATTTGAATTTTATGAAATAGACGCTGATGATGTTCGAATGAGAATTTTTGTCCAGAGTCTTACTGGGGAAGTCAGGACATGGTTTAGGGCTCTTGCTCCAAACAGTGTTGCTGACTTACCAGCCCTGTATAGGGCATTTTTAAATAGATGGGAGAAGAAGAAAGACCCTCTTAAAATCCTATCTAACTTTGGAAAATTGAAAAGAGGACCTAATGAAGCAGTGCAAGATTATATCATCAGATTCAACGAAGCCTACAACGCTGTTCCCCAAAACCTTAGACCCCCTCCGGATTCAGTACTGGTTAAATTCCCTGATGGGTTTGATTCTGACATAGCATATTCACTTAGGGAAAGAGCCCCCCAAAATCTAGAAGAGATGCAAAGCATAGTTGTTAGTGTTGAAGCTAACCTCATAGAAAAATGAGCTAGAGCTAGAGCTGAAAGAAGGATGCCTATAAACGAAGAGCCTTCGACTTTTGAAAGAAAGATGGATGCAATTATTAAAGGTATGGAAATACTGGGAAACAGAGTTGAGACAATCAAAAGAAAGTCTTCTGGTGATGGTCAAAATGTTGTTAGAAACCCAAAATTCAGAAGAAATCAAAACCAAAATACTAGGAAAAATGTCCCTAACCAAAACATCAGGCCACCATTCCAGGAAAATTTTGTTGAAGGTTCATCTTCTGAAGAACCAACGGAAGATGTTGAAATAAATAACGTGACTGAAAACAAGAATGAACCAGAATTTTTCCTATCTCAAGATGATCAAGAAAATCACATTCTTGAAACATTTCAAACTCATTCAGGAGAAACTTTTGATTTTAAAGAAGGGTACGATTCAGAAATTTATGAAGTTCATAAACAATACAATTTGAGAAGCAGGCGGATTGATGTGCCAGAGAATAGCAAACAGAAAGTTGTAAAACAAAACATCAAAGGTAAAACTAACACTACTCCTGTACAAATTCTTTCTAGAACAAGTCTTAACCCCGCAAATCCAATAATTGAAGATGTGTCTGATAATCAACCAAATAATAAACAACTTTCTAATACTTTTCCTCCCACAGGAAACGTAGAAGAACCAGCAGAAGTTAATTCAGAAACACCTTCAACTCATAATCCTACTCATGAAAAAGAGAAAAACACTGAAGATCCAAAAAATAGAGAAAATCCAACTGTTCAAAATAATAGAACTCAAACAAAAAAATCTTTCAATCTAGAAGCTGAAATAGGCAAACTAAAGATAGTTGTTCCCTTAGCAGAATTAGCTAAACATGATGTCTATAAAAGCCAAATCAGCAGATCCCTTAACATTACTGGAATGGACGATTTAGTAAATGTTTTTGATGATCAACCCAAACTACTTTTTGGCCCTGAAGTAAATGGTAAACCAGAAAGTGGAGGAACTCCTCCATTTTATGTGAGTTTAAATGTACATGAAAAAATACTTCATAACGCCATGCTTGATTCTGGAGTGTCTCACAATTTGATGCCCAAAGCTGTGATGGAAAGATTAAATCTAGACATTACCAGACCATATAAAGATCTTTTTTCTTTTGATTCAAGTCAGGTAAGATGTTTAGGTTTGATTAAAGATTTGTGTGTTACTTTGGTGCAATACCCTGCGAAATCTATTCTGATGGATATAGTAGTTGCAGATATTCCTCCTAAATATGGTATGTTGTTGTCCAGATCCTGGGGTGCCAAACTCGGAGGATCTCTTCAACTAGATATGTCATATGCTACTATTTCAGTATTTGGTCAACCTAAAAGACTATACAGAGAGACCTTGATGAAATATTTAGTCAGTAGTCATGAGAAGCCTGAAAACTTCCCTGTCTACTCAGTACATTCTGATATGGACTCATTCATCCTTTATAATGCTGAATTTGACCTTCCTACTGAACTAGAAGCACCAGAAACAGAAACTGCAAATAAATATACTGTTCAAATCGAAGAAATTTCTGAAAACAAAGAAACATCAGACATTCAAGAAATACCAGAAAAAACTGAAAAACCAGAGCTCCCTGTTAAGAAAGTTGTTAAAACAATCGATGAAGATTATGAACATGAAATTCTGTGGCATTTAGAATTTGATGGTTCAGTAAATAAGTTAGGAGCAGGAGCTGGAATTTGGATACATAACGTTGAAAATGATCATGCCGAAGGCCATGCTTATAGATTGAACTTTAGATGCACTAATAATATGGCAGAGTATGAAGCTCTTTTGCTAGGGCTTAAACATGTCAAAAAGTTAGGAGAAATTAGAGTATCAATCATAGGAGACTCTGAGTTAATTATTCAACAGATCAATGGTGAATGTTCAACAAAATACCCCAGATTAAGACAATACAGAGAAACAGTTGTGGAAATTCTCAACACTTTTCTACAAGCTCAACTTGCCAAAATTCCTAGAAAACAAAATTTGCATGCTCACAGTCTTGCAATGTTCGCTAGCACATGTAAATTACCATTTGGAACTAATCATCAGTTCACAGCTGAGATTAGACATAGACCTGCTATACCGGATAATCTTATGAATTGGCAAGTGTTTGTAAATAATAATCAGATTAATAATTTTTTGACCTTAGAAAATGAGTTCTCTAACAGTAGTATAGATGAAGACACAATAATCAATGAATCTGATCAACTAGATGAGAAAGAAACAGATATTTCAGAAGAGACTGCAATTCACATGCTTCACCCAACCAAATTCACTAAAAAAGATATGCAGGATTTGAAACAAATGGAAATCGATGAGATTATAGAAGATGAATCTGAAATTATTAATCTGAAAGATAATCATTTACCTAAAGGATTAACTCCTTTAGAAGATCTTTTTGACTCAAATGACATTCCACTAAAACCCAAAATGGAACCATTAAAAGCTGATATTGAAGAATACAATTTGGGAACTGAAGGAAATCCCAAGATGGTTAAGTTATCTAAATCTCTGCCAGAGGATCAAAAGGTTAAATATGTTGAAATTTTAAAAGAATTCCAGGATGTTTTTGCCTGGAGTTATGAAGATCTTAAATCATATGATACATCAATCATTCAACATACAATACCTTTGAAACCAGATCAGAAACCTTTCAAACAAAAACTTAGAAGGATCAATCCTGTTTTACTACCTTCAATTGAGAAAGAAATTAAAAGAATGTATGAAGCAGGAATTATAGCTCCTATTAGGTTCTCTGAATGGGTTTCTAATCTAGTACCAACAAGAAAAAATACTGGAGAGATTAGACTATGTGTCGATTTGAGAAATTTGAACAAAGTTTCTTTAAAAGATAACTATCCTTTGCCTAAAATGGACCATATCTTACAAAGGGTAGTAGGATCTTCAAGGATTTCTCTTTTGGATGGATTCTCAGGATACAACCAGATTCTGGTTCATCCTGATGATCAAGACAAAACAACGTTTACAACCCCATGGGGTACATTCAAATATGTTAAGATGCCTTTTGGACTCAAAAATGCAGGAGCGACCTTCCAAAGAGCAATGGACATTGCCTTTGCCAAAGAAATTTATGATTTTCTAGTCATATATCTGGATGATTTGACTGTTTTTTCCAAGACAGATCAACAACATTTAAATCATCTAAGACAGGTGTTCATTAAATGCAGAAAATATGGTATTTCTTTAAATCCTAAAAAATCATTGTTTGGACTTAAAGAAGGTAAACTCCTAGGTCATATCATTTCAAAAGATGGCATTAGAATTGATCCTGAAAGAATACAAGCCATTTTGCAGATACCTCATCCCAGGAATATTAAAGAACTTCAAGCTTTCATAGGTAAGATCAATTTTTTGAGAAGATTCGTTTCTAGTTTAGCTGAATTACTTAAATTACTCACTAACATGTTAAGAAAGGATTCGAGTATTCAATGGATAGTAGAAGCCAAGCAATCATTTGAAGAAATCAAAATGACTTTGACCAGAACACCAATTCTTACCAGTCCAAAATTTGATAGAGATTTCATAATTTTTTCATTTTCTTCTGAACACACAGCTGCAGCTGTTTTACTACAAAAGGATGATCAAGGAAAATCTGAGTGATAACAGCGCGAATATCCTTCTCATGAAAAGTGGTCTTCATAAATTTTCCCAAAGTACATCCCTTGCACTAATCTGACTGCGCAAGTGTACCCTTGGGAAGCTCGGTAGAAACCTACTGCAAAATTTTTAAAACGCCATGGTGAAGATTGCCCAATCTCCTGTGCCACAATTCGCCCTCATCCCGGCTCACCACTCCTTCTGATTTGCATACCATAGCTATGCAACCATCTACCTGCAATTGATAAAGGTTCTTAACTCGAACCCCTATCCTCCGAGTTTCACCAGTTGCTTTGCTGCAAAGGAAAGCCTTTCCCTCGCTAAAGACAACATCATAACCCTTGTCTTCCAACATTGCCACAGAGATCAGATTCTTATTCAATCCTAGAACATGCATGACATCCTTCAATATGAAGGGTTTACTAGACTCCCTCTCAAAGGAAATGGTCCCGATACCGGTCGCACTGTATCTACCATCATCGCCCATCTCGATGTGCACTTCAAGATCCTTCTCATCCAGATCACTAAAAAAATATTTTTAAAGAAACCACACTGATCCCATCACACTTGAAACCAAGCATGCGATCAGTGAAAAATCTAGCTCAAACTGCGAGGCTAAGGCCTCTCCAATTATAGATCCAGCAACCTGCTTATTTTTCTTCTTCTGTGGACAATTAGTGGCATAATGTCCGTGTTGGTGACAGTGAAAGCACTTCACCTTGGACAAGTCCTGCTTCTTTCCTTTCGTACCGGATTGAGAAGGATTTTTCTTTCCCTTCCCTTTCCTTGCTTTGGTAGCCAAACTACAACTTTCTTCATCTTCATTATTCGATGAAGATCCATCCCTGGTACCCCACCTTATCTCCTCCTACACAAGATCCGACCAAAGTCGCTCCCATCCTGGTAGTTTCTCCTGACCATTGACAGAGTCCTCATAGCTATGCCAAATCTTCGGAAGCCCAAGGAGAGCCAAGTTCACCAAGTCCTCTTCATCTACAGTAACCCCCACACTTCCCAACTCATCCCTGCACTAGAAAAACTTGTATAAATTTGAATAAATGAGATATTCTCCACCGAGATTCTCCTGATCACACACTATTTTAGCTTCATGCATAATACAGAATCTCTTCTACCATTGATCATCACATGCGGAAATAAAATCAATTGCATGCATACATTAAAACCGCAAACAATCACACATATGAACACAGTATTTAATGGGAAAGCTTAAAGCCGAAAACCCCAACTATCTGTATATTATATGTCATGGAGATCATGTAACAATCATAGTACAAAAGCTCCTCACAAGCTCTCATGCACACCCTCAATTGCTACACATTATCAAGCTAGATCTAGCAAAACACATGCTCCAATCTTTTGCCACTTGATAGCCAGCCTCTATTGCGTAATTAATGCTATGGGATGGCTTCATTAAATAGATAAAACACCTGGCTTGAACTGCGCAATCCTCATGGGCTACTCCACCTATCTGTGTGTTGCAAATAGCAACAATATAGTCACAATTGATAGTTAACCTGCTCTTTCACCTATTTCTACACTGGTCTCCACTGAAACTGTCCATGCACTGAAGTTAACTGATGTATTCTTTAGTTGATTAATGAGTTTATAATTAGTGAATTAATTAATAATTAATTCACACCACTCTCACTAATTGTATCAATTAGTTAAAATGAATACAAATAGCTCAACTATGTTTAGATTAGTTAAACTGAACACAACTCCATTAACTTCCTCAATCAACTCCACCAAACTCTCTCACATGAGTTCTAACTGAAGTATCCATGCAATAGCCCCACTTAACCCTTAGGAATAGCGTAATTCCTTCTGTCAGCTCATGTGCCACATCTGTGCACTTAACTGAAGTGCTCCAAGAGAATAAGATAATGTTTATAGTCCAAATATTATTAAGAGCTAATAATATTCGACATATCTATTTTTAGAATGGCAATCTAAAAATAGATTCCGCCCAATATGTCTAAAAATAGAAGTCCATCTATTTTTCCAACTTTACCAACCATCCACAAATAGCATCCTGTAACTCATAGAGTATGATCGACATGTCTAAAAATAGACATAGTCTAAAAATAGACTTGCGCCAAAAATAGCCTGCGGGCCCACTTAGTGAAGGCGACTTCTTTCCACTAAGCTCATCATCTTGTTGCAATCTCAACACTCCCTCTCAACAAGATAAGGATTATCTGCAACCCCTATCTTGCCCCTGTGGTATTCGAATTTGCTCCTGGTGAGCGCCTTCGTCAAGATATCAGCATCCTGATCCTCCGTAGGAATGTATGAAAGTAACATGATCTTCCGCTGCACACAATCTCTGATATGATGATACTGGATGTTAATGTGTTTAGATCTATCATGAAATACTGGATTAACCGAGAGTTTGATGCAACTCTGATTATCACAATAAATCATAGTAGGCTCTAAGTGTGAACCGAACAACCCGACCAGGATCTTCCTCATCCATATAGCCTTGCATGCAGCCAAACTCGCTGCCATATACTCGGCCTCTGCTGAACTGAGTGCCATGGATCTCTGCTTCTTGCTGTACCAAGAAACTGTTGTCGACCCGATACTGAAAATCCCTCCAGATGTGCTCTTTCTGTCCGTTGGGCTCCCTGCCCAATCTGCATCCGTGAAGCCACATAGCTTCACCTCATCCAACTATATGTACCACAATCCATATCCCGATGTGCCTTTGAGATATCTCAATACATGCTTCCCCGCCTTCCAAAAGAGCTTGGTAGGCTTAACCATAGCTTGTGAAAGCTGGTTAACTGCATAGCATATATCGAGCCGTGTATTGACCAGATACATAAGCGACCCCACCAACTGTCGATAAACAGTGGCATCCACTACCTCCGCTGAAGTAGCATCCTCCTTCCTCCAAACTTCAGGAAGAGGAGTATCAACAGGCTTGCAGCCATGCATGTTGAACTTCTCCAGTATCTCCCGGGCATACTTACCCTGAGAAACAAACAGTCCATCACTGCGTTGCCAAATTTCCAATCCCAGGAAATAATGAAGGAGGCCCAAGTCCTTCATCTCAAACTCTTTTTCAAGATCCTCCTTGCATGAGAGTATCAATAGCTCATCACCTGTCAAAATCAAATCATCTACATAAATTACAATGATCAGCAACATACCCTCCACCACAATCTGGTATAGGTTAGGATCCGCCTCACTCTTGGATAATCCAAGTCTGGTGAAATAACTGTCTATCCGTGTGTACCAAGCACGAGGTGCTTGTTTCAACCCATACAACGCTCTCTTGAGCCTACACACATGCGACTCGCCGCTAAAGATCTCAAACCTTTGGGTCGCTTCTATGCACATCTCTCTCAACAAGCAGTGAGGAACGATTCTTCACATGGATCCGATGAATGTGCCACCCCATCTGCTCAAGAGCAAGAATCGTCTCAGATAGAAGAATACCTCGCGATGTGTGCAAAGGTCTCCCTCTTACACCGATTCCCGATCCCATTGAAAAGCTCCTTGTGCAACAAATATTGCCTTGTACTTCTCCACACTCCCGTCAGCCGCCTGCTTCACTTTGTAGATCCATCTCGAACCCACCATTGATTTCCCTTCCGGCCTTGGGACAATATCCCATGCACTATTTCTAACAATCGAATCATACTCTTCCACCATGGCATCTACCCATGTAGGGTCCTCCACAGCTTCCTCGAAACAGGATGGCTCCATCACGATACACTTTCTCACATGGGTGATCTGCATATCCAAAGATTTGGCCAGGGTGATCGTCTCTGCCTGCCATGTGGATGTAGGTGCTCCCACAACTTTCTTCGCACTGAGCGGGGCTCACCGAGCTTTCCGCCCTCTCGATGGTTGGCGCCGCATGAGTGGTCTCTTCCACTCCATGAACCCCAGTCCTGTGGCTGATCTAGACACTGAGACTCATCCCCAGAACCAATAGGCCCTCATCTGCATGCAAGTGTAGCTCCCTCTCAAGCGAACACTGCATGGCTTTCTCCTCCCGAAATTTTATATCCCGTCGCACAACAGTCTTGCGACTGTCTGGCACATACACCCGATAGTTGTGAGGTGTATCAGTGTACCCCACAAATATTCCAACTTCAGCAGTTGGATCCAGCTTCCTTCCTGCATCCTTCGTCACATGCATGTAGACAGGAGATCCGAAAATCCGCAAATGGGAAATATCAGGCCTCTTGCCAGAATAAGCCTCCTCTGGTGTACTCATGCCAAGAACCTTGTGAGGACAACGGTTCTGCACATACACTGCTGTATTGCATGCCTCAGCCCACAAGTGAAGGGGTAGGCCCCGATCATGCAACATCGCCCGGTGGCGGAAGACTCCACGATTGCCTGCCTTCCGCTCAGCAACCCCATTCTACTATGGGTTATGAGGTGCTATGAGCTCTCTTCGAATTCCTTCTGCGCTGCAAAAGTACTTGAATTCGCCAGAGATGAATTCACCACCATTGTCGCTCCTAAGAGCCTTCACCTGCTTCCCCGATTCTTTCTCAACCAGTGCCTTGAACTCACAGAACTTTGAGTATGTCTCGCTCTTCTTCCGCATGAAGAAGATCCAGCACTTACGAGAAAAATCATCAAAAAATATCACATAATACCTGTGCTTTGCTGTCGAAGCTACTGAGAAAGGTCCACACACGTCTGCGTGAATTCTCTCAAGGATCGTCGTGGCGTGACTATCCTTCTCGTGAAAGGTGGCTTTCACAAATTTTCCCAAGGTACACCCCTTGCACTGATCTGACTGCGCAAGAGTGCCTTTAGGAAGCCTAGTAGAAATCTGTTGCAGTATCTTCAAAGCTCCATGGTGAAGGTGGCCCAATCTCCGGTACCACAACTCACCATCATCTCGGCTCACCACTCCTTCTTCATTGCCTTCCATTGCTTCACAACCATATACCTGCAATTGATAAAGGTTCTAAACTCAAACCCCTATCCTCCGTGTCTCACCAATTTCCTTACTGCGCAGGAAAGCATTTCCTCGTTAAAGACAACATCATATCCCTTGTCTTCTAACATCGCCATGGTAGATAAGATTATTCTTCAATCCTAGAACATGCATCACTTCCTTCAATCAAGGGTTTACTTCGTACTCCTCTCAAAGGAAATGGTACCGATACCGGTTGCACTGTATCTACCATCATCGCCCATCTCGATGTGCACTCCAAGATCTTTCTCATCCAGATCAGTAAACAAATCTCGATCTCCTGTCATGTGAAAAGACACGCCACTATCCAGAAACCACACTGATCCCGTCATACTTGAGACCAAGGATGCGATCAGCGAAAAATCCAGGTCAAACTGCGAGGCTAAGGCCTCTCCAGCTGCAGATCCAACAACCTGCTTATTTTTCTTCTTCTGCGGACAATTTGTGGCATAATGTCCGTGTTGGTGATAGTGAAAGCACTTCACCTTGGACATGTCCTGCTTCTTGCCTTTCGCACCGGAATGAGAAGATTTCTTGCTCTTCCCCTTCTTTGCTTTGGCAGCCAAAGCGCAATTTTCTTCATCAGATGCCTTTGATGAAGATCCGTCCCTGGTACTCCGCCTTATCTCCTCTTGCACAAGATCCGACCAAAGTCGCTCCCATCCTGGAAATTTCTCCCGACCATTGACAGAGTCCTGATAGGAATGCCAACTCTTCGGAAGCCCTAGGAGAGCCAAGCTCACCAAGTCCTCATCATCAACAGTCACCCCCACACTTCCCAGCTCATCCCTGCATTGGATGAACTTCGTGAGGTACTTGGGCATACTGTCGCCTTTCTCCATCTTTATGTTCCTAAGTTTGTCCTTGAGCGCCAACTTCCTCTGGTCGCTCTTGCTTTGGAATAAATCTGTCAAAGCTTTCCACATCAAGAATGGAGAAGCCTTACCATGAAGGCTGGATACTATGTGATCCTTCACACCTTCCAACAGAATCCTTCGACACTTTGCTGTCTTCTTTTTCCATGCGTCAAGTACGACAACATCACTAGAAGTAGGCTTTGGAATTTCTGCATCTATGAACTCCTTCAACCCATTGTCATCCAGCACCGCCTCCATCCTGTCCTTCCATGCAATATAATTCGAGCTGCCCTCAAGGGCATACTCCAATCGCAATCCGTTGAAAGACATCTCAACTTCGACACCAAGAAAACACTGCTGCAAATTCGAATTCCACCAGCACAAAACTCAATCGCTTCAATGTTTTGCAATTGCTCCAATGATCAATATCACTCTGATACCATGTATAAAATTTGAATAACTGAGATATTATTCACCAAGATTCTCCTGATCACACACTATTTTAGCTTCATGCATAATACAAAATCTCTTCTACCATTGATCATCACATGTGGAAATAAAATCAATTGCATGCATACATTAAAACCGCAAACAATCACACATATGAGGACAGTATTTAATGGGAAAGCTTAAAGCTAAAAACCCCAACTATCTATATATTATATGTCATGGAGATCATGTAACAATCATAGTACAAAAGCTCCTCACAAGCTCTCATGCACACCCTCAATTGCTACACACTATCAAGCTAGATCTAGCAAAACACATGCTCCAATATTTTGCCACTTGATAGCCAGCCTCTATTTCGTAATTAATGCTATGGGATGGCTTCATTAAATAGATAAACCACCTGGCTTGAACTGCGCAATCCTCATGGGCTACTCCACCTATCTGTGTGTTGCAAATAGCAACTGTATAGTCACAACTGATAGTTAACCTGCTCTTTCACCTATTTATGCACTGGTCTCCACTGAAACTGTCCATGCACTGAAGTTAACTGATGCATTCTTTAGTTGATTAATGAGTTTATAATTAGTGAATTAATTAATAATTAATTCACACCACTCTCACTAATTGTATCAATTAGTTAAACTAAATACAAATATCTCAACTATGTTTAGATTAGTTAAACTGAATACAACTCCACTAACTTCCTCAATCAACTCCACCAAACTCTGTCACATGAGTTCTAACCGAAGTATCCATGCAATAGCTCCACATAACCCTAAGGAATAGCGTAATTCCTTCTATCAGCTGCATGTGCCACATCTGTGCACTTAACTGAAGTGCTCCAAGAGAATAAGATAATGTTTAGAGTCCAAATATTATTAAGAGCTAATAATATTCGACATATCTATTTTTAGACTGGAAATCTAAAAATAGATTCCGCCTAGTATGTCTAAAAATAGAAGTCCATCTATTTTTTCCGACTTGACCAACCATCCACAAATAGCATCCTGCAACTCATAGAACATGATCCATATGTCTAAAATAGACTTTGCGCCAAAAATAGCCTGCGGGCCCACTTAGTGAAGGCGACTCCTTTCCACTAAGCTCATCATCTTGTTGCAATCTCAAAAAAACTTCGTGAGGTACTTGGGTATACCGGTCGCCTTTCTCCATTTTTATTTTTCGAGCTTGTATTGTCACTGCAACTTCCTTGTCATTGCTTCTGCTTTGGAACAAGTTTGTCAAAGCTTTCCACGTTAAGAATGGACTAGTTTTACCATGAAGGATGGACACTGTGTGATCCTTCACACCTTCAAACATAATCCTTTGACACTTTCCTGTCTTCTTTTTCCATGCGTCAAGTGCGGCTGCGTCGCTAGAAGCAGGTTTTGGAATTTCTGCATCTATGAACTCCTTCAACCCATTATCATCCAGCACTGCCTCCATCCTATCCTTCCATGCAATATAATTCGAGCTGCCCTCAAGGGCATACTCCAATCACAATCCGTTGAAATACATTTCAATGAATGCTCAACTTCTACACCAAGAAAACACTGCAGCAAATTCGAATTCCACCAGCACAAAACTCAACCGCTTCAGTAATTGCAATTTGCTCTGACCAATATTGCTCTGATACCATGTAGAAATTATATAAATTATGTGTTATATATCCAAGATTCTCCTGATCACACACTATTTTAACTTCATGTACAATACAGAATCTATTGCACTATTGATCATCACATGCGGAAATTAAATTAATTGCAATGCACACATGAAACCATAAAAATTCACACACATTAGCACAATTGTTTAACGGGAAAGCCTGAAGCTAAAAACACCAAATATCTATATATAATATATTTCATAGAGATCATGTAACAATCCTCATACAAAGATGATCATATCAAGCTCTTAATACAATACAATCACTACACACTAATCAGGCTAGATCTTGCAAATCCATGCACCGATCTCTGCCACCTGCTAGCCTACCTCTACTGTGCAATCCCTGTTGAAGAATGGTTCTGAATGAACTCAAATTTAGCCAGCCTTTCTCACGCAATCCTCATTGGCATCTCCACTGAGTGTTGGATGCAATCAATGCATCACTATAGTCACACTTGCTCTTTCACCTACCTCTCCACTGGTCTCCACTGAAATTGTCCATGCACTATAGTTAATTGATGTATTCTTCAATTGATTAATGAGTTATTATTTAGTGAATTAATTAACTAATTAATTCACACCACTCTCACTAGTGTATCAATCAATTAGACTAGATACAACTAGCTCAACTGATTCTAACTGAGTTAAACTAAATACAACTCCACCAACTACTTCTATAACTCCACCAAACTTTGTCACATGAGTTCTAACTGAAGTCCTCAAGCATTAGCTCTAGAAAACCCTCAGGAATAGCATAATTCCTTCTTTCAGCTGTTGTGCCACATCTGTGCTCTTAAGCGAAGTGCTCCAAGAGAATAAGATAATGTTTAGAGTCCAAATATTATTAAGAGCTAATAATATTCGACATATCTATTTTTATACTGGCAATCTAAAAATAGATTCCGCCCAATATGTCTAAAATGTGTCCATTCTATTTTTCCAACTTGAACAACCATCCAAGGCCAATTAGCATCTTGCAACTCATAGAATATGATCGATATGTTCAAAAATAGACATAGTCTAAAAATATTTTGCGCTCAAAATAGCTCTAAGTGCCCACTAGTGAAGACGACTCTTTTCGTACTAAGCTCATCATCTTGTTGAATCTCAAAAAAAACCTTTTATATTCAACATGTAAAACACAAATTAACCATAAAAGTTTCTCATTGAAACCATAAGTGATTTGATACAAAACATAGTTTTTAACCTAAGAGGAAATGCCCCTACAGTCAATCTTTGGAATAGTTTTAAATAGAAGTTTTTCATTTTCATATCCATGGTCTCAAATAATGAGAGAAAAAACCTTTTATATTCAATGTATGTAAAACACAAATTAGCCATATCTCTAGAATAGATCTAAATAGAATTTTTTCATTTTCATATCCATGGTCTCAAACAATGAGAGAGAAAAAAACCTTTTATATTCAACATGTAAAACACAAATTAGCCATAAAAGTTTCCCATTGAAACCATAAGTGATTTGATACAAAACATAGGTTTTAACCTAAGAGTAAATGCCCCTACAAGTCAATCAATCTCTCTAATTGTTTTAAATATAGAATTTTTTCATTTTCATATTGTTACACAACATTTTGTCACCATCCTTGCAATCCCTTGCCCTGCATATTGGAGGGTCCTTCCTGTGACCTGTGAGAAGTGTCATACTCTACAAATACCTTCTTTTCATCCTTCTACATAAGGACATCATTTCTCCTGTTGGACATTTCCTCAAAAAGCACACAAAAACCTATGTTTTGGCCTTGGCATGGGTAGCCAGTGCACGCCTCGCGCCAATGTGGTAAATTTACACTACAGCCCGCACCACCTGGCACTCTATCTTAGTGTAGTGCTCGTGCCAGCTGTTTTAGGAATTTTTTTAAACAAATAGAGGCAAAATTTTCCTTCTAACAACCTCAAGGATGAGTCACAGGAAGTGGTTAAGTTGATTAACCATGGATATCCCTCTTTAGGTAGTGGTTTCCACCTCCCATGGAACACTCCTTGAAGATAGGTCTCCCTTCCATAATTATAGGGATCCTAACCTCTCCCTATCCCTCTATATAAACAGACCTTCTCCCTTTATGAAATCTAGTTGAACATATAGCCAAGAAGTTGAACTTGGAGAAGAGATACTATAGTTGAGTAATTACCATTGAGAAGGTAGAACCAAGGAGAATCTCGTAGAGAGAGCCCCGTCTGAATTCCCGACAAGCCTTTGTGAGATGCGCTCCGCTGGAACCCTGTTGGAGGAGACTGCAACGTCGAAGCTTGGTTGTACTCTTCCTTTCATTTATTAATATACTCGACTATGGTGTTGGTTCCATCATTGTGTTATGTTAATCATCTGATTCAATTGATTTAGTCTTCTTCGACTGAATGATATTTACGAATGTGAATTAGTATGTTGTATATCGTCGTTTTTTCTTGTGTGTGTGAAGGTATCTGAGCATGAAAACGAGCGAACCGTGATCTGTAAAACCAAGAGTGAGAGGCAGCCACTCTTTCCATCGACAACAACAGCATAGGACCTCTGGTAAGTCATTTATCAAATCTCCATCCATTCATTAGCTAAGAATCAATATTATAGCTTATCTCGTTTGTGGCTAGACCCACTCTACTGCTAGTGGTATCGCCTCTGTCCGCAGAGGGGATTTACCTCACCAAAAAACTGGCAACTCCGTTGGGGATCAATGCGAGTTTGTATTTCATCCATTAGGTCTTATTCTTGGTCTTGGCTTGCTTATCTTGCCTTTTATGACTATTTTTGCTGAGTCTAAGACCCCTTTTCATCCCCAAAGGATCAGATCTGACCTCTGTATTTCAAAATTTTCCTTTTACCAGGATTAACTGGCTTGGCGCATTTTCTGGTCAGACAGTTGTGCCCACTGGCACTTGTTGCTAGTTCAACACCCGCGCCATCCCCTGTTTGGCACTGATTACAGCTAAACAGGCACGCCGACCCCTGTTAGTTTTATGGTTTTCTCTTTTTTCAAGATTTTGGTCAGTGCTTGTGCTTCTGGGTTATTTCTTGACATGTTTTGAGTGCCTTGGGATTGTTTGTGATTGTGAACAACCTCCTTCATTTAGTTGTTTTTATTTTTCCTGTCAGCATCATAGCCTTAGGGTTTTTAAGTGCTTTGGTATGTTGAGCCTCCTGTATGAGTTTGAGTCTTTTGTTTCACGATCAACTTCATTCCTTTCTTCATTCCATTCAGCTCCCTTGATCTGTTTGAGTGATTTCATTTGGTGGAATGAGACTTGTCTCTTTCATTCAATTTTGCTTCTTGTCACTCCAAGCATAGATTACACTACTTGTATGGGTCTATTTTGAAATATTTCTTTGATTGAGAGATTAAAACATTGGTTTGAGGTTTTTTTCTTTGCTTTTGGGTTGATTAAGATTGTTTCGCTTCAACTCTCACATTAACTTCCTCGAACTAGTGTGTTGGTTTGTTTTTCATGTCATTTAGAGCATTGTTTGCTCTATTACATTGAAAAAACAACATATATATCTATATATATATATATATATATATATATATATATTTGTACTTGCATTCTTGTTTGCATTGTGAAATTGAAAGTCTTTCTCATATCTAGCATTGGGAATTCTAGGAAAAAAAATTCATTTTCATTAACTTGCATCAGATACTGTAGTGGATCTTTCTGTGTGTTCTCATTATTTTATGTCGCTTGAAAACTCCCAAAATTTCTCGTAGATAGTTTTTCATCTAACGAAATGGTATCTTTTGTCATGTAGCTTGCATTTAGGGATTTTTGAGATCCAACATTCGATAGGACCTAGGAATTGAAACGTAAATACAAGATCAACTTAAAATTTACTTAATTAACCTAAGGAAACATTGAAACCTAATGAAACATCTAGTGGTCTAAGGTAGATACATGTTCCGGCGTCTTTAAACCTAGCAGTTGTCGCTCGCCATCTAGCTTCAGACAACACTAGTACGGACTTGCGCTCCCCGTACCGTCGAGTATATAAAGGGAGACCCCTCTAGGTTGCAATCCTTTTATCTATAGGAAGGCGAGTCTGTCGCCTTATAACCGTGATACACCGAACATAGCATTCGGGGAGACTACCTGCACGTACGTCAAGTCCTTGGTCAATTCTTATTTCATTTGATCACCAAGGTGTATATGGCAGTTCACGGAAACCTAGTACACCCTTTTACCTAGACTACCTGAGTAGTCATTTTCGATCTTTAATGACTCCATAAATTTGAAAAGATCATAGAACACTTGTCCTTTCGCGCTCGTTTAAAACTAAAAGAGACTAGAGTCATCTTTAACTATTTCTTGACTCTTAAAATATGAAACAACCAATTTTTGGTTTCAATGTGGTAAAATAAACTGCCTAGAATTACACGCCCATTAAAGTTTGATTACTTGGCCTGTCTTGGTTTTCCTTGGTTTTGATCCAAGAGTCTTATTTTTTGATATTTTTCCCTTTTCTGGTGTGCTACATTCATCGTGGAACCATCGGTTTCATCTACTTGTATTCTTTTTTCGGACGATTCATCTGAAACTTCGCAAACCTCCAGGTCTGTCGAGCTTCAACAGCCTATCATCTTGTCAGATTCCACCTTTAGAGAACCAGTTGAGTTCAATTGGCCTCTTTCAAATTCTTGGTTTGGGTTTGGGGTCGGGGAACATTTTCCCACTCTTACATCGGGATCACCATTTTTGGCTGCTATCATACCTCCTAGCCCCCGTAGTATTTTACAAGATCTCATTGTGGATTTAGACATGGATTCGTCTGGTCCTATTGGCAATGAGGGTATTCATGTTTCTGATGAATAATACCAAATTTTACCGGAAGACATCCACGAAGAGCCTGCTCAATATTCACCATCAGCGTTGCTTCCAGCTGGATATAGGTCTTTGGGTCAGATTATGGCCAGTATTGCCTCCATGGCAGCATCAACTCCGTCGAGAGGGTTGGTCCTTCCATCATTAGGAATGTCGCCAATGACACCCATCTCGTCGACGCCTTTTGTTACGACTATCCCCACTAGGCCTACTATCTGTGTGGTTGGATCGGCACCGGTTGTCACTGCTCAGTCGTCAGGACCTTCACCTTCTATAGAGACTTCGATTGCCATGGAAATCCCTGACAACCTTTCTTTTGAGGAGTATCAGCTGGTTGTTCAACAGTAGAGCTCCCAAACTTATCAATCCCCACAGGATCCTGGTCAACCTTATCTTTCTCATTATGACCTTGTCGGTAACCTGATTTAATTACTTCCATTTCAATATGATGAGCATGAAAACCCTATTTATTTGCCTGCTCTTGAGGCTTATTAGTTCCTTTCCAGTTTTATACCTACCTTGCCTGTGCAACCTTCTAACCAACAAGGAGAACCCTTTCAGGGACAACCTTTGGTTCATTAAGGGTATGCTTATGACCCATAAGGACAACCTTTTTAGGGACAACCTTCGGTGTAACAAGGGTTTGCATATGACCCACAAGGACAACCTTCGGTTCAACAGGGATTATTTTATGGCCCGCAAGGGCAGCCTTACAATCCTCAAGGTCAAACTTTACAAGATCAGCCTGTGATCTAACCGGGGCAACCTCAAGGACCTGGTGGGAAACTGGTATATCAATTTGGACCTTCATACAGTCCTGGGGGGAAAATCCATCCATCACAACCTTTGGTGCAACCACAACAGCCATATTTTCCAATTGGTCCAAATTTTTCACAGCCAGGGCCATCTTATGGTCCTGCTCCATGTCAACCTAGTTATCAGGCACAACCTAGCCCACCGCAGCCATCAGGTCAACTTGCTCCGCAGGAGCATCCTGGTGGCCCTCATCAGTCAGGTCAACCTGCTCAGCTGGGACCACCTGCACAGACAGTTCACCCTGCTCAACCACTTCTCTACTCCATGTCGCAGTCGAATCAACCTCTGCGCCCGATTTATCCAGCTCAGCAGGGCCCTAATTATCAGCAGCCCGTTCAATACCAAGGCTATTATTACCCTCAAGGTCGATATCGACCGATATACAACACACCTCAAGTTCCTACTTATTACCCTCAATCACCAGGCCATACTTATATTCCGTAGCAAAATCCTTATGTTGGTCAATTAGGACCCTCGTATAATTAGAATCAGTATCCTGGTCTTCAACCTCCGTATCCTGGTCCTCAGCCGAATTATCCGGCTTATACCCCTTATGGTCTGAATCCTTTGGGACAAAACCAATGGGGGCAGAGTTACACTCAACCAGGATGGAACATGGGTACAGGTCCTTATCGAGGACCTCTTATGCCTTTCAACCCTCAATTACCCTTTCTCACCACGTTGGAATTACCAGATGTGTCCAAATTGATAAATGATCCAATCCTTCATAATCCATATTGGCCTTCGGTTCCAACGAAGGTTCCTGGTGATTGTCCCAAGTTTGAGGGAAAATCTGGCAAAAACCCCCAAGCACACATCATGACATACCATTTATGGTGTTCTTGCAATTCTTGGGTCGATGACTCTGTTCGGATCCGTCTTTTCCAGTGGACTCTCACCAGGGCTGCTACTAAGTGGTATATCGATCTACCTCGCAGTATCTTTCAATATTTCAACACTCTTGCTATGGCATTCCTTACTCATTTCCAATTTCCAGTTCGTTATGAAGCCGGGACGCATTTCCTAACATCCTTGAAACAAGACCGAGCTGCCCATATCTCGAACCACATCCATGAATGGAGATGGCATCGTCGCCTAATCAAGTTCGAAATTCTTGATCAAATTCTTACTCATTGGTTCACAACCTCTTTTGTCAATCATATTGCGAAAGACATCACCATGGGGGCATGTGTAACCGAGGAAAAAGCCATTGCTCATGCCCAGTACCTTGATTTAATGTACTCTCAATTGTCCATATTATATGACATCTTGACTAATGCTCTATGACCTGGGACCTCTAAAGCATTGACTACCCCATCAGTTGATGACATTATTGGTTCCGTGACTCAAACTTCATGTAAGTCTTCCAATGTTGGGAAGCAGAAATCAAATTCTTCCATTGGTTCTTCTCCTCAGCCTACCCCAGATTCTGGTAAAACCTCAGAGGTTAACACTGTTCAGGCTAATCCTACGGACAAGGCATCCAAGGGAATAAATAAGGGAAAATTCAAGGCAAAATATGATGCCCCAAAACTAGAATCGTCTAAACCTCGGGCTAACAATGGTTCACAGTGCAAGCCGAAGTATCCCTGTCTAATTTGTGATGAGGAGCACTACACTAAGGATTGTCCTAGATGAGCCGAAGTTAGTCAATTACTCAAAGGGGCTAAGGGAGCTCCGGTTGTCCTCAAAGAACCTTTTCCACTTGAAAACCCAGATGATCAAGCAACCTCTGCCATCTGCACCATTTTGGCTCTTAAGTATTCATGATGAACGGTTCTGCACCCGTTTCCATCACTACTCGATCGAAATATTATGCTAGATCACGCTAGGTATTCGGGAAACATATCACTGATGGTCCTCCTCCTTCACCTTCCTCTGGTTCTTTAGAGATTGAAAGGCCCAATGGTGAACCTGTTGTACGACCACCTTCTAAAGGTGTTCTTCATAAATCTTCTTATAATCCTAACGCTCGTGTTGCTCAGCATTATAGTATTCTTGAGGATTTAGCACAGGTGCCATCCGTGATGTCCGCGTTAGAAGTGCTTTAGATTTTTCCATCTCAATGGAAAGCATTATTATCTGCGATCCGTGGGATTGATCCTATTGATTCTAGCCTTCTCACTTTCGACTTAGAGAATTTCGTTCCCCGACTTCCACACTAGATTGCACTTTTCATACAGGTCGGCATTAATGGTCTCAACATCCATAGGGCCGTTGTGGACAAAGGTGTGTCTACCTGTGTCATGTCATCTGCTTGTTGGAAGGCTATTGGCTCTCCAGCGCTAACTTCATCACCCAATGCCCTTGAGGCATTTGATGGAAGGGAATCGAAACCCTTTGGTGTTATCGCTAGCTTGCCGATCACATTGCAAGGAAAGACGGTGAATGTTGAAGTAGAATTCATTGACACTAAACTTAAATACAATATTATACTCGGTCGCAATTTGACTCATGCTATGCTATGAGTTCCGTCCACCCTCTTCCGTATTTTAAAATTTCCACATGAGGGAAAAATCATTACTGTTGATCAGTTGTTGTTCTTTACCTTGTCTTCTGAGAAAAACGTGCCATACGTGGATCAGATTCCTTCTCCCCATGACAGTGTAGGGATGGGTCTTTTCAAATATCCTGCCCTCATGGGTATCTTTCCCCTTCCACCACCAAATACCATTCAAGTTAATATGATCTCTTGGTCAGATGACCCATGGATCGTCCCTTTGCCTGAAAAGGTTGATTCATTTGGGGATTCAATACCACTTAGTCCAATTGAAATCAATTATTGTGAGCTTACAGCTGCATCTGATTCCCCCCCTTCTGAAGGTGCTCCTTTGAGCATGTCCCTCAACGTTTATTCTCAATCCCCCTGGCTCGACGATGCAGATTCGCCTAATCCTTTGAAAGAAGTGTTTCCATCCGATGAGGCTATCATGGAAACCATGTATCTCGAAGACCTACCGTGGAGCGATGGACACCATCGTTCCTCGTTTATACCTAGCCTCGGGGCAATGTCTAACTGTCTTGAGCATTTTTCGTCTCAAGTTCCTTCTCCGCCACTTCAAACACCTATCTTGACTCATGAAGTCTTTGCTAAAGGTAACTTGGGTAAGATTACTCAGACGATGCCTATCGACATTTCTGTGAAACCGGGAACTGTCAAGAACATCCATGTGGGAGTCACTTTCTCTTCCAATGAAGTCCAAGTGTATACTAGCCTCTTTCGTGAATTCCATGATGTTTTCTCTTGGTCTTACAAAGAGATGCCTGGAATTGATCCTAGTTTTGTGGTGCATGAGATTCCTACCTACCCCAGTGCGAAGCCTGTTTGCCAGCATCTTTGTCCAGTGCATCCTCGGAAAGCTGCCGCCATAAAAGATGAAGTTGAAAAACTTCTTAAAGCAGGTTTCATTTACCTGATTCCTCTGACAGAGTGGGTTTCTAACATTGTTCCTGTGGATAAGAAGCAAGGAGTAATTTTCGTCTGTGTTGACTGTCGCGATATTAATTGGGCCTATCCTAAGGAAAACTATCCCACCCCTTTTATCGATCAGATCATTGACGATTGTGTGGCAAGTGAGATTTTTTCCCTTATGGAAATATTTTCTAGCTATAATCAAATCAATATTCTTTCATCCAATCAACACAAGACTGCTTTTATCTGTCCTTGGGGAAAATTCATGTATAAGAAACTCCCTTTCGGCTTGAAGAGCGCTGGGGCTACATTCTAGCGCGAGATGTCTTATGCCTTTCATGATATTCGTCATATTGTTCAACCATAATTGGATGACCTTTCAGCTCATTCAGCTGCGCAAAAATACCACCCAGACCATCTCCACCAGATCTTTCTTCGTTTTAGATACTACAACATTCGGCTCAATCTGCATAAATGCGTCTTCTGCGTCGATTCCAGTAGAATTTTAGGGTTTATTGTATCCAAATTTAAAATTCATCTGGATCCGCTTAAGGTTGAGGCTATTGTTAATCTCCCCTCTCCATCCTCATTACACCAGCTCTAGAGTCTCCAAGGGAAAGCCAATTTCTTATGTTTTGTTATCCCAAACTATGCCGAAGTAGCCAAAGGGTTCACATGAATTTTAAAGCAGGACGTCCCTCAAGACGTTGCTCAGCAATCCTTTGATACACTCAAGACGTTTTTTGTCAACGCTCCTCTATTATGTCCTCTGAATTACCACCATGATTTCACCCTCTATCTAGTTGCCGCCTTCAGTATGATCGCCATGGTTTTGGTTCAAGATGATGATGACGGTAACGAGAATGTTGTTTACTACTTGTCTCAGAACCTTCTCGACCCTAAAATGGGTTACGCACATGTGGAGAAGTTAGCATTGGCTGTGGTCCAGGTCGTCCAATATTTTCGTCATTATATCCTTTTACGCATGGTGACCATGATTTATGATTTTAACCCCATGACCTATATTCTGTCTCGATAGTTGCTGGGGGGACAAATACTTGAAGTGGATCATTATCCTCCAATAGTTTGATTTGGAGTTTACTACCGCCAAATCAAAGAAATCACTCGTTTTCACCGATCTGATTTTTTCTCTCCCCGCTGAATTTGCTCCTTCTCATTCCAAGGATCCTATTCTGGACGAAACTCTTTTCTTGATTAGCACCCTTAATCCATGATACGGTGATATCATCGTGTATCTCCAAACATATACTTTTAGGTATGAGTTAAATAAAGATGCCCGATGCCACATTCGGCATCAGTCGCGACCTTATTGTATTATCGGAGATACCCTCTATCATGTTGGAGTCGATTATGTACTCTGCCGATGTCTGACCCTCGAGGAAGCTTAGAAAGTTTTAAATGGCTGCCACAGTGGCGCCTATGGTGGTCACATGTTTGGTTATGCCACCGCACAGAAGATCCTTCGTGCTGGCTATTTCTGGCCATCCATTTTTAAAGACTGCATTGTCGCAGTACGCAAATTCCATGTGTGCTAGATAAATCAATGCAAGATGCGTGCGCCACATGTTCCTTTACACCCTGTCATTACCATTATTCCTTTTTCCAAATGGGGCATCAATTTTATGACATGTAACCCTCATTCGGCCAAGGGGCATGCCTATATTATCTTCGCCATCGATTATTTTACAAAATGGGCCGAAGCAATGTCTACACTGGCTGCAGATGGTAAGACAACAGTGCAATTCATATTCAATCATGTTATTACTCGGTTTGGTATCCCTCAAGCCATATTTACTTATCATGGTTCTCATTTTTTAGACTATATGATGGCGGAGCTGACATCTAATTTGGGTCTGCGTCACAGCAGCTCGACGCCTTATTACCCTCAAGCTAATGGCCAAGTTGAAGTCATAAACTAAGTTCTTGTTACAATTCTTCAACGAACAATTGGGATCCATAAATAAAATTGGCATCTCATTTTGTTTTTAGCTCTTTTGGCTTACTGAACGTCGATTAAAGTGCAACTAGATTTACCCCGTTTCAGTTAGTGTACGGTTTGGAAGCCACTCTTTCGATTGAATGTGAAATCCCTTCACTCAAACTAGCTATGGAATTACTGCCTAATACTTCGCTTAAGGAAGAGAGTCTCCTCTACTTAGATATATTGCATGAAACTCGTCGCTTAGCTGCCTTGGTCATCAAAGCACAGAAGAAGCGATTCAAAGCTCATTTTGACCAAACAATTTCCCCTCATTCTTTTATCGGAGGTGACCTTGTTCTCCTATATGACCAAGCTCATGACAAGCTGGGGGTAGGTAAATTCCAACCCATGTGGAATGGGCCCTACATCGTCAAACGTGCGTTACAGAATGGGGCTTATGAGCTTATCGATTATGAAGATTATCCCTTAGCACAGCCCAGAAATGGGTTGTACCTATAAAAGTATTATGCTTGAGTCATTCATGCATGATATGTGTACATAGGTGATTTTTTCATTTTTTGTGCATGCTTTGGTTTGATGTGCTTTGAAAGATTTTTTCTGCTTATTGGGTCTTGTTTTTTATGTAGATGTCTATTTCTTCTTATGTCGGTCTCACAGATGGTGCTTCCAACAGTACCACGAACTTGTCTTCGGTAGCCTGGGTAATTTATGATCCTGTTGGTGAGTTGATTAACCTACAAGGTATTTGTCTAGGACCAACTACAAACAATGTCGCTAAATATAGTGTTGTTTTGGAACTATTAACCGAGGTAGTTAACCTCAGGATACACACATTGCTTGTAAATCTAGATTCACAGCTTCTTGTTCTTCAACTTAACGGTCATTATTCGATTCGAAACCCATGTATTTTGAGATTGTATTTGCGTATTCGTTTACTTGAAAGAAATTTTTATTTCATCACATATCAACATATACCAAGACGAATGAATACATTAACTGATGCAATAGCTAACATTTTGCTAGATAGACATTGCACAATTTATAAAACATCATCATATGTAAATAGACCCATGTAGAAAATATATGTATATATATATCAATTGTTTGCAACGTGTGCATCATAAAAACCCAAAAAAATATGTGTATGCTTCAGTTACATCACGAGACAACATGTCTCTCAAAATGTGCGGAAATAAAAGCCTAGGTGCCTAATCGACATGGTGCTCATGATAGCATGTCACCGCTCGTACCAACCGCCTCAGCAAGCGATGGATATGGCTCGACACCCTTACAGTGTGCCTCTAATAGGCTCGAGGAACATCATCAAAATGAGCATAGTCCGAAATCCCACAGACGATCCCCTCCAGGTTCTGTACCATCTCCTTGTCACTGCCCTCACCATGAGGATTGAAATCACGAGGAGTTTGCCTCGCTATCCACGACATACCTATAGGTCGCTCTGGGCCAACATCTGCATAAATATAATATTCACTATCAGAGCATACATATATACAAAAAAATCATAAAACTCGTGAAAATAAAAAATGAGTCTCACCTAGCTCTTCGTCCCAATCCTCTCCCTCCAGCAGCGGGATTTATGGATCACTGGTGAAGTCTGTGCTAGAATGGGGCCAATCCTCTACAACAATGAGTTGTCGACGGAGCCAATAGAAGAATTCTGGCCTCCAAGACATCTGTTGGCTGCCCCCTACTTTGGGCATCAGCACAGCCCATCGAGACATCTGTGGTTCTCTGGGTGGTGGCATCGAGAGAATGACCTCCTCATGATGGAATATCGGTAGTCATTCCAAGAAGAAAAATACCAGGGTTGATCCATACCCAGAATGCTTTATTTTGGTATTCTTGCACTTGGTCAATTGCCACTTCATGTTAATGGTCATGGCCTCTGCCTAGTTGTAGAGATTCGGCGTCCGGAAATCCACGGCAAGAAGCAGTTGTGTCTTTGTGGCCTCATGCGGTGCTTGCGACCCTACAGCCTGCATAATAGTGTGTAGCACTACTTTTAGTGCTAGATATGGGATGGTTTGGATGTCAAACTTTCCACTCCCTGATCCTTTTCGTGCCCCTCAGCACACCTTGTCAATAACCATCCCCATGCTCTCCATGGTAGGACGGGTACCGGTCATGATAGGGACTGCACCCCTGCGCCACAATCCTGTGATAAAATAAACATCAGACACTTCAATTTTGAGTTCCTGATCTCGAAGAACGAAATTTTCTTGGTCTTCATCCCAGATGCTTATTAGATACTGGAGCAATTCTGGTTGAGCCCGGAGGCATGGTGTCAGGAAGAATTTATTTAGCCCACAATCTCTGAGGGCATCCATGCATCAATCATTCTCCATGGCTAGTTCATCCTCCTCACTGTTTTCTCTCTCTTTCCACTCAATCACCATTGTTTCTGCTTGGTACCTGCACACATTGTTCATATGAGAATTGTTAGTCTACTTAGGCATCAAAATTTGCAAAAAAATGGTTGCATTTTCCTTAAGTTCAGGCAGATTTTTGGTTGCAAGGTTGGCATGACTGTTTCGTTAACAACCGCGCCAATGGGCGTGCCCTCTGTGTAAAAAGAGGGCAATTGGCGCGGGTCCATTCCCGAAACCCGCGCTAACCATGATGCCCTAGATTTTGATAATCCCCCTCTCAGGAAATCAAAATGGCATGTGCAGAGAATAAAATTTAGCTTAAAAGATGGGGAATGGTGTTGGCTCTTACCTGAAACTGATGGAATCGAGATTGGTTCACTAGATCACTCGCAATCGTCACCGCAAGATCGCAAAGCACAATCGACCACTGTTGCTCCACAAAGAGGTAAAAGTGAAAAGTAAATAATTTTTACCACTTATGGCATTTTATAACTTTTCAAGAGTTAAATTAGGTTTTAAAACATATTTGTCTATTATTTTATCATATTATTTTCGAGAAATGGGTTTTACATGTGTCTCTTGTGCAGCAACAAGTTTTCACATGGTTATGACGAAGTAACGAGTTATATTTTATACTTTTTCGGACTTGGTAAAAACACGAAAATTTCACTACTGGAGTCATCTTTCAACTCTTTTATGACTCTCTAAAATTGAAAATATTGTCGAGATGCTTGTCATTTTGAACTCGTTAAATTGGCTGCAAAACGATATCTACCTAGTATACATTTACCTCTTTTTCGAGCTGGGATATATTATTTACGAAAAAGGAATACCTTAGCCTATCGCGACTAAGAGGTTCTCTCGGAAACAATTTTCTATCTTTTCAGATCTGAGAGACTATTTACGAAAAGGGACTATTGGAGTTTTCTTTTCCGCTCTCTTTTTAAACTCTCTAAACATGAAAAGATGTCGAGTTCTTCCTTTTTTAGACTCATTAAAAACTGATGACATCGGACTCCATCATTATGACCTTACCCGAGTTCCTCCTTCCTAGGGCTCGTAAAATGTACTAGGTTGGATTTGTCCGAAGAATAAAATTGCATCGCAAGCATATGCTATCCCCTTCAATCTTGTTTTAAAAAATAATTGGGGTACTCACCAGAAATGGTGGGGGAAAATGGAACCAGATTGTAGTCATGTTGGCAGTATGTCGCTCTTGAACATGGAAATTTTTTTCATTCGTGTCGGGTTGGAGACATCTCATCTTTGTCATTTGTTTGCCTCCATGGGTTTGGATAATCTCTTTTGACTGCTCATTTTCTCTTTGCTGTGTCGCCATGACCACAGATCCCTTGATGTCAAATACTGCCAAATCCAGTTTTGCGTCGCTGATATGTTCAAGAGAAGTTTGCCTCTGAAGTTTTCAACCTCCCTCTAATTCTCTATTAGTCTTGATTCACAAACATCATATCCCTCTGTCTCGTGTCGATGATGTGGGAAACATTATGGCCCACCTTCGATCAGGTCACTTCTTGTCGACTTCAGCTCATTATCCAGGAAGCTTATCTAGAGACTTCCTTCAGGTACCTTGGAGCCTTCATGCCTCAATGGAAATTTCTTCGCATTCAATGCAGGTCCACATCATTGGCCTTCGATCGACTGACTTTGAAGGTGTTCGACATCAGATCACTGTTCACATTCCGTGGATTGTACCTTTCGTACCTTGAGAGCCATTGTCATTATTGGTGGTTCCTCTCGTATTTGTTAACGACTTTCATCATTAGTTGGTAATTAGACGATTTCTTGCATGTTCAACTTCAGCTCACATATTTCATTCTTGAATTTGTACTTTGTTCGGGTTGAGATGGAGCACAAGACCCTAGGTTTTGTATGATGAAATCCAGGCTGCAGGTTCTTTGTGGATTACTATGACTTATTAAATGACTATTCTGATTGGATGGCTGCGCCCATACCTAAGTTTATTTGTTGATCCTTATTGCTGGATGGCTGTGTTCATACCTCGGATCTCACTTTTTATGTACACTTTTATGGATGGCTGCGCCCATGCCACATGTCATGTATCCGAAATATCACTTGTATTTGTACATGTAGTTTTCTGACAGCAATGTTTGGGTCGAACGCGTTCTCATAAATCATTTCACCCCTCCCTATCTCTCGGACCTCTTGCTTTAGGGGGCATTTGTTACACAACATTTTGTCATCGTCCCTGCAATCCCTTGCCCCACATATTGGAAGGTCCTTCCCGTGACCTGTGATCAGTGTCATACTCCACAAACACCTTCTTCATAAGGACATCATTTCTCCTGCTGGACATTTCCTCAAAAAGCACACAAAAACCTATTTTTTGGCCTTGGCGTCGGTAGCCAGTGCACCCCTCTCCCCAATGTGGTAAATTTACACTAAATCCAGTGCCACCTAGCGCTCTGTCTTAGTGTAGTGCCCACGCCAACTATTTTAGGAATTTTTTTTAACAAATAGAGGCGAAATTTTCCTTCTAACCACCTCAGGGATGAGTCACAGGAAGTGGTTAATTTGATCAGCCACGTATCTCCCTCTTTAGGTAGTGGTTTCCACCTCCCATGGAACACTCCTTGAAGATAGGTCTCCCTTCCATAATTATAGGGATCCTAACCTCTCCCTCTCCCTCTATATAAATAGGCCTTCTCCCTTTATGAAAGCTAGCTTAACATATAGCCAAGAAGCTGAACTTGGAGAAGAGATACTATAGCTGAGTAATTTCCATTGAGAAGGTAGAACCAAGGAGAATCCCATAGAGAGAGCCCCATCCAAATTCCCGATAAGCCTTTGTGATATGAACTCCGCTGGAACCCTGTTGGAGGAGACTGCAACTTCGAAGCTTAGTTGTGCTCTTCCTTTCATTTATTAATATACTCGACTATGGTGTTGGTTCCATCATTGTGTTATGTTAATTATTTGATGAAATATATTTAGTCTTCTTTGACAAACTGATAGTTACGAATGTGAATTAGTATGTTGTATATCGCCATTGTTCCTTATGTGTGTGCAGGTATCCGAGCGTGAAAACAAGCGGACCATGATCTGTCAAACTAGGAGCGAGAGGCAGCCACTCTTTCTGATGAAAACAATAGCGTAGGACCTCTCGAAAGTCATCTATTGAATCTCCATCCATTCGTTAGATAGGAATCAATATTATAGCTTGTCTCGTTTGTGGCTAGACCCACTCTAGGGCTAGTGGGATCGCCTCTGTCCATAGAGGGTATTTACCTCACCAATAATATCCATGGTCTCAAACAATGAGAGAAAAAACCTTTTATATTCAATGGATGTAAAAAACAAATTAGCCATATCTCAGAATAGATCTAAACATAAGTTTTTCATTTTCATATCCATGGTCTCAAACAATGAGAGAGAAAAAAACCTTTTATATTCAACATGTATATAGTATTTAGAAACAAAAAGTAATTTGATACAAAACATAGGTTTTAACCAATTATATAGTTTTTGATTTTCATATCCATGGTCTCAAACAATGAGAGAGAAAAAACCTTTTATATTCAACATGTAAAACACAAATTAGCCATAAAATTTTCCCATTGAAACCAAAAGTGATTTGATACAAAACATAGGTTTTAACCTAATCTAGTAAATTCCCCTACATTCAATTTCTAGAATATATCTAATTAGAAGTTTTTAATTTTCATATCCATGGTAGTTCTACAGGCAGAGTCTCTAAAGGGCCAGGTAGCCTCTGGATCTCATATTTTATGAAAGGTGACATATCTAGTAAATGCCCCTACAGTCAATCTCTGGAATAGATCTAAATGCCCCTACAGTAAATGCCCCTATAGACAACATGTATATAGTATTTAGAAACAAAAAGTAATTTGATACAAAACATAGGTTTTAACCTAATCTAGTAAATGCCCATACATTCAATTTTTAGAATATATATAATTAGAAGTTTTTCATTTTCATATCCATGGTATTTCTATAGGCAGAGTCTGTAAAGGGCTAGGTAGCCTCTGGATATCATCTTTTATGAAAGGTGACATATCTAGTAGATGCCCCTATAGTCAATCTTTGGAATATATCTAAACGCCCCTATAGTAAATGCCCCTACAGTCAACATGTATATAGTATTTAGAAACAAAAAGTAATTTGATACAAAACATAGGTTTTTACCAAGTAGATAGTTTTTCATTTACATATCCATGGTCTCAAACAATGAGAGAGAAAAAACCTTTTATATTCAACATGTAAAACACAAATTAGCCATAAAAATTTTCCATTGAAACCAAAAGTGATATGATACAAAACATAGGTTCTAACCTATTCTAGTAAATGCCCCTGCATTCAATCTCTAGAATATATATAATTAGAAGTTTTTCATTTTCACATCCATGGTAGTTCTATAGGCAGAGTCTGTAAAAGGCCAGGTAGCCTCTGGATCTCATCTTTTATGAAATTTGACATATCTAGTAAATTTCCCTACACTCAATCTCTGGAATAGAACTAAATGCCCCTATAGTAAATGCCCCTACAGTCAACATGTATATAGTATTTAGAAACAAAACGTAATTTGATACAAAACATAGGTTTTAACCAAGTATATAGTTTTTCATTTTCATATCCATGGTCTCAAACAATGAGAGAAAAAACCTTTTATATTCAACATGTAAAACACAAATTAGCCATAAAAGTTTCCTGTTGAAACCAAAAGTGATTTGATACAAAACATAGGATTTAACCTAATCTAGTAAATGCCTCTACATTTAATTTCTAGATTAGATCTAATTAGAAATTTTTCATTTTCATATTCATGGTAGTTCTATAGGCAGAGTCTATAAAGGGCCAGGTAGCCTCTGGATCTCATCTTTTATGAAAGGTGACATATCTAGTAAATGCCCCTACAGTCAATATCTGGAATAGATCTAAACACCCCTACAGTCAACATGTATATAGTATTTAGATACACAAATTAATTTGATACAAAAAATAGGTTTTAACTAAGTATATAGTTTTTCATTTTCATATCCATGGTCTCAAACAATGAAAGAGAAAAAACCTTTTATATTCAACACGTAAAACATAAATTAGCCATAAAATTTTGCCATTGAAACCAAAAGTGATTTGATACAAAACATATATACTCGACTATGATATTGATTCCATCTTTATGTTATGTTTATTTAATGCATGTGATTTAGTCTTCTTCGAATGACTGATAGTTAGGAATGCCAAATAGTATGTTGTGTATCGTCTTCATTTCTTGTGTATGTGCAAGTATCCGGGTGTGAGAACAAGCGGATCATGATCTGTCGAATCAGGAGTGGGAAGCAGCGATTCTTCTGGACGACACAACAGCGTCGGACCTACGGTAAGTGATCTACCAAGTATTTTTCCATTCTTAACTAGGAATTGATTTCATAGCATGTCTTGATTGTGGCTAGACCCACTCTAGGGCTAGTGGGATCGCTTCTGTCCGCAGAGGGGATTTACCTCACCAACAAATTGGCGACCATACTGGGGAACAATGTGAGTTTTTCATTCATCTATTAGATCTTCTTCTTGGTATTTTCTTGCTTAGCTTTCCTTTTCTGGATTTTTTTGCTGAGATTTAGGCCCTTGTTCAGCCCCAGATGATCAATTTTGACCTCTATTTTTCCAAATTTTCATCTTTTCAAGGTTGGCTTGATTGGCATGGTTTCTAGCCTGACAGTCGCGCCCACTGGCACAAGTTGCCAGTTTATCACCCGCGTCATCCCCTGTCTGGCATAGATTATAGCGAGACAGTCACGCCAATTCCTGTAGGTGCTAGGGTTTCCCTTGTGTTGGAGTTTTTGGTCCATCCTAGTGTCTTTGGGTGTTTTCTTGACTTCATTTGAGTGCTTTGGGTTTGTTTGTGATTATGATCAGCCTTCTTCCTTCGATTGTTTGTCCATTTCTTTTAGCATCATGGCTTTAGTGCTTTCTAGTGCTTTGACATGTTGAGCCTCCTGTAGGAGTTTGGGTCTCTTGTTTCGTAGTCACCTTCTTTATTTTCTTGATTGCATTCAGCTCCCTGGATCTGTTTTGAGTGGTTTCTTTGGGTGAAATGAGTCTTGGGTGAGTCTTGTCTCTTTCATTCAGTTTTTCTTCCTGTCACTCCAATCATAGCTCACAATTTCTTGTATGGGTCTGTTTTCACATATTTCTTCGATTTGAGAGATTGTGACATTGGTTTGAGTCTTTGTTTTGTTGGCTTGTGATTTGATTGAATTGTTTCACTTCGAATCTTGCATTAGCATCTCGAACTAGTGTGAATATTCGTTTTTCATGTTATTTAGTGCAATGTTTGCTCTATTACATTGAAAAATCAAAAAATATATTTTGTTCTTGCATTTTTTGTTTGCATCATGAGAATTGGAAAAAAAAATTCATAACTAGAATTTGGCATTCTAGGAAATATTTTTCGTTCTCATTAGTTTGCATCAGGTTCTGTAGTGGTACTTCTGCGAGTTCTCATTATTTTCTATTGCTTGAAATTCCTAACCTTCTCGTAGGTAGCTCTTCATTGAATGAAATGGTATTTTATGGCATGTAGCTTGCATTCAGAAATCTGTGAGATCCAACATTCGGTAGGACCTTGGAATTCAAACATAAATACAAGATCAACTTAAATTTATTCAATTAACCTAAGGCAACATTGAAACTTAACGAAACATTTAGTGGTCTAAGTTAGAGATGTGTTTCGGTGTCTTAAAACCTAGCAGCTGTTGCTCGCCATCTAGCTTTAGACAGCGCGAGTATGGACTTGTGCTCCCCGTACCTTCGAGTATATAAAGGGAGACCCCTATATGTTGCAATATTTTTATCCGTAGGAAGCCGAGTCTGCCGCCTTGTAATCATGATACAACGAACACAGCATTCAGGGAGACTACCTGCACGTATGTCAAGTACTTGGTTGATTCTTCTTTCATTTTATAACCAAGGTGTATATGGCAGTTGACGGGAACCTGGTACACCCTTTTACCTAGACTACCTGAGAAGTCATTTTCGATCTTTACTGACTCCATAAATTTGAAAAGATAATTGAGCACTTTTCCTTTCGCGCTCGCTTAAAACTGAAAGAGACTAGAGTCATATTTGACTGTTTCTTGACTCTTAAAACATGAAACAACAAACTTTTGTTTCAATGTGGTAAAATAAACTACCTACGATTACATTCCCATTAAAGATTGATTACTTGGCCTGTGTTTATTTTCCTTGGTTTTGATCCAAGCGTCTTCATTTTCGATCTTTTTTTCTTTTCTGGTGTGCTATAGTCACAGTGGCGGAACCATCAGTTTCATCTACTAATAGTCCTTTATCGGATGATTCATCTGAAACTTCACAGATCTATGGGTCTGCTGAGCTTCAACAACCCGTCACCCCGTCAGAGTATCCCTTTGGAGAACTAGTTGAGTTCCATTGGCCTCTTTCAAACGCTTGGTTTGGATTTGGGGTTGGGGAAAATTTTCCTCCTCTTACATTGGGATCACCGTTTTTGGCTGCTATCATACCTCCTAGCCCCTGTAATCTTTTGCAAGATCTTACGATGGATTCATACATGGATTCGTCTGGTCCTAATGGTAGTGAGGGTATTCCAGTCTCTGATGAACAATACCAACTCTTCTCGGAAGACGTTCAATAAGAGCTTGCTCAATCTTCACCATCGGAGTCGCTTCCAACTGGATATAGGTCTTTGGGTCAGATTATGGCTGGTATTGCCTCCATGGAAACATCAACTCCGTCAAGGGGTTCGATTTTTCCATCCTTAGGTATGTCGTCGACGACACCTATCTCGTCGTCGACGCCTTTTGTCATGTCTGTTCCCACTAGGCCCACTGTTTATGTGGCTGCTTCGCATCGGTTGTCACTGCACAGTCGTCAGGAGTTTCAACTTCGGTAGAAACCTCGATTGCCATGGAAATCCCTGACGACCTTTAGTTTGAGGAGTATCAGCTAGCTGTTCAACTGCATAACTCCCAAACTTATCAATCCCCTCAGGATCCTTATAGGTCTTATTTTTCTCATTATAGAATGGACGGTACCCCGATTTATTCACTTCCGTTTCAGTATGATGAGCAAGGCAACCCCATCTACTTGCCTGCTCCAGAGGCTTATCAGTTCCTCCCTAGTTTTATACCTACCTTGCCTGTGCAACCCTATAACCAACAAGGGAAACCCTTTCAGGGACAACCTTCAGTACAGCAAGGGTATGCTTATGACCCACATGGAAAACCCTTTAAGGGAAAACCTTCGGTGCAACAAGGGTATGCATACGACCCACAATGGAAACCCTTAGAGGGACAACCTTGGGTCCAGCAAGGATTTTTTTACGACCCATAAGGGCAACCTTACAATCCTCAAGGTCAACCTTTACAAGCCCAACCTGTGATCCAACTAGGGTAACCTCAAGGACCAGATGGGCAGTTGGTATATCAACCCGGACCTTTATACGGTCATGGGGGACAGATTCATCCATCTCAACCTTTGGTGCAACCTCAACAGCCTCATCTTCCGATTAGTCCAAAAGTTGCACACCTAGGGCTGTCTTATGGTCCTCCTCCAGGTCAACCTATTTATCAGGCACAACCTGGCCCTCAGTAGCCATTAGGCCAACCCACTCAACTGGGACAACCTGGTGGCCCTCATCAGCCAGATCAACCTGCTTAGTCGGGCCAGCCTGCATTACCTATTCACCCTGCTCAGTCGCTGCTCTACTCTATGCCGCAGCCAAATCAACTGTTGCGCTCGACGTATCCAACTCAGTAGGGCCCCACTTATCAGCATCCTGTTCGATCCCAAGGTGGTTAATTTCCTCAAGGTCAATATCGACCGGTTTACAATTCGTCTCAAGGTCCTACTTATCACCCTCAACCACCGAGATATACTTATACTCTGCAACAGAATCCTTATACTTCTCAATTGAGACCCTCGTATACTCAGAATCAGTATCCCGATTTTCAACCCCCGTATCCTGGTCCTCAACTACCATATCAACCAAATTATCTGACTTATACCCCTTATGGTCAGAATCCTCAAGGACAGAACCAATGGGGGTAGAGTTATACTCAACCAGGATGGAGTATGGGTACGGGTCCTTATCGAGGACTTTCTATGTCGTTTAATCCTCAATTACCTTTCCTCTCTACATTGGAGTTACCGAATGTGTCCAAATTAACAAATGATCCCATTTTTCATAATCCATATTGGCCTCTGGTCCTGACAAAGGTTCCTGGTGATTGTCGCAAGTTTGAGGGCAAGTCTGGAGAGGACCCCCAAGCTCACATCATGACATACCATTTATGGTGTTCTTCTAATTCTTGGGTGGACGATTCTGTTCGGCTCCGTCTCTTTCAGCGCACTCTTACCAGTGCTACTGCTAAGTGGTATATCAAACTGCCTCGTGGTATCTTTCAAGATTTCAATACTCTTGCTATGGAATTCTTGACTCATTTCCAGTTTCTGGTTCATTATGAAGTCAGGACGCATCTCCTCACATCCTTGAAATAGGACCGAGCTACCCATATCTCGGACCACATTCATGAATGGAGACGGCATTGTCATTTGATCAAGTTTGAAATTCCTAATCAACTTCTTACTCATTGGTTCAATACCTCTTTTTTCAATCAGATTGCGAAAGACATCGCCATGGGGGCATGTGTAACCAAGGAAAAAGCCATCACTCGTGCCCAGTACCTTGATTTAGTGTACTCTCAATCAGGCATTTTGTACGACATCTTGACTGAGGCTCCACGTCCTGGAACCTCTAAAGCACCATCTACCCCATCAGTCGACGGCGTTATTGGTTTTTTATCTCAGACTTCACGCAAGTATTCCAATGGGAAGTAGAAAACAATTCTTCCAATAATTCTGCTCCTCAGACTACCCCAGATTTTGGTAAAACCGTGGAGGTCAATGCCATTCAGGCCAATCCTTCAGACAAGACTTCCAAGGGGAAAAATAAGGGTAAAGGCAAGGCCAAATCCAATTCCCCAAACCTGGAATCGTCTAAACCTTGTGCTGATGATGGTTCACAGCGAAAGCCGAAGTATCCTTGTTTGATTTTTGATGAGGACCACTACACTAAGGATTTTCCTAGACAATCCGAGGTTAGTCAACTATTCAAAGGCACTAAGGGAACTCTGGCGGTCCTTAAAGAACCTTTCCCATCTCAGCAGACCCAGATGGTTAAGAAACCTCCCCATCTACGTCGTTTGGCTCTCAAGTTTTCATGATGAATGGTTCTGCACCCATTTCCATCGCTATTCGGTCGAAAGATTATGTCGAATCATGCGAGGTAGCCGGGAAAGAGGTCGTTGATGGTCCTCCTCCCCCACCTGCCTCTGGTCCTCTTGAAATTGAAAGGCCCAATGCTGAACCTGTTATATGGCCACCTTCTAAAGGTGTTCTCCAGAAATATTCTTATAATCCTAACACCCTTGTTGCTCAGCATTACAGTATTGTTGAGGATTTGGCACAGGCGCCTTCCGCAATGTCTGCATTAGAAGTACTCTGGAGTTGTCCATCTCAACAGAAAGCATTATTATCTGCGATCGGCGGGATTGACCCTGCTGATTCTAGCCTTCTCTCCTTCGATCAATAAAATTCCGTCCCCCGACTTCTGCACCAGATTGTGCTTGTTATACAAGTCGGTATCAATGATCTCAACATCCATAGAGCCATAGTGGACAAAGGTGCATCTACCTGCATCATGTCATCTGATTTCTGGAAAGCTATTGGTTCTCCAGCCCTGAATTCATCACCTAATGCCCTTGAGCCATTAGATGGAAGGGAATCAAAACCCTTAGGTGTTCTCGCTAGCTTTTCAATTACATTTCAAGGAAAGATAGTCCACGTTGAAGTAGAAGTCGTTGATTCCAAACTCAACTACAATCTTCTACTCGGTCGTAGTTGGACTAACGCTATGTTGTGCATTCCATCCACCCTCTTTCGACTTCTAAAGTTTCCACATGAGGGAAAAATAATTATTGTTGATCAATTTTCATTCCTTACCTCGTCTTACGAGAAAAACATGCCATACATGGATCAAATTCCTAACCCTCCTGACAGTATAGGGTCGGGTCTCTTCAAGGATCCCGCTCTCATGGGTATTTTTCCCCTTCTGCCACCAAATACCGTTCAAGTCAATATGGTCTCTCGGTCTGATGACCCTTGGATCATCCCTTAACCTAAACAGGTTAATTCCTTTGGAGATTCGATGCCGCTTAGTCCCATCGAGATCAATTATTGTGAGCTTACAGCGGCATCTGATTCTCCCCCTCCTGAAGCTACTCTTTTGAGCATGTCTCTCAACGTATTCTCAATCCCCCTGGCTCGGCGATGAAAATTATCCCGATCCTTTGAAAGAAGTATTTCCATCTGATGAGGCTATCATGGAAACCATGTCTCTCGAGGATTTACCGTGAAGCGATGGGAATCATCATTCCTCGTTCATGCCTTGCCTCGAGGCCATGTCTAACTGTCTTGAGCGCTTCACATCTCAGGTTCCCTCTTCCCCACATTAGACACCCATTTTGACTCATGAAGTCTTTGCAGAGGGTAAATTGGGCAACATTACTCAAACGATGCCTATCAACATTTCCTTCAAACCAGGGAATGTCAAGAACATCCATGTGGGAGTCACTTGCTCTTCCGAGGAAGTCTAAGTGTACACTAGTCTCTTCCATGAATTTCATGATGTTTTCGCCTAGTATTACAAAGAAATACCTAGAATCAACCCCAGTATTGTGGTGCATGAGATTACCACCTACCCAGGTGCGAAACCTGTTCGCCAGTGTCTTCGTCCCGTGCACCCTTGAAAATCCGTCGCTATCAAAGCTGAAGTTGAGAAACTTCTTAAAGCGGGTTTCATTTATCCAATTCCGCTGACTGAATGGGTTTCTAATATAGTTCCTGTAGATAAGAAGTAGGGCACCATTCATATTTGTGTTGATTATCGTGATATCAATCAGGCCTTCCCTAAGGATAATAATCCCACCCTGTTTGTCGATTAGACCATTGACGATTGTGCAGGAAGTGAAATTTTCTCCCTTATGGACGGTTTTTATGGCTATAACCAGATTAAAATTCTCCTGTCTGATCAACAAAAGACCTCTTTTATCTGTCCATGGGGAACGTTCACATATAGGAAACTCCCATTCGGCTTGAAGAATGCTGGGGCTATGTTCCAGCGCGCGATGTCCTCTGCTTTTCATGATATTTGGAATATTGTCCAACCATACTTGGATGACCTTCCGGCTCATTTAGCTGCGCGGAAAGACCACCCAGAACATCTTCATCAAATATTTCTTTGTTGTAGATGCTACAATATTAGGCTCAACCCGCATAAATATGTCTTTTGCATCGATTCTGGTAGACTCTTAGGGTTTATCGTATCTAAAGATATAATTTTCCTTTACCCTCTTAAGGTTGAGGCTATTGTCAATCTCCCCTCCCCGTCCTCGTTACATCAACTCCAGAGTCTCTAAGGGAAAGCCAATTTCCTTCGTCATTTCATCCCAAAATACACTGAAATAGCCAAAGGATTTACACGACTTCTAAAACAGGACGTCCCTATCTGTTGGGATGAGATTGCTCAAGAATATTTTGATAGACTTAAGACGTTTCTTGTCAACGCTCCGCTATTGCATCCTCCGAATTACCATCGTGATTTCACCCTCTACCTAGCTGCCACCTTCAGTACGATCGCCATGGTATTGGATCAAGATGATGATGACAATACCGAACATGTCGTTTACTACCTGTCTCGGAACCTTCTCGACCCTGAAACGTGTTACGCACATGTTGAGAAGTTAGCGTTGGATGCGGTCTAGGCCGTCGAACATTTTCGTCATTACATTATTTTACGCACGGTGACCGTGATTTTTGATTGTAACCCCATGAATTATATTCTGTCACGATGGTTGCTGGGGGGAAAATACTCAAAGTGGATCATCATCCTCCAAGAGTTTGATTTGGAGTTCACTACTACCAAATCTAAGAAATCGCTTGTTTTCACTGATTTGATTTGTTCTCTCCCCGCTGACTCTGCTCCTTGTTCCCCTGAAGATCATATTCCGGACGAAACTCTCTTCCTAATCAGCACCCTCGATCCATGGTACGGTGATATCATCGTGTACCTCCAAATGTCTACTTTCAGGTCTGGATTAATGAAAAATGCCCAACGTCGCGTTCATCATCAATCACAACCTTATTGTATTGTTGGAGATACCCTTTATCGTGTTGGAGTTGATTCTGTACTCCACTGATGTTTGACCCTCGAGGAAGCAGAGAAGGTTTTAAATGATTACCATAGTGGCGCCTGTGGTGATCACATGTCTGGTTATGCCACTGCACAGAATATCCTTCGTGCTGGCTATTTTTGGCTGTCTATTTTTAAATATTGCATCGTTGTAGTACGTAAATGTTATGCGTGCCAGATCTATCAATGCAAGATGTGTGCGCCACCTGTTCCACTACATCCTGTCATTACCATTGGCCCTTTTGAAAAATGGGGCATATATTTTATGATGTGTAACCCTCATTTGGCTGGGGGCATGCCTATATTATCATTACCGTCGATTATTTTACGAAATGGGCTGAAGCAATTCCTACATTGGATGTGGACGGTAAGACAACAACACAATTCATATTCAATCACGTTATTTCTCGGTTTGGTGTCCCTCAAGCCATCGTCACCGACCATGGTTCTCATTTTTGGGATTATATGATGGCAGAGATGACATCTAAGTTGGTTCTGCGTCACGACAGCTCAATGCCTTACTATCCTCAAGCTAATGGCCAAGTTGAAGCTATAAACAAGTTCCTTGTTACAATGCTTCAACGAACAATCGGGATCCACAAATCAAACTGGCATCTCATGTTGTTCTCAGCTCTATGGGCTTACCGAACATCGATCAAGAATGCAACCGGGTTTACCCCATTTCAATTGGTATATGGTCTGGAAGCCACGCTTTCGATTGAATGTGAAATCCCTTCACTGAAATTAGCTGTGGAATTATTGCCTGATACTTCGCCTAAAGAAGAACATCTCCTCTATTTAGAGATATTGGATGAAATTCGTCGCTTAGCTGCCTTGGTCATCGAAGCACAGAAGAAGCAATTCAGAGCCCATTTTGACCAATGAGTTTCTCCTCTTTCTTTCATCGAAGGTGATCTCGTTCTTCTATACGACCAAGCTCACGACAAGCTGGGGGCAGGCAAGTTCCAACCCCTGTGGCATGGGCCCTACATTGTCAAACGTGTGTTATAGAATGGGGCTTATGAGCTTATTGACTATGAAGGTTTTCATTTATCACAGCCCAGAAATAGGTTGTATCTGAAAAAATATTATGCTTGAATCATTCACGCGTGATATTTGTGCATAGGTGATTGTTTTCATTTTGTGTGCATGCTTTGGTTTGATGTGCTTTGTGAGCTTTTTCTGCTTATTGGGTCTTTTTTGCTATGCAGATGTCTATTTCCCCTTATGTCAGTTTCGCTGATGGTGCCTCTCGCAGTACCAGGAACTTGTCTTCGGCAGCCTGGGTAATTTATGATCCTGTTGGTGAGTATATTAACTTACAAGGTATTTTTCTGGGGCCAGCTACAAATAATGTCGCTGAATATAGTGCAGTTTCGGAACTATTAACCGAGGCAGTCAACCTCGGCATATGCGCATTGCTTGTAAAGTTGGATTCACAACTTGTTGTTCTTCAGCTAAACGGACATTATTCGGTTCGAAACCCATGCATTTTAAGATTTTATTTGTGTATTCGTTTACTGGAACGACATTTTTATTTCATCACTTATCAACATATACCAAGACGAATTAATGCATTAACAGATGCAATAGCTAACATTGTGCTAGATATACATTTGCGCAATTTATAAAAACATCATCATATGTACATAGACCCATGTAGCATATATATATATATATATATATATATATATATATATATATATATATATATATATATATATCATTTGTTTACAAGCCGTGTGCGTCATAAAACCCACAAAAAATAATATATGTATGTTTTGGTTACATCATGAGACAACATTTCTCTCCAAAATGTGCAGAAATAAAGCCTAAGTGCCTAGTCGGCGTGGGGCTCATGATAGCACATCACCACCTGTACCAACTGCCTCAGCAAACGGTGGATACAGCTTGGCACTCCTACAGTGTGCCTCTGGTGGGCTCGAGGTACGTCATCAAAATGGGCATAATCTGGGACCCCACGGGTGATTCCCTCTAGGTTCTGCACTAACTCCTCATCAATTCCCTCACCCTAAGGATCAAAGTCACGAGGAGTCTGCATCGCTCTTGGAGACATACTGGCGGGATACTCTGGGCCAACATCTACATCCATATGGGATTAACTATCAGAACATGCATATATACCAAAAAATCATAAAACCCATAAAAATAAAAAATGAGTATTACCAAGTTCCTCGTCCCAATCCTCTCCCTCCAGGAGTCAGAGGTATAGGTCTCTAGTGAAGTTTGTGTTGGCATAGGGCCAATCCTCCATGACAATCAACTGTCATCAGAGCTAATTAAAAAACTCTAGCCTTTAGGACATCTACTGGCCACCCCCGACTCTGGGCATCAGTGCTGCCCATTGGGCCATACATGGCTCTCTCAGTGGTGGCTCCGGGACTATAGCCTCCTAGTGCTTAAATATGGGTAATCATTCCAAGAAGAATGATACCAAAATAGACCCATACCAAAAGTGCTTTAGTTTGGTCTTCTTGCATTTGGTGAGCTGTCGTTTGATGTTCATGGTTATAGCCTCAGCCTAGTTGAAGATGGTTGGGTTCATACACTCTGAAGTAAGAAGTAATTGTGTCTTCATAGCCTCATGTGGTGCCTGCAATCCCGCGGCCCGTGTGATAGTGTGTAGCACTACTCTTAGTGCTAGATCAGGGACATTCTAGATATCCACTTTACTGCTGCCTGTTCCTTTTCGTGCCCCTGGGCACACCCTATTCATTACAATTGTCATGCTTTCCCTGGAATGCCAAGTACCAGTCAGAATAGGGACTGCACCCCTACGCGACAGTCCAGTGATGAAATGTACATCAGATACTTTCAGCTCAAGCTCTTGGTCCCGGAGTACGAACTTGTCCTGATCTTCATCCTAAATGCTGATAAGATATTGAAGCAATTCAGGCTAAGTCTTGAGACACAATTTCAGGAAGAACTTTTTGAGCCCACAATTCCTAAGAGCATTCACGCATTGTTTGTTTTCCATTTATTGTTCATCCTCTTCGATGTGTTCTCTCTCATTCCACTCAATTACCATATTTTTTCGCTTGGTACCTACATCAATTGATCATAGAAACATTGTAAGCCCCCTTGGGTATTAAAAGTTTCAATCTATTGGTTGCATTTTCTTAAATTTAAATTGGATTTTGGGTTGCGTGGTTGGCGCAACCCCTGTGTGTGTAAAACAGGGTCGATTGGCACGGGTCCATGCCCGAAACCTGTGCCAACTGTGGAGCCCTAGATTTTTCCAATCCTCCCCTAAGGGATCTCAAATGACAAATAAATGTAGTAAAATATAGCTTAAAAGATGACAAATGAAGACGGCTCTTACCTGAAATAGATGAAATCCAGATTGGTCCACTGGATTTTCCACAATCATTGCCTGAAGATCGCAAGAGAAATGGGTCACTTTTGCTCTACAAAGAGGTAAAAGTGAAAAGTAAATATTTTTTACCATTTTTGGTCTTTTATAACTTTTCAAAGTCCTAAAATAGGTTTTAAAACATATTTGTCGATATATTTTCATATTATTTTCGTGGAATATGTTTTACACGCGTCTTTTTATGCAGCGATAGGTTTTTTCACGTTGTTATGACGAAGAGACGAGTTGTATTTTAGACTTTTTCGAACTCAGTAAAAACACGAAAAAGTCACTACGGAGTCACCTTTCAGCTCTTTTCTGACTCTCTAAAACTGAAAAGATTGTCGAGTCGCTTGTCATTTTGAGCTTGTTAAATTCATTGCAAAGCGATATCTACCCAGTATACGTTTACCCCTTTTTCGGGCTGGGATAGATTATTTACGAAAAAGGAATACCCTAGCCTGTCGTGACTAGGAGGTTCTTTTAGACATATTTTTCTACGTTTTCGGATCTGTGGGACTATTTACGAAAAGGGACTGCTGAAGTTTTCTTTTCTGCCTTCTTTTCAAACTCTTTAAATATGAAAAGATGTCGAGTTCTCCCTTTGTCAGAATCATTAAACTATGATGATATCGGACTCCATCGCAATGACGTTACTCGAGTTCCCCTTCATAGGGCTCGTAAAATGTACTAGGTTGGATTTTTCCGAAGGAAAAAATTATAGCACAAGCACATGCTATCCTCTTCAAGCTTGTTTTCAAATATAATTGGGGTACTCGCCAGAAATGGTGGGGGAAAATGGAATCAAGATCATAGTCGTGTTGGCAGTATGTCACTCCTAAACATGGCACTTGTTTGCATTCGTGTCAGGTTGGGGACATCTCATCTCGTTATGTACTTGCCTCCATGGGTTTGGGTAATCTCTTTTGACCACTCATCTTCTCTTTGCCATGTCACCATGACCTCAGATCCCTTGATGTCAAATACTGCCAAATCCAGTATCGTGCCACCAATATGTTCAAGAGAAGTTTTCCTTTGCAGTTTTTAACCTCCCTCTAATTCTCTATTGGTCTTGATTCACAAACATCATATTCCTCTGTCTCGTGTTGATGATGTGTGAAACATTATGGCCCACCTTGATCAAGGTCACTTCCTGTCGACTCCTGCTCATTATCCAAGAAGTTGATCTAGAGACTCCCTTCAGGTACCTTGGAGCCTACATGCCTCAATGGCAGGTTCTTCGCACTCGTCGTAAGGTCCACATCATTGGCCTTCGATCGATTGACTCTGCGAGTGTTCGACGTTAGATCACTGTTCACATGCCATGTATTGTACCTTGTACCTTGAGAGCCATTGTCATTATTGGTGGTTTCTCTCGCGTCTGTTAACATCTTTCATCATTGGCTGGTAATCAAATGATGTTCTTTCATGTTCGACATCAGCTCACATATTTGCATGCTCGAATTTTTATTTTGTTTAGGTCGAGATGGAGCGCAATACCCTGGGTTTTTTCTGATGAAATCCAGGCTATGGGTTCTTTTTGGATTATTGTGACTTATTATATGACTCCTTTGATTGGATGGCTGCAACCATACCTGAGTCTATTTATTGATCCCTACTTCTAGATGGTTGTGTCCATACCTCAGATCTCATTGTTTATATACTCTCTTATCGATGGTTGTGCCCATGCCACATGTCATATATCCGATGTATCATTTGTATTCTTACTTGTGGTTTTTCCAACAGCAGTGTTTTGGTCGAACGAGTTCTCATAAAGCATTTCACCCCTCCCTCTCTCTCGGGCCTCATGCATTAGGGGGCATCTGTTACACAAAATTTTGTCACCATCCCTGCGATCCCTCGCCCTGCATATTGGAGGGTCTTTCCCATGATTTGTGAGTAGTGTCAAACTCTGCAAATACATTCTTTGCATCCTTCAACATAAGGACGTGATTCTTCCTGTTGAAAATTTCCTCAGAAAGCACTCAAAAACCCATGTTTTGGCATTGGCACGGGTACCCAGCTCACCCCTCGCGCCAATGGGGAAAATTTACACTAGAGGTCGTGCCAACTAGCGCTCTGTCCCCATGTTGAGCCCGCGCCAACCTTTTTTGGAATTTTTTTTAACAGATTGGAGGCAGAAGTTTCATTTAACCACCTCAGGAATGACTCATTGCAAGTGGTTAACTCGATAAGCCACGGATCTCTTCTTTTAGGAAATTGTTGATGGAACATTCTAAAAGGATAGGAATCCCCCCACGATTATAGGGATCCTAACCTCTCCTTCTCCCTCTATATAAACAAGCCTTCTCCCTTTACAAAAGCTAGCTGAACATATAGCCAAGAAGCTAAAATTGGAGAAAGAGATATTATAGCTAAGTAATCACTATAGAGAAGGTCGAACCAAGGAGGATCCCATAGAGAGAGTCCCATCTAAATTCCCGACAAGCTTTGTGAGACATGCTTCATTGGAACCCTATTGGAGGAGATAGCAACGTCGAAGCCTGGTTTTACTCTTCCTTCTTTAATTTAATATACTTGACTATGATATTGATTCCATCTCTGTGTTATGTTTATTTAATGCATGTGATTTAGTTTTATTTCTTGTGTATGTGCAGGTATCCGGGCGTGAGAATGAGTGGATCGTGATCTGTCGAATCAGGAGCGGGAGGCAGCGATTCTTCTGGAGGACACAACAGTGCAGGACCTATGGTAAGTGATCTACCAAGTATTTGTCCATTCTTAACTAGGAATTGATTTTATAGCATGTCGCATTTGTGGCTAGACCCACTCTAGGGCTAATGGGATCGCCTTTGTCCGCAGAGGGGATTTACCTCACCAACACCGGCCGACATTTCTGATATAACATGGAAAAGAAACACGGCACAATGCACCTTAGAAAGGTGCCAAAAACTTCATGCAAAATTGCGGAGAGATCTCATGGCTTTGACTCTACCTGCTGAGAGTCGAAAAAGCCTCGAAATAGTTACACATTCATTGGACGAACTAGTAAATGTGTACAAAAATCTTGGGCCAATGACTAATACATTTGTAGAAGTCATGAGAAAGAGAAAGGAAACAGTAATGGGTCTCAATAAATGGGAGGATGTAAAACAAAGAATTACAAAAGAAATGGCGAAGTCAATGTTTAATTTCAAGGAAGGGCCAAAAATTAAAATGCTAAAGGTGCAATATTTCAAGCACCCCGATATAGCTTACTATTTGTATGATAGGCACCTTGCGGCCTATGGAAGGCTCCCATGGAACGACGAGGTTCTTGTTTATTTTGCAATTTTTTTTTACGCAATTTTTTTTTTGAAAATAAAACCCAATTACAATAACCTTCCGTCAATTTTTTTTGGTCTGGGGAAAGGTCGATTGTGTGACCATAGGAGCGCTAGGAGAGATGTGGAGTTGCCTCGCCCTGAGCCACCATTGGTGAGTCGACCTTTTGGGGTCGAAACTCTGCGGTCAGAGATGGATGCGAATTCTCAAATAAGTTGAGAAGCAAGGGATGTCATCATCGACAATGTTCACAACAGATTGGGTGGAGTCGATGTTTGTCTAAATCGACAAAGAGCACGTGAGAATGCACGTGCCAATTTTGTGTATTGTATAGATGAAGAGATTGACAACATGAATTTTGAACATCTCTGAATATATGCAAAGAATTGTCGAAATGGTTGGCAAGACCTAATTCTTCATGCGGAAGAGGGCATGGGAACGGTATGTGTTGATGACCTTAGGGTTCAATTATTTTAACACATACATGTGTACAATTTGTAATAAATACATGTGTATGTACATGTATACATTTATTTGTATGTACATTAATATAATAAAAATGTATCATTATATGTTAAAACACCATTTGCAGCTGTCACGCATGATGAATGACGAAAATGTTAATATCACGTTTGAGGCGTTTGGTTCAAACAATGAAGATGGGTCTCACCATCAAGATATGTTGAAAAAAGTTAGTGTTTTTTAAGTGATATTTTTAAAATTAAATAATTGTGCACACATTTACATGTACATATATAATAATAAAATGTTTTAACAGATTCTGATTTCGTCTGATGTTTTTGGGATGGCAGTACCTTCTTATTCCTTGGGATATGTACCTTCTACTTCCTTAGGAGATGTGCCACATCCACAACAAGTATGGACAATTTTTCACTTTTAAAATTTATGTTTAAGTTATATATATATATATATATTCCACCTCAAAAAGTTCCATTAAAAATTGAGATATATATATCTATATCTTGAGTTATTTTAAATTTTTTGAATTTTAGGTTCTTGGAGATTTTCATTTGGAGCCTCTCTTAGGAGATGTCCCAAATTCACCTGCAGAAGTATTCAATTTTTCACTTATATATATATATATATATATATATATATATATATATGTGTGTGTGTGTGTGTGTGTGTTCTTTTAATTTAGTTATAATTTATAAATTGAAGTTTATTTAAGTTTTATTATAAATTGAGATCTTGATCTTGAGTTATTTTATACTTTTAAAATTTTGAATTTTAGGTTTCTATAGAAGATTTCTTTAATCCACGGACTCTAGCGATGGAGATAGGAACATCCACACCATTTCAACCATTTGAACAATTTGTCTAACTTTTTTTTTAATATTATTGAAAATAAGTTTATATATACACATGTGCATTTTAATTTGAAGTTTACTGTTGATGTATATATATATATATATATATATATATATATATATATATGTTGATATATATTTAAGTTTGTATATGTTGATGTATATTTTACAGTTTACTGTTGGAGATGTTCCCATGGGGGAAGTTGTAGCAGGCAAACAAATGGAGAGGGAAACTCATGAGGTATTGCATGATTTTTTTTTATATTTTGTTTTTTACATGAAGTTCTATATATTCTCACTCATTTTTAAAACATCAAATTTTAATGTTTGTATGTGCATTGTGTACAGGTTCCCCATGCTTCACAAGATAGCACGCAGATTGAGACTCTAATAGGAAAGACACTACATCCATCTATATTTGATGGACATGATTTGTAGATTTGATTTCAAGATTTCTAGTCTTAAATTTACTTTTTTATATATTATCTAGATGCACAGTCATATATATATAACTTGATACTTGATACTTGTGAGATCTACAATTTTTGGACATATTTTATTACAGTGTTAATATAATTTGTTTTGTTCCAAAAAGTTAAGTTTTTGATGGTTTTAGTACTTTTGGCATGTGAATGTGAAGTAATGTTGTTATATAATTTGTTTGGTTTTTAAAACTTTTAAGTTTTGGATAATTTAACTACTAGTAATGTTGTCATCTATAAATTAATGTTTTGCTTCTGAACTACATTTGGCATGTTATGTAATGATGTGTTATAATTTGTTTTGTTTTTAAAACTTAAGTTTTGGATGCTTGAAGTACATTTGGTATGTGAAGTAATGTTGTGATCTATAATTTTTTGTTAAATTAAAAGTTAAGTTTTGGATGGTTTCTATCTACATTTGGCATGTGATATAATGTTAAATGTTTTTATTGGATAGTTGAACTATAATTGGCATGGTATGTGAATTAATGTTGTGATATAATCAAAACGTTTTAAAACTCAAGTTTTGGACGGTTTAAATCTACATTTGGCATGTGATATAATGTTAAATGCTTAATGTTTTATTGGATAGTTGAACTACAATTGGCATGGCATGTGAAGTAATGTTGTGATATAATCAAAAAGTTATTAAAACTCAAGTTTTGGATGGTTGAAGTACATTTGGCATGTGAAGTAATGTTGTGATCTATAATTTTTTGTTAAATTAAAGGTTAAGTTTTGGATGGTTTCAATCTACATTTGGCATGTGATATAATGTTAAATGTTTTTATTGGATATTTGAACTATAATTGGCATGGCATGTGAAGTAATGTTGCATGATATATAATCAAAAAAATTTTAAAACTTAAGTTTTGGATGGTTTCAATCTACATTTGGCATGTGATATAATGTTAAATGTATTTATTGGATAGTTGAACTACAATTGGCATGGCATGTGAAGTGATGTTATGATATATAATCAAAAAGTTTTTAAAACTCAAGTTTTGGATGGTTGAAGTACATTAGGCATGTGAAGTAATGTTGTGATATAATCAAAAAGTTTTTAAAACTAAGTTTTGGATACCATTTCAATCTACATTTGGCATGTGATATAATGTTAAATGTTTAATTTTTTTATTGGATAGTTGAACTACAATTGGCATGACATGTGAAGTAATTTGTTTTGATATAATCAAAAAGTTTTTAAAATTCAAGTTTTGGATGGTTGAAGTACATTTGGTAAGTTTTTAAATTTTTTTTCACTCAAACAATAGTATGTAGTATGTAAAGATCAAAAACAATCTTAAGATTAATTTTAAGTATGATCAAGTGTTCTTGAAACATTTTCCCACATGATGATACCTTCATTGACCTATGAACTAAAGTAGTTCATGGGCTATATGTTCTGCCTCTTTCCCATATAAATCCCTTTAATTTTGATTGGAAATATAAGAAGTAGATATATGTTTGTTGAATTGGGGTCAATGTCATTAATGCAATCAACTAGGTAGCCTTGTTGATTTATAAATTGGTAAATTGATGACATTCAGTTAATTGCATTCTAGAACATATATATTCAGTACATGAAACATTTTTCATCAATGCACATGGGAAAACTACTTGAACAATTAATTGCATTCTAGAACATATATATATATCCAATACGTGCACAACATTTTTCATCAATGCACATAGAACATATCCGACCATTGGACAGACAAATTTTGTACTAGATTTTCAATCAGGAATAGAGATGTGGGTCAAATCCCACCAAAAGTCAGAGAAGTGGTCCGAGTCTATTGTCTGAAAGGAATATTCATACAAAATTATATTGTGGATGATTTATTTACACTATGGATACTTTTTACCAAGAAATACCACAAGAAAAACTAGGCATGCATTCAGTTCGTGTATATATCTAGTACGTGCAACATTTTTCATCAATGCACATAGAAAAAATACTTTCAATTAATTGCATTCTAGAACATATATATTGAGTACGTGAAACATTTTTCATCAATGCACATAGTAAAACTTCTAGAACAGTTAATTGCATTTTAGAACATATATATATATATATATATATATATATACATATATATATATATATATATATATATCCAATAATGTGCAACATTTTTCATCAATGCATGTATAGAAAAGCTACTTTCAGTTGATACTAGAGTGTGCATGTACCAAAACAATTTGTACATGTGCAAACACTTGCACAGATAACATAACAAGGCAGCTCAATTTTTAATTGAGTACTGGAAGTTCTAGAACATATAATCCAAAGAGAATAAATTGTTGGGCAGTTCAATCAAAAAAATTCCAATGGAATGCCATCTTCAATAATTCGTTCATGATCGGATTTTGACATTTTCCATTTCTTAATTTTCATTTTTTTCTTTGATTGAACCTTGATCAACTTTATGTGTGCTGCACACACCAAGTGACTATATTGACAACTTATGAAATCAGGTTCATAGTCTTCAAAGTAAACAAAATTCCCACTTTGATTAGTTTGTTTGAAAAAATAACCTTTCAGTATAATAGATCCTCTTTCATATGGAAATCCATGATCATTATAGTCTTCTAATAATTTCATTTTTCGTTCAGTGCAACGCATCAAATAATACTTCACATTTTCATTGTTGTCAGTAGGTGCAATTACAACAAAAACATCTCCTGCACAATAAAACAAACTTGACAAAATTATACATATTCAAATTTATTTCTAGATCTTTATCATTAGAAAGAAATTCAAATGTTACCTTCTCTAACAAGATCAAAAACTCGATCACCATCGGATGATATTGTAGTCTCCTCTGATTGCATTTCTTCAAACATTGCAACAGACATTTTTCCCTTTGTATTTAGCTCTGTATGTTTCCAATCATTCACATACATTTTGTTTTCACAAACGTCATTGGATTTTGTGTTGTCTATGCAAACATCACAAAAACAAGAATATTTTCTTTTATCCAATGCAAACACATTTCTGGATGACTTTGTTTGAATTGAATGCAATTTTCGAGTCCTTTTTATTGTTTCAACTTCATTTCCAATTGATCTATCTACGTCTTCGATTTCAATATGCTAGAAAAACCTTTATATGGAAAATTAGAAGAAGAATTTGTAAATATGATATCAAAATACAATCAAAGATAATCATTGCATGATAAATGTACAATGTTTAAAATTAGATTTCCAATATAAATTAAATTGAATGTACCTTCGCACTTCTCTTGATGGGTTTCTTTCATGGCTTAGAGCAACGATGTACCATTGAACAACTTCTTCAGCGTTCACAAGTCGGCTTGCAGAGTGGTTCATTTGATATCTTCGAAGTACTCGTTTTATGCATGCTCCTGCACCGTCATGTTCTCCTTTTCCATGGCTAGTCTCAAAGAAATTCCAACAATGTTTAATGGAGGTTTTCTTATGAAGACGACACAACCAAAAAAATGATCGTGCAGATTTGAATTGACCTGCGCATCCGTCTGACCATATCCAATTTTCATTGAATGTTATTCCACGATTTTTCAATGAATCATAAATTCTTCCAAAACAATGTTGTACAAAACATGTATCATGTGTACGATCGTCACTGATATAAAAGTGATATTTTTTAATGATATGTCGATTTTCACTCGTGCTTTCTATATGATCGACATTTTGTTCAGCATGTCTATATAGAATATGGACGAGCATGGAGACTTGGTCAGAGTGATAGTATTCACTCTGAATTTCTTTTTGTGGAACAAATGTGTATTTTTCTGCAAAATCAATCACTGACAAAATGGTCCCTGGTGGAAAAACTTCACGAGATTTTTTGAATTGCAAGTCTTGCCATCGAGCTCTATGGGAATGCTTGGTGTATTTGTAAATTTTTGCCTCAAACTTTCTCAAAAATTCTATCAGAAAAATTTCGACTTCTAGTAATTCAATTATTTTAACACTATTTGCACCTTGAATCGATGTATCGATATATTCATATCTCTTCCATTTCACTTTCATGTTGGACAATGATTGATCATTTATATCAATACGATATTTGTTTTTAAATTTAGTCAAATTTCCACAATCATCACATTTTTTACCACCAACACATTTCTTTTTGTAAAATAGTTCATCGCTTTCTCTTTCACATAGAATTTGAGATATGAAATCATAGATAGTGGAAGGAGGAGGTGAATCCTTCCATAATGTTCTACCAAAATCAAGGAATGTGTCATAATATAACTCAAATTCCACATGATAACGGCAACAACAAGTGTCGCGTACGGTGATAGGTTTTACATACCATGGTTTTTGTTAAACAAAAGCACTGATTGAAACATGAATTTCACGATTCTCTTCTTTGAACTTGTTGAAAAACTCTATCTGAGTGGTTTCCAAGAAATTTTTTTCATGTTCTTCGTACTAATTTCGTGCTATTCTTCTTCGCATCACATGCCTTGCAGTTGGCGAAACACGCGAATTGTTCTTCCAATATTCATATATTATTTTTTTAACATTTTCTCCAAGTCTATCTTTATATGGTTGCCTACAAATAGCTCTCCAACAAGCAAGTTCATCATTTACATCTATTTGCAACCGAAATTTCCAATGTTTGTGCAAAGTTTTTCGCGAGGTTCCTAATGCTCGTGCCATAGATTTTACCAAGCGATTCTCTTTAGTACTTGATGAAACCACTGCCATATGTATTGCTCTACGTACAACTGAAACATTTTTCTGTCTAGATCTTCTAATTGAATTTATAGCACTATTTATATTTTGTATCACATTTTCCTTCATTTTTTTATCTTTGGTTGATTTTCGAATACCCAATAAAGTCATAGCTTCTTTTAATTTCCTTAATTATAGGAGACCTTTCAACATTTGGGCTTGAACTGTCACATTTTCCTTTATGAAATACTTCTCAAAAATGCGGTTAACACGATATCGTATATAATGGTCAGTTTTTTTATCTCCATATGTGTGAGTGTCAACATTTTCTAACATCTCGTCATCGACATTGATTTCATCTGTAGATATTCGAATGAATAGTACATAATAAATTTACATATTCAATAAATAACTAAATTAATAAATATATGCATAATTTCAATAACACATGCATGTGTTCAACATGTATATATATATATATATATATATATATATATATATATATACTTTGTGATTCAATTTCTTCACTTGAATTTCTTTCATCATTTTCACCATCTTCAATCATTGGTTCAATATCTCTTTCACTTTCTCTTTCAAAATTTTGTATCTCATCATCAATGTTTTGAGGAATATCTCTCTCTATTTACATTGCAAAATATTTTTCAAATTAGTTCATCAAATAAAAATTAAGCTTCACATTTTGCACTAGGAAAATTTTAAATATATCAAAATCATAATATTTTCATTTACATACATGTTTCAAATTCTAGTTGAGGTTGATTTTCCCCTTCAATATTTGAGAGTGCTTCTATCTTTCTTTTGCGAGATTGTCTCGTCTCTTCTCTACATTCCTCAAGGTCTCTTTTTCAATCATATTTTCTTGTAAAATTTCTTTGATTTCCCTTGATAATAGAGTATGAAGTTCAAAAAAATTCCTTCAAAAATTTAGACAAAAACTCAATTAAAAAAAACATCATAAAAGATTTAATTTAAAAAAAAAAACTCATTTTAAAAATTTTGCAAAAAATACATACTCCAATCCAAAACACTTATTTTAAAAAATTCAAGAAAAAAATGTCTTATAAAAATGAAACGAAGTAAAAAATATTTCCTTCCAAGTCCTACAAAAAAAATTCATTTAAAAAGTTACACAAAAAGTCATTTTAAAAAATCATTATAAAAGATTTACTTCAACCCAAAACCAAACATGTCCTTTTGAAATTAAGCCCAAATCCATACTTTGAAAAAAAATGAAGCCCAAAAAGCTATATCACATACCTCAAAGAAAAGTCCTTTGAATGTACCTCCAAGAAAATTCCTTAAACCCAAAACAATTCTTTGCAAATCAGATCAAGACTTTTCTAAAATCAGAGCAAACATGTGAAAATATGCGAAAATAATGAATGGTTTCGCAAAAATTTATATTGCCATGAAATGTTTTTTTAGAGGGGCTCGGCGGTACTTTCCGACAGACAAAAAGTTAAGTAAGAGTTCAACTGAAATTTTAAGAAATAGTTCGGCCGAACTACTTTGTTGTTTGACTTAACGGGCTGTCGGTGCAAAAAACAGTTCGGCCGAACTTTGTTTAAGAGTTCGACTGAACTAACGCATCACCAGCTATGTAGAGCCAAGCCCTAAATACATTTATGCAACTTTGGACTGATTAAACTCCATGAAACATTCTGAATTAACTGTCGGTACCAAGACAAGCATTTTCAGAATTGAATCTACTTTTAGAAAATATTTACTAATTTAAATTAATTTTGTAATAAAATGGATGCAAACAATTTTTAAAGGTCATTGTGATTCAGTGAAATCAAAATTCTATATCTTCCAAAATACATTGTAAAAAAAATTGAAAAAATTATGGTACATTACATTGGTCCGTCGTCTCTAATGGGTAGCTTTTAGATTTTTAGTTTATAACTTATATGTTAAGAAATTTCTTGCGTCGCGAAACAAATTCAAAATATGCAGTTTTTCATATTGGACTAGTTCAAAAAATTCTAGTAATTATGATATTCATCCATTGGCTTTGTAAATATGACGAAACCGAAGTAGACTCTATCTGTATTTTTGTAACACATTTTGTTTCTCAAAAACAAAAAATTTCAAAGAATACAACATTACATATCAACATGACTTCTTATGAATCCGTTGATTATTAAAAAACACACACTCAAAGAAACGCTAAGTTGACATATCAAATGTGTATAAAAAAATTCCAAAAAATAAGTAATAGAAAGCTAACAAAATTTCTGACAACTCCTATTTTTATCACAAAATGAAATTCTAAACAGAAAAATTGTTTTAGCTTGCAGAAAGTTGAAGAACCAAAAAAATGAAAGTTTTTTCTCAAAAAAGGGCAAAAAGTGTAACCCAACTTCAAATTTTCACCCGTTAGTCTCACATAGTGAGCATTCTTGATAAAATTTATATTATAACAGTGGAAGAACATCACTCATGATAGTTAATCTTCATGATAGTTTAGTGAGAATCTTGTCAGACTACAAACAGATTTCTCTCAATGGAATATTGTCAAAATGCTACTTGTGTGAATTTCTACTAAATAAGTTGACTTATTTTTTACATACCTATTGATTCTTCTCTCATCTTATTGTTTCCTCTCCTCATAGACTACAAACTTGCACCTTGCTACCACATCAAGTTACAATACCCTCATTATTAGAACTGTGGATTTGACCGAAATCTCTCTTCAGTAAATCAGAGTTTATACCATATTCCAATCACATAAAAAAAATCATTAAATTTCTTTGTAGTTTAAGATGTGTCTGGTCAGGCACTTGCTATAGTCCAAGTGCTGATTCCACCGCCAACAGAATGGATGCTAAGTTTTTTGAAACTAAAGTATAGCCACCAAAGATATATATGGAAAGAATGAATGAATGCTCATGGCATCTTGTAGTGTTTTATGCGGATAGGTGGAGACAATGGCATGCGATTGGTCAATGATGCAGGTGTTTTCCTTATTTCACGGTATGACACAACATCACATCAAAACTCTATGAAGAGAGTACTAGGGGATTACCTCAACCTCAGGTTTTGCAACCCTAGTGTGGCGGGGAACTGCAGACATCATCCCCAAGGAATATCCAAAACCCAAAATCGATTATACAACAACTTTAAAATTTTGTGAAATTTTTTGTACTATCGAAACCAATGCATAAACATGAATCATATATGTCATTGTAGAGCAATAACATAATAATATACCACTTTCAATTAAATAAAACTTACAACAATTTTTTCTTTTCTATTATATTTTATTATTATATCTTATATAGCAAATAGACTAAATTAAATATTATTTTTAATAATGTTTTATTTAAATTTCTAAAACTTTTGTATGTCAATCTATTTTAATTTTTTTTTTAATATATGTTTTATTACACTCATTCATTCATTTATAATCCAATTTCTTACTAATGACCTTCCATCATTAATCCAATTTCCTGCAACCTCTCCCGTCTTACCATGAAATTGCCTTCGTTTTCACTTTTAATTTAATTACGCCGATAGGTGTCCCCCATGTTGGAATTGGCAACTTTAATCCTTTTTCTAATTAATCTTTTTTATCAGATGGTGTAGATTGAAATATTGCATCGTAGTCGCCACTAGATCAATGAATTAAATTAAAAGTTGTAACTTTCTTGCATGTTTAAATCATAATTAAATTATTTTTTTACAAAGCATGATTACAAATTTAAATTAGAGAGTCATACAAGTAATCATTATACACCTAGGAAATGGATGACTACCCGCACCTTTGATAATATGAAATGGTATAAGAGGGAATTAGTAATCCACCCTAGTTACCTTAAAACGCAAATAGATGTTTACACATAGAACACTTGGCAAATAGTTGATTACTTGTACATTTCACAATGAGATAAATGTCAACACTTGGTAAATAGTTGATTACCCATACATTTTACAATGAGATAAATGTTACATTAAAACACTTGGATTAGGCATACGTTTCACAATGTACGTTTCAAAATAAATTCACATTCTTTTTTTTCAATTCATTTCTCATTATTGATCATACGTGGTTAACAACAAGAGGCTAACAAAAACCGATAAAACACATAACAAGCTTAAGAGACTAATAACAACACATAACAATATGATGATTTTCAAATTGGAACTGGAAGAAAGGAGATATGGAAACAAAAGTAAAGTAGACAATACACACAACAAATTGGTAATAAGTCCTCAGTAGTATTATTTCATTTCATTCACAAAAAAATATTACAGTTCATATAAGTCAAAATTCTATAACCACCAACCAAACCTTTTTACATAGTAGTTTGTCACATATATACAAAAATAATAAAATTTCATTCCACAAAAGGAGTAAACCTGTTTCCAAAATTCATTATGATCTCGTGCAAGAGATGAAGCTTATCCTAAAACTTTAATACAAAGTGCTATGACATAATGAAAATAACAGCATCAAGGCAAACAATTCGAAGTGGTTTGTATGATGTGGCAGTTTATGGGAAGACTCCTCTCTTGTTTTGGTGCAACAAACTCCACAAAAAGCGTAAACAATAGTGAAAATGGACTATAGTTGTTCCTTGAATGCTGCCTGGTTCCTTGTAGAAATGTGATGGTGCTGAGAGTACTCGTAGAAAACTGTTTCACAGAAACTCTGCCGATGTTTCGTTGTTCCTTTACTTCTTTGGTGGAAAACCCTTTGTAATGGTGGAAAACTAGAAATGTTTTGGATAGAATGGTGGAGGTTCATTATATGAGAAATTACAAAGAAACCCTTTGAAAAAAATTTAATTGATAGGGGAAACGTGGAGCAGAATTAGTGGGAGGGATTATTAAATGAATGATAAGTGGGAGGAGAAAACCCTTTAGACACATATCACAATTGCAGATCGGGGTCGGAACATTTTAAACTTAAGACACAAGAGGAAAGAAATGCGATTTGCAATGGGGTGATGACGTGGCAAGGAAGTAGGGCTGATCACAAATCACATTTCAAAATTTTTATTATGAAATACAGGAGTTCAATTTTGGAACTAGCGAAGTGTGATGTGCGATGAGACGGAAGGTGGGGCCCAGACAATACCGCAAATCACACATCGCAATTTTTGATATGAGACACAAAAGTTAAACGTTCAAATTGGCGAAGTGTGATGTGCGATGAGAGCGGAGGGTGACGTGGCATAACAAATAGTTGGATCACCTACAAATCACACATCGGAAGTTTTGAGGGAGCGAAATTGAATGCGGTGAGTGAAATTTGCGAAAATGTGATGCGAAAAGGTAGGTGGGGCCCTCTAAACGACTTTTCAAAGAAAAATGTGAAAACTTCATTAAGTTATGGTCATATGATAAAAAGACGTCAGAATGATAATAAAAGGGTTTATGACAAATTCAAGGCGTATCAAAGGGAAATATGGGTCCCAGACCATACCGCAAATCGCATTTCGAGGGTTTTGTAGGAGATGGCAATTGTACGTGAATAGAAGTTAAAACTGCGAAGAGCCGATTACGATGAAAGGTAAGGGGTCCACAATGTTTATTAAGTGTAGTAAGTTATATCATATGATATATGATATTACCAAGTTTTGTTGTGGTGCAGGTAAAAGCTATCATAAAATAAATATATGGTAAGTTTAAAAGGAAATATGATATGATTGTTAGAGGGTGTGCGAAGTTGCTTTTTAACTATAAAAATAGGATTTTATTAGTTAAAAAGGATTTTTGGAAGAAATGAAAGGCTGGACTTCAGGTTTTTTGGAAAATAAGGAAAGGATTGAAGAGAAATGACGAAAATGGTGACAAGGATGTGAAAGAATTGAATCATAAGGAGCTAGAGGCCAAGAAAAAATGACAGAGAGGGAAGCTTTGAAAGGAATCAAAACCAATTCTAACACGTTCATTCTCCTTCACTTCATTATATTTTCGTCTTCCTCTTATGGCTTGGTAGCTAGCATTTGTGGAATGAAGAGATTGGGCAATGGTAGATCAACAATATACATGATCAAAAAAATCGTCAAAATAAAGTAGATAGCTCATGATGGTACAAATTGACCGTTATCCCTACGATAATCACTCGCATTAAGCACACACTATCAATGGGATTTTCTAACAATTACATTCAAGGTGATGAAAATGAAATTAATTGTGATTCAAAGAACGTGTCTGTGCCAAGTTTCCCTAACGATGTGTCAGAATGCCACCTAGTAGTGTACACAGTGAAGGAGGAGTAGTTGCAGGAGAATTTTGTTATTCCAGTGGCATATTTGAACGATCCTCTCTTTTCCAAACTCCTCCACAATGCCGAAGAGGAGTTTGCCCTTAAATATCACAGCAGTGGCCTTACCCTTCCCCGTGACCCATTTGTTTTCGCACATATCATTCACCTCTTGAAAAATGCCCCCTTCATCATGATCGATTAATGGTGTAAAATGCAACTAGTTTCTCTTATGTTGTGTGGGCATGTTCAACATCACATATTCATTCACATGCCACCTCATGCAATATTGTTAATATCAAAAGAAAAATAGTAATTATATATCGATCCACTTCATTTTCTTTGTAATGGTTGTCTCACAATATAAATACATTACATTCAATATGTATTTAAAATATGAATCCAATTTTCTATATATCTAAAAAAATAAAACATTTCAAATTTTTCCATGCTAAACAAATTCAAAATTAAAATAAATTTATATTAAGTACAAATAAATATTGTTTTAAACTATATGTAACATAATACACTAAATTAAAGTGGGTGAAAACCCATCTTTATCCAACATTATAGTCAATAATGTAATTCAATAATATAAAAGAGAGAGTTTAGATGTGAAATCTGAAATAGGATGAACTATACAAACCATTCATCCACTACTTTTGACGCCGAAAATGGTAGGTTGTGTGATACCGTTGTTCAACAATATAAATGCGTAACCAAAGCCATGTGATAGCTTTGTAACCTCCAATTTATAATTTATGTCTCGCAATGGTGGGAAAGTCGTGTTTCTCATCCAAAAAAACCAACCATGTCTTCATGCGGAAAAAGGGTGTGCGAGGAGTGTAGGAGAAAGGGTGTGTGGAGAAGTGCTGGAGAAAGAGTGTGCCGGGAATGTGTGTAGAGCAAGGGACAAATTTTCTTTTCAATTTAAAAGTTTACAAGATGGAAAAGTCTCACATATGTAAAATATGTTCTACTAATAACTACCCAACAAGACATTGACTATACTACTAAGTAGCTATCCTTTTGGTTTATCATAAATTAATTATTTACAATTCTTTTTTATTTTAAATATATCAAAATGTTTGTTTAAAAAGATTGAGTAGAAATTTTTTAATAACCTTTTTTTAGAAAGTAATTAATGAATTTAAGTTGCTAAAAAAGTTAGTAAATATAAATTAAAAATGAATTTTAAACATAACCTTTTAAAGTAATAAATAAATGTCTATATATATAAAGGTGATATTTAATATTTATATTTTTTATTATATATATTATGTTATATTTAGAGTTTACTTTGTTTATTTTTATTAGGAATTTGGCTTTTGTGATCCATAAATTGTGTAAGAATTTTTTTTCGGTGAAAATCACATGTAAGAAATTTTTGCCGATGCATTTCCAACCAGCCAGTGTGGTTCATCATCAAGACAAGATGAGAAATCTGAACAAGAAACCTAATTAAATAGACAAGAAAACTCCAACTAGTCGTTGTAACATAAAGCCTAGTTTGACTAAAATAATAAATTAAATTAAATTTCATCAAATCAAATTATATTTTATTATATTTAATTTAAATAAAATTTAATATTAAGGTTTTAATTTAAATCTAATTCAATATTAATGTTTTCTAATACATATAATGTTAAAATAATTTTTTATTTTTTATTTTAATACTTTGAAAAAAAATAATAAAAACAAAAATTTTAAAAAATGAAAAAATAAATTTTAAATTTTAATAATCATAAAATAAAATAAACCAAATAAAATAAAAATAAATACTAATGATACAAACAAATAAATAAATAAATAAAAATGGTAAAAATGAATATAAAAATAATAAATAATTTTTTATATAATTTACTTCATAGCTAAATAAAATAATACAATAATAAGGAAGAGACTATATATATATATATATATATATGAATGATACGTCCAAAAAATCATAAAAATAAATCAAAAGGTACAAACAAAGAGAAAGACAACGGGAGCTAGAGGGAGCACAAAAGGAGGAAAAAAGAAAAAAAGAAACTAAGAGTGAAGGGCGGGAATCCAGCATCTACTAACAGTCCACCCATCATTCCTATTAAGGTTCACTGGCCTCTTTTGAATTTCCAAAGCTTCCCTCAACTTGCGGTAGTGGAAATGATCAATCTTTACAATAACCTCAACATTCTCAATACAGATGTGATGATTTGTCTTATCCACATGTTTATCTTTGTTATAATGAAACATAAAATATTAAAGAACATAGTACCACAATTTAAAATAATAAAAATAACATCTTCAAAAATTAGAAGTAATGTATAGTGAACATAGTACAAAATTTTAAAATAATAAAAATAACATCTTAAAAATTAGAAGTTATATATATAGAAATAAAATAGTAATATTAAAAAAATTATTTTATAGTTTATAGGTTTTAAATTAATTATAAATGAATGTATTGTTAAAATACTTCTTACCGTAAGTCACTGATTCACATATATATATATATATATATATATATATATATATATATATATATATATATATAGATATATATATATATTATTTAAAAAGTTACTTAAAATTGATTTTATTATAGTTTTTAAAAATAAAAAATAATTATATATAGAAGCATAATTTTTGTATAACTGTTTTAAAATTTTATTTATTAATATTTCATATTAACATCTTTGATCACTAATCTATTTATTTTAAATATAATTATATATTTTTTTAATTTATATTTCTATTTTATATCTATGAAATGGGAGAGTTTTATTATTTTCTTTTTTCTGTTGAGTTTGTAAAATTGGAAGTGGAGATGTCAAATTATTCTTCTCTTAAAACTTAATTGACCAAAAAGTCAAAAACTTTTACTAGAGGAGTTGGTTCCTCAATATGTGGGATTGTTAGGGTAGAGTTTTTTTTTCCAACTAATTTGATTAATATAGTAATCTGTTTTAACTAAAAATTGAATTCATAAAATATAGATGAGAGAGTGAGCATGATAGAGGATTTAGTGTGAAAAGAAGTGTTATAGAGTGGTTTTATTATTACCTTTTTAATTTATGTGTAAATGTCTTTCAAATTACCTGCTATCATATATTTTTATATGTTTGGGCATGATTAAATAATTCTATAGGGGCGTGCATTAAAACTTCTACATAATCCTATGATTATGACTACAGTAAATATGCCTACACATGTAAGAGAGTATTAGTGAGACTAGACGAAGACAAAACTTAATATTTGTTGGTAAATCCCTATTTCGGGACAGATTCCCCGAAAGGAATCACCTGTAAGATCTTACAAGTGACTGGATTTTTAACCAATGGGGAAACTTGGTTTGAAACAGTTGAGACATACTGTTTAGTGGTAAGAGACAGAGAGGAAAACTACATTTGTCATCGAAATTCCCATCTTTGAGGTCATTGCAAGTGGGGGTTGGTCAAAGATCGAGACAGACTTTAAATCATCAAGGTCATCAGTTGACAGATCTTGGAGAGGTGGCATTTGGCGAGAATTTTTCCAGTCTCAAAGGTTTATTTCCCCGGAAATCCAAGTGGGGGTTTCTTAGAAATGAAATTTGGTGACTGGCTACATGATCATCGGGGTTCTATGGCCTCAGGGTTAGTACTTGACAAGAAATTGTGGTGGCATGTAACAGAGAGGAACCTTCGTCCTAGAGTTTGTCTTCCCATAGATTTTGAAAGCAAGCCTTTTGTGCTCAATTGAAAAACGTTTCATGGGGTTGTGGTTGTATTACCCTCCTCGTAATCATAGGTGCTAATGCTTAATTGGCCTATGCGTATATATTGTATGTAATGCCTTGAGCTTAGTGGTTTTGGGTATTCACCCCTTCCCCTTGGTTTATGTATATATATGTACTCTTCCATCACATAGGTTGGGACTTTGGTAGATTTTAACTCCATATTTGGTTTATGACACATATATATTATAAAGTGTTGAACTCGATGGTTTTATAAAGGGTTCTTCCCTTGGAATTTATTATAAAAGTTTTAGATTTTGTGGTTTTGTATAAGTCCCCTTGGATGGCACCATTGCGGTATTAGAGCATGTTCTGCATCTAGCGCTCAAGAAATAAATAGATAATTATGGCTCCGAGAGTTCACAGAGTTGGAAGAGGAGGCCAAAGAGGACAAATTCATGCACAAAATCTTGAAGTGATGTGAGTTATGTAACGATTGGAAGAAAGAATGGAGGCCATGGAAATAGGTAGAAAAAGAGATCATGAAGTTGGAGATGTAAGTGAGGAAGAAGAAGAAGAACTATTTGAAGAACTAGAAAAAGTTAAGGTATTGAAGGCATCTTTAGGATCTATTTCAAGGCCAAAGCATGAAGTATCTACTTACAAGGGTGGTAAGAATCTAGAGGATCTTATGGATTGGATAACATATTAGGAGATTGACAAGGAGATCAAATAATTTTTTCTATCGCTAAATTGAAGGGACATATAGTTGTATGGTGGGATGGTGTGAAGGCTAAGAGGAGAAGGAAAAACAAGCAAAAGATCAAGAGATGGGATGATGATTTCAAAGCTCGGAGGTAAGTTCTTGCCTAAGTATTATCAATTCACTTTATTTAGAAACATGAAAAATCTTAGACAAAGTTTAATGGTAGTGAGGGAGTATGCAGAGGGATTTTATAAGGTGAATATCAGGGTTGGATATGTAGAATATTTTGTAGGGAAGAAAACTAGCCTACATAAGTGGCCTTATGTTAGGTCCCTATAATACTAGGTGTATCCCCTTATTATTATTATTATTAGTGTAGCCCCCTTATTGTTATTGATGTGACCATGTAGCCCCCATATTGCTATTTTTGTGACCCATAAAAGGCCACTGTTGTTATTTTTGTGCACTTAAATTATTCTTGTTATGTCGACTCTGATTATATTGTGACCCTTTATACTCTTATATATATATAGGAGGTTTAGTCCTTTGAATCATCTAAGAATTGTTCATTTATGTAAAAGGGATTTCCCCCTCGAAGAGGATTTTTTATAAGGTATTTATCTATTATTTCTATTGTTTTGTGAGCTGGTTGAATAAAATTTGGTATCAAAGCTTGGGATTCTAGGGTTTCACTTCTTCAAAAAGGTCATCTTGGAATTTTCACTATAATATTTTTTATACGAAGCTTCAGAAGCTGAAATTTTTCTAGGTGGAGCCAAAATCATGGTGAACTTCGTGTAAAAATGTTAGATATTGGTTTGTTATATTTTCAGCAATATGATCTCGGGAAGTTACGGTTTTCGCAGGCTCCAAAATTTAGTCTCAAACAAGGGATTTAGGGAAAATCATCATAACTTCTGTTTAAGACATCATATTTTAATTCTGTAAAAAGTGGCTGAAAGTGCACAGAATATAGTTTTTCGTGTAGCAATTTCAAAGCCGAATGTTGAAACAATGACATGTTGAACTTCGTACAAGTTAGATCTACTTAACTAGTCAATAATCAGTTCATCGTGGGAGATCGGGTATATCTCTTTCTCGAAGACTCCAATCTTGGTCTGACTTGTGAGGTTGGAACGAAGACTTAAAGGGCTACCATAGGACGAAATGTTAGATCTTGGAGATCTAAAATGAGAGAGATACAACACATTCAAGATCGAGCACCTATAAAGCAAGAAAAAAGGTGTGTATTTTTTTTTAATTTCATAAAATTTGTATGAAAAATAAGTTTAAAATGATTCTAAGGGCATACTGAAGCATATATATCGGTATTGGGTTCTAATATTCCTCCCCCAAAAAATAATTCCACACCCATTAATCCCTCAAAAATATCTACTATGACGCATGAAGAGGAATAATTGCAGTATGTAATATCAAAATTACGGGACCAAGTGCAAAAAATTTTGGTCTCACAAAGAGCAACCGAAGATGAACTAAAAGAGAACATGAATGATTTAAAATTAGACATAGAAGATAATATGGATGTTTTGAAGAATGACATGGAAGCTAAAATCAATGGTATAGAAACAAAACTTGAAGGTTTGAAGGAAGGTTTGACAAATTTGCTACAATAAAATCTTCCTAATGGTGAAAAGGTAGATAGGAAACTCATGACGAGAACAAAATAATTGTTAATCATGATTTCATAGAATCTAGTGTTGGATTGAAGACCCACCATATTCTAAAGATCGATATGAGGAAGTCTTATGGCAAGGATCCTGTAACATGGATACTACAGATGGAGCAATATTTTGATCTCCATATGTGAAGAACACATAAAATGTACACCTTGAAAATTTATATTTAGAACCCAATCAGTTTGTATGGTATCAATGGATTTTCTCTCGTAAATAAATTGTCACTTGTACAATTTTTATGGAGGAAATGATAGCACATTCTGAGGAAACAAAGAGAAACACCTTCTTTAGAAAATTGAAAAATCTCAAACAAAATGGTTAAATGGTGGAGCACATTAAGGTCTTCCAAAAATTGAATATAAGGGTAAATGAAATTCCAGAGGAGCATAGGTTTGATCTCTTCATAGGGACTTTAAAGGATAACATCCAACATGAGGTTTGCCTTTGGGAACCCGATTCATTAGAGAAGGCATTCAGGTTGGAAATAAAAATTGAAAGCAAAATTATGGCGACAAAGAAGCCTACCACTCATAACTATAAATATGGAAGTGTTACTACTCCTAGCCTTCCACAACCTACAAGGTTGACACCACAACAATTGGAAGAAAAAAGAGAAAAAGGCCTTTGTTACAATTGTGATAGAAAATGCACTTAAGGCCATAAGTGTGTTGAGAAGAAATTATTTTACATAGATTATGAATAGGAGGAAGAAAAGGAAAGAGAAACTTCAAAAGAAGAGGATATACACCAAGAACCAACCCGAAGAAATGAATCCGACCATATCTTGTAATTATTTGGAAGGAATTACCACTCCTCAAACTCTCAAGATAGAAGGACATATCAATAATTAAAAAGTAATAGTACTAATTAATTCAGGTAGTTCCCATAATTTTATTCATTGCAAGAAAGCAAAGGAATTGAATTGCTTCCTATATCCAACACCAAAGTGTCAAGTGATGGTTGCAAGTGAAGAAACTATAAATTGCTCTGGAAAGTTCCATAATATCAAGCTAACCATGGGGAAATATGTATTGAATATTTCAATGCTTTCCATTCCAATGGGTGGTGATGATGTTGTACTAGGAGTCCAATGGTTGCAATATTTGGGTACAATAGCTTTTAATTTTAAAGAAACTTTCTTGAATTTTTTTTAGGAAGGAAAGGAAGTTGAATTAAGGGGTATCACAGGTAAACTAGGAAAGATAATCAACTCTAATGGCATGAAAAATCTTATAAAGAGACAATAACGAGGCGTAATTGCACAATTATGCTCACTAGAGGCTCAAACATCGAAATCATCTATTTCTCCAGATCTCCAAAAGGTCTTGGACAATCATTCCAAGGTATTTGAGACTCCCAAAGGCCCATCCCACATATTCGTAATCATAATCATTCTATTCATTTGATTCAAGGAATTTTTCCTCCAAACATCAAGCCTTAAATATTTCCCTATACCCAAAAGAGTGAAATCCAACATATGGTTGTAGAAATGCTAGAGGTTGGTATACTATCAACCTAGTCAAAGTTCTTTCTCTGCTCCGATAGTATTGGTGCACAAGAAGGATGGATTGGGAGGATATGTCCGAATTATAAAGAGCTCAACAAGCTCACTATTAAATATAAATTTCCCATTCCCGTTATTGATGAATTATTGGATGAACTACATGGAGAAATTACTTCATCAAGTTGGATCTTCTTTCAGGATATCATCAAATTAGAATGAAGATTGAATACATTCTGAAAACAAATTTTAGAACTCATGAGGGTCATTGTGAATTTTTGGTCATGCATGTTGGCCTTACCAATGGACCTTGTACATTTCAAGGTTTAATGAATTCCATTCTCAAACCATTACTTAGAAAATTTGTGTAAGTATTTTTTAATGATATGCAAATATACAACAAGCCTTGGAAGGATCATGTTCAACATGTTGACAGGGTGCTCAAACTGTTGGAGGAGAAACAATAATATGAAAAAACATCCAGATGTTTCTTTGGAGTACAGGAGGTGGAATATCTGGGTCATATTATATCTCATGATGGTGTTAAGGTAGACCCTAACAAAATTAAATCCATTAAGGAATGGAAAATCCCCACAATCATAAAGCACCTGCAATGATTTCTCAGGCTGACAGGGTATTATCACAAGTTTGTTGATAATTATGGAAGAATAGTAGCACCTATAACGACATTACTGAAGAAAGTTGTATTTTATTGGACTCCAGAAGAAACTAAGGCTTTTGAACATCTTAAAGAAGCAATGTGCCACGTACCAGTCTTAGATATGCAATACTTCACAAAAAACTTTGTTGTGGAATGCAATGCCTCAGGGAATGGAATTGTTTCCATTTTAATGCAAGAAGGAAGGCCCATTGTTTTTTAAAGTCATCCAATCAAAGGAAAGTATTTACAGAAATATATTTATGAGAAGGAAATGTTGGTAATACTACATGCACTAAAGAAATGGCGACCTTGCCAAATGGGAAGACACTTCATGGTAAAAATATATCATGATAGCCTTAAATACTTTTTGGAACAAATGTTATCTTCAGAAAAGTAGTGAAAATGGGTTACAAATATGTTAAGTTATAACTTTGAAATCATCTACAAAAAAGGGAAAAATAATATTGTTGCAGATGCACTCTCAAGAAAGGATGAGGATGTCAAATAATTTCTTTGTGTCATTTATATTATCTAACAGGATTTGATAACCAAAGTAAGGGATGAATGGAAGAATGACAAAGAAGTGTGGACACTCATTCAAAAGTTGCAGCAAGATCCTAGTATATATGATACATTTGGCTGGAAAAATGATTCATTATGGTACAAAGACGCTTATATATTTATAGGAATTCCAAACTCAAACAAAATATTATGTTGGAATTGCACATCTCTCCTTTAGGAGGGTACTTAAGATTTTTTAAAAATTACCACAGGGTCAAGAAGGATTATGCTTTGGATGGCCTTAAATCTGATATTCAAAAGTTTGTGGCAGAATGTTTGGTTTGCAAACAAAATAAATTTGAGACAATTAGGACCCTGAGTCTGTTACAACCTTTATCCATTCCAAGTCAACATTGGGAGGAGGTTTCAATGGATTTTACCACAGGTTTAACCAAGTATCAAGGAAAAAAAGTCATCATGGTGATATTTGATAGGATTACCAAGTATGCACACTTTTGTGCATTATCTCATACATTTAAAGTCAACACACTTGCTACTGCATTTATGGAAATAATTCAAAAGCTACATGGAAACCCAAATATTATTGTAAGAGAAAGAGATCCCATTTTTACAGGAAATTTTTGGACAAAATTATTTTCTTGTTTGGGAACTAAATTAGCTCATAGCTCATCTTATCATCCTCAATATGATGGGAAAACTGAGATAGTGAATAAATTTTTCGAAGGATATCTTCGTTTCTTTGTATATGATAAAAAAACATAATTGGTCAAGTGGTTACGTATGGTTGAATGGTGGTAGAACACTTCCTTCCATACTGCAGCAAAAATGACCCCATTTATGGAACTTTATGGATATCATCCACCTTCCATCACATCATATTTAAGATAAAATTATAAGGCTCAAGCAATGGAAGATCACATCGAGCATCAACAAAAAATTCTCCAAATATTAAAGGATAACCTCACTTTGGCGCAGAATCGAATGAAACAACAGACATATCAACATCGCAACGAAATAAGTTTTGATGTAAGTGACTAGGTATTTTTATAGCTATAAAAATACAAACAAATGTCCCTCAAGAAAGCTAAGAAGGATAATAAATTATAACCAAAGTATTATGTTCCTTACAAGGTGTTGCAAAACATTGATACTATGACATACAAATGGGAGCTTCTTGCATCTTCCCGAGTGCACCCACTTTTTCATGCTTCGTTCTTAAATAAGGTTATAGGTGACAAACTTCCAGTTCAAACAATATTTCCAAAACTTGATGAGGAAGGAAAAATCATATTGGAACCTGAAGTAGTCATGGGAAAAAGAACTTGATAGCTACAAAATCAATCAATTTCAAAGTATATCATCAAGTGGAAGAAATTACACGCTGAAGATTCGACATGGGAGGATAAGAATTTTATATAGAATCATCCAAAGATACTCAAGCATTGAGGAAAAAAATATTTTGAAGGAAGGGGGCATGTTAGGTCCCTATAATACTAGTGTATCTACTTATTTTTATTATTAATGTAGCCCCCTTATTGTTATTTTTCTGCCCATGTAGCCCCCATATTGCTGTTTTTGTGCCCCATAGAAGCACACTATTGTTATTTTTATGCCCTTAGATTATTATTTTTATGTCAAATCTCATTATATTGTGACCCCTTAGACTCCTATCTATAGAAATGAGGTTTTATCATTTGAATAATCTAAGAATTATTCATTTATGTAATGTAAAGTAGGTTTCCCCCTTGAAGAGGATATTTTCTAAGTCATTTATCTATTATTTCTACTGTTTTATGAGCTAGTTGCATAACTCCTTATGTTATATATCCAAGATGAAATCAGTGTGTTATCACCCATAAATGTTAGAAGCATATTGGTTAGCTTTTAAGGATAGGGATAAACATGCAAGGAAGCATTCTGATAAATTAAAAGGCATTGCTCGAGGAAGAGGACAACAATGAAATAAAGGAATATCTACATTACAGAAGGAAGGATATAGTAGTTCAAGCCCATAACAACAGTTAGAAGGAGGCTCCAGAGGAAAAATCCTTTTCCAAAGGATGGGGAAGAGGAAAAGGAAGAGAGATTAGGTGCTACATATGTGGAAAACTTGGACATATTCCATATGAATGTCAAAAAACCAAAGACACAAACTAGAGGAGTTTTTTTGTTTCCCTAGTAGAAGAAGGGGAACCAAAGGTACAAGAGGAAAAAAATTTACCAGAGATAGGAGTCTTTATTGCTTAAGAAGTTGTTGTTAAATCCCGAGAAATAATTTGTTGAACCAACTCAGAGGAAATCCTTGGTCAGGATTGTTTGTAAAGTCTAGGAGAAATGCTACAAAGTGGTTATTTATAGTAGCAACATAGACAAATTGGTGTCCATAGAAGTTGTGGAGAAGATGAGTTTGAATAGGATGAAGAATCCAACACCTGATAAGGTGTCATGGCTTCAAAAAGGTCATCAATTTTTGGTGAATGAATAATGTGAAGTGGAGTTACAAATAGGTAGCTACATGGATAAAATCTTTTGTGATATCATGTCGATGGATGTATGCCACATTCTATTGCATTGACCTTGGAAATTTGAAAGGATTGTTACACATGAATATGGAAAAAAAACACTTACAAGTTTCAAAAGGATACCATAAAGCATACCATGTTTCTATTGCAAGAAGAAGGGACATCAAAGAATAATGAACCAAAGTCATTGTTATTGAGTGGGAAATAATTTTTGCAACAGGTGGAGGATAATGAAGTAAACTTTTCTTTAGTTTCAAACTTATAGTAATTCTTACTTCAACTACTATGACAAACTTTCCTTTTGAAATTCAATACATGTTGAATGAATATATTGACATTGTAGTAAATGACTTTCCTAATGAGTTTCCACCTGTAAGAAGTATAAGTCATCATATTGACTTGATACCACGAGCAAGTCTACCAAAAAAGGTTACATATAGAATGATCCATCAGGAGAATGAGCAAATTAGAAAACAAGTGCAGGAGTTTCTAGATAAGGGATTGATCAGATAGAGCTTTAGTCCATATGCAGTGCCGACAATGTTGACCCCTAAGAAATATGGTTGTTAGCGAATGTGCACAGACTCCAACACATTGAATAAGATTACAATTAGGAACAAATTTCCTTTACCCCACATAGATGATTTTCTATACTATTTAATTGATGCTAGTTGTTTCTCTAAAATTTATCTGAAGATTAGGTACCATCATATTAGGATTAGAGAAGGAGACAAGTGGGAATCTACGTTTAAAACCAATGATGGCTTGTATGAATGGTTGGTTATGCCATTTGGACTATCTAATGCACCAAGTACCTTTATGAGATTTATGAATGATGTGTTAAAGGAATTCATAGTAAAATTTATAATAAATACGTAGATGAACTCCTAATTTATAGTCTCTCTAATGAATAATTTTTGAACCGCTTGAGGTATGTTTTAGAAAAATTACAGGGAGAGAAATTGTTAATCAAATTGAAGAAATGTTCATTCTTGAATACCTAGCTTGTTTATCTAGCCTTTTTCATATCTAAATATGGCTTAAAGATGGACCCCAAGAAGGTAAGAGCTGTTTTTTATTGGCCCTCTCCTAAAATAATTTTTGAAGTTAGAAGTTTTCATGGTTTTGGTAGTTTTTATAGGAAGTTTATCAAGAATTTCAGCAGGATGAGTGCTCTAATTGTGGAGAATATAAAGAGGGATAAAAAACCATTCAAGTGGAATACTGAAGCTAAAAAGGGATTCCAACTATTAAAGAAGAATATCACAGAACAACCTGGTTTGTTCTTTCCATATTTCAACAAATATTTCCAAGTGAAGTGTGATGCAAGTGGAGAAGCCATTAGTTGGGGTGAGTTGGGAAACCAACTTCCTGGGGTCGTAACTTGGTCATATTATATTCGTTTGATGTGTATAATACCTAGTTGGAAATATCTCTCAGGAGAATACAACTGCTGACGCGATTTATTTAAAATAACCAAAGGAATCATGCCCAAAAAACGTCATTTGGTGCCTCAAAATGGCTCTGGAAATTCAGGACCCGAAAAACTACTAAAAATAGTAAATAAGAAAATCGATGAAACTAACTAGGTGGAATAGGTGGGTGGACACCAGTATCCACCTAGATCATTCACCCCCCCCCCCTTAGGAAGCAATGGCCCCCATTGCATCCAGATTCTCCATGAGGTGGGGAAATTTCTGTTGAACCTAGTCCCTCGTGAACCACTTTCCCTGGTGAAGGAGTTGGCCTGATTTGACAACCCGATATAATTGAATCTTCTGCTAGAGAGTGATTTTAAGCTATGTTTCCATGATTCGATTAGTTGTAGCATATTCCATGTAGTCTAGATTTAACTCTATCGAGGTGATTTGTTTTGCAATATCATATGTGTCCAGTAATGATGGAAAGTATGATCGAAGGCAATCCACATTGAACACTGGGTGTGGGCCGAGGAATGGGGGAATGATAAACCCAAAAGCGTTATCTCCGACATCCTTGGTGATGGTGTATGGACCATATCGGAGTGGGCATAGCTTGCAGCGAGGTCAAAAGAGGGTTCCTTCTTCAAATGCAACCAAACTTTGTCGCTCACCTCGAACTTGTGAGGCATCCAATGTTTATCATGCTGCTGCTTGTGCTTGGCATTAAATTTCTCCAAGATGTCGTGGACCTGCTAGCAGGTGTGCTGGATGGGTTTAATAAATCTAGTTGCTTTATCAGCCATAGAAATTACATGTGTGGATCTTGTATGTTTGGTTGCATGAGGTATGGAAACATCAAGCATTGGCAAACCTACGGTCAGATCAATGGAGTGCTTGACCTAATAGTGTAGAGGAACCTATGTGGGTGAGGAGAAAATGTCATTTTATTCCTCCATGTATTTGTACATCTGATGTTGTCGTGCAAGGGAGCCTTATTTGGAGGTTGTGGCCACAATCTTCTTCTTCCCCTGAGGGTGAATCATAATGAAAACAAATTTCTTGGTTTGGGAAAAAACTTACTCCATTTCTTTGCAATATTCAAATAGATGGCGGAAGGTGGTACTACCTCCAGTATCTTGTACAACTTATTTCCCAAAGTAATAATAACATAACAAGGACTAGACTCATACACAACATGTAGGTTCCACAAGTATGTTTTACCTAATAATACATCATACACGTCAAGAGGAGAAACATCACACACTACCTCATTCGTGAAGGGCTTGATGTTGTATGGAAGGCGGCACTTCTGGCAGACACAAATATCTTTTCATCGGTGATGCCACCCAATTATATATGGCTGCAGGTGTGTTCTGGTCGGTAGGTTGAGCTGCTTCACGACCTTTGTTGAAATGCGGTTCTTTTGGCTTTCACTATTGACAAGGAATTGTGGTGGATAACCCTCCACCCACATTTGGGAATGGAAGAGGTGTTCCCCCTCTCTGGATCTTTGGGTTCCTCCTTCTAGATCTCAGTGGTGGAAATAGTGGCACTGAGTTCTAAATCAATCATTTGCTTCCCTTTTTCATTCCCCTTGTCTGGTTTTGACTCGGAATCAAAACATGCATCTGATTTGGATGCCTTAATTTCGGCCACCAGCAACTGTCACGGTATGACACTCGCTTGTTTTGTGAATGGAGATGTTATGAAATTGAAACCACTTCCCTATGTCCTTATTTGTTTTTTTGGTGTTGTTCTGAGTCACCCCGCTTTGTATTTTCCCCTTGTTCTATGGTTTGAGGGTGCCTTTCCCTAGCTTCGGATTCGTGGATCCAAAGTCTCGCTTCTTTTACTTAAGTTTTTGCTCGATATTTGTGGCATATCGATATGTCATGCCAAGCAAGGTAATATTGAGGAACTCCATCTCCTCCTGAATATATCTATGTAAAAAACTGCGGTACTTGAGCACTAAATTTTTCTATCAATATTTAATACCCAACTTTTTGCACATGGTATGGAACAAATTCGTCAGTTGGTGCACATCTTGATCCCTTTGTTGCCGCAACATGGTCCATTAATGGATGTACTTTTCCTCATAGCTCCCCATGGGGTAATATTTTTCCTTGATTCCATATTGGAACAAATTCCAAGTGGGTGCAACCAAGAACAGAGAGGGTTCCCTCAAGTCCTTTTGCTCACAATAGGTTTCCCACTAGTTTTTGACATGGGGGCCGACTTTGAGGAGTGAAAACGTAATATTTTCTCGATCGGAGAAATCATGGACCGTCGACAAGCACCCTTCTAGAAAATTCAACCATCTATGGCATCTGCATCTATCTGGCTTTCAAATACAGGAATTTAAAAGTTTATTTGTACCTTGAGAGGAGTGGCGTCTCCAGAGTGGATGCTGGATGTAGATGCGCCACTGGTGGGAATTCGTTGAAGCATCTGGGAAAATGTATCCATCATTGCATTCCTTTGTTTCTAGAGGGCCTCCTCAAGAAATATTTTGATAGGATATCCTGCTCCCTCATCCTTCTTTTCTTCCACCATGGGAGGTCGTCAAGGTTTGCGAGGTTGATCTTGCAAAGGTTCAATCAGATCGAGCCCTAAATCCTTATATCCTAACCTCGTTGGGGACATGAAAAGAAAGATCGAGAAAGAGAAGACCACTCTGATACCACTGATCTAGATTTATGCAGGAACAAAATAAAATACATAAACAAACATAAACACTGAGATGCAGCAGGAATAACACTTCATTCCATTAATATCAAATACTAAAAAATGTGTATAGATAGAATAGCAAAATAAACTAGCCCATGCGATGGTAACTTATCTCTGAGAAGACATGTGGCAGATACATGCCTCTAAAATGTGTTAAAATGAGACTCAAGGGCCTTTTTACTATTTAACAATAAGATAAAACCCTAAACAAAAAAAACCTTAATCTGAGGAGATGTAACACCAAGCGTTTATGGGCCATGTTGGGGTTAATCGGGCAGCCAACTTCCCGGGGTCGTAACTTGGTCATATTATCTCTATTTGACACATATGATACCTTGTTGGAAATGTATATCTAAGGACTACAGCTTCTAATATAATTTATATGAAATCATCAAAGGAATTATGCTCGAAAAAATTATTTGGTGCCTAAAAATGGCTCCAAAAGTTCAAAACCTAAAAACTCCTAAAAATAGTAAATAAGAAAATTGATGAAACTAACTAGTATGAATATGCAGGTGGCCACCAATATCCACCTATATCATCCTCCCCCCTTAGGAAAAAAATTTCTACATTGCGTGCAAAGCCTTCATGAGCTGGGGAAATGTTTGTTGAACCTGGTCCTAGGTGAACCACTTTCACTGGTGAAGGAGTTGGCCTACTTTGACAACCCGATACAATTGGATATTCTACTGGCGATTTATTTTAAGTTGTGTTTCCATGATCTGATCAGTTTCATCCTATTCCATGCAGTCTGGAATTAACTTTGTCGGGGTGATTTGTTCTGCAATGTCGTATGTGTCCAATAATGGCAGAAAGTATGGCTGAAGGTGATTCACGTTGAACACTAGGTGCAGGCCAAGGAATGGGGGAATGCTAATCTCAAAATAATTGTCTCCCACAACCTTGGTGATGGTGTATCGACAATATCAGAGTGGTCGTAGCTTGCGGTGAGGTCTAGAGAGGCGTTCCTTCTATAAATTTAACCAAACTTTGTCACCCTTCTAGAACTTATGTGGCACCCGATGTTGCATTAGGGGAATTTTGAGGTCTAAAATGGGCCTCCTAAGGAAAATGTACAGTCAAAATTCATTTTATGAGAACCAATCACATTTTATGGGATGACATCATCCCTAATGGTTGAGGTGGCAATGCTTGAGTTAAAGGTACTTACTTGTCACCTTCTCAATGGTGGATAAAAACTCATGTTTAACCATGATAGTGCTCTAAGTACTTTTAAAGTCATAAAGTAAAGTACTCATAATAAATGTAATTTCATACTTTTTGAATAAAATATTATTATTTTCATTTCATATTTTTTGAAAGAAACAATGCATATCTCTACACAAGCTTCATGTATTTACACACTTTTCAATAAATATTATATCTGTATATTTTCAAATATTTATTTATAAATCAAATCAATTTAGTATGTAATATAAAATTAATACATAAAACAATATATTATATTATATTATTTTTATATGGTATATTAATTACATGTTCTTATATAATTTAAATAATATAAATTTTAATTAATATTATATTCTATAATTAAGAATTTATGAATTTATATTTATATTTTATTTTAAGTACAAAGGACAAATGCATTAGTTGTGCAATGATAATGATTTTTTTCTTGAAAATCTCATTCTTATTTATATTCACATCAATAAAAAAAAATATTATTTTTACTTTGGTACAACTTTTGAATTTAATTTAACCATGGTTACATTGATTTTGGTGCAAAAAGTGAATTGCAAATTCATAAAAATTCTTTTACTGGTTTAGCTATTACTTTATTATTTCCTTAGGAGGCCCATTTTAGACCTCAAAATTCCCCTAATGATCATGTCGTTGCTTGTTCTTGGCATTGGATTTCTCCAAGATGTTGTGGACCTGTTGGTGGGCGTGCTAGATGCATTTAATAAATTTGGTTGCTTATCAGCCTTAGACAGAACATGTGTGGATTCTGTCTGCGTGGTCGCATGAGGTATGGCAACATTAGGCAGCAATGCGCATGGGGTCATATCAATGCAGTGCTTGACCTGAAAGTCTAGAGGAACTTCTGTGGGTGAGGACAAAATTTCCTTGTATTCCTCCACGTCTTTGTCCATATGCTGCTAATGTGTAGGGGAGCCCTATTTAGACGTTGCAACCACAATCTTCTTGCCTATGGGAAAATCGTAATAAAAAAAATTTTCCTGGTTTGGAAAATAATCTTACTTCATTGGTTTGCAGTACTCAAAGAGATGGCAGAAGGTAGTACTACCTTTGGTATTCTGTACAACTTATTTCCCAAAGTAATAATAATGGAACGAGGCCTAGACTCAGAATCAACATGTCACTTCCACAAGTATGGGTGGCATAATAATACATCAGACACGTCAAAAGGAGAAACATCACAGAATACCTCATCTGTGAAGGGATTGATGTTGTACGAAAGGCGACACTACAGACAGACATGGAGGTATCTTCCTTGGTGAAGCCACCTGACGATAGACGACTGTGAGTGTGCTGTGGTCGGTAAGCCGAGCTGCTTCATGACCTCTAATTAAATGAGGTTCTTTTGGCTTCCCTTTGGGTTCTTCCTTCTGGATTGTAGTGGTGGAAACGATGGAATTGGGTTCCACATCAATGATTTTCTTCCCTTTTTCATCCTCCTTGTCCTTTTCTAACTCAAAATCAGGACATGCATATGATTCAAATGCCTTCATTTCAGCCACCAGTGACTGTTTGGTCTAACACTTGCTTCTGTTGTGAGTGGAGCTATTATGAAATTCATACCAATTCCTTGTGTCCTTATTTTTCTTTGCGGTGTTGTTATGATTCACCTCTATTTGGATTTTCCACTTGTTCTGTAGTTCAAGGGAACCTTTCCCTAGCTTCGGATTCGTGGATCCAAAGTCTCGCTTATTCTTCTTAAATTTATGTTCGATCTTGGCAGCATATCGATATTTCGTGCCAAGCGAGGTAATGTCGAGGAACTCCATTTCCTCCTAAATGTATATGTGCAAATAGTTGCAGTACTTGAGCACAAAATGTCTCTCTAAATATTTATTCCCTAACTTTGTGCGTATGGTATGGAACAAATTTGTCAGCTCGTGCACATCTTGATCCCTTTTCTATCACAACGTGGTCCATTGGATATACCTATCCTCATAGCTCCCCACGAGTTAATATTGTTCCTTGATGTCGTCTCAGAATAAATTCCAAGTGGGTGTGGCTAACAATGGAGAGGGTTATCTCTCTTCCTTTTTCTCACACTAGGTTTCTCGCCAGTATTTTACATGGGGGGTGACTTTAAGGAGTGCAAAAGTAATATTTTCTCGATCAGAGAAATCATGGACCGAGAAATACCCTTCCAGCAAATTCAACCATATATCTATGATGTCTGTATCTATCTGGCCTTCAAATACAAGAATGTTGAAGTTGACTTGTACCTTGAAAGGAGTGGCACCTCCAGAGTGGTTGTTGGATGCAGATGTGCCGCTGGTGGGCAACCATTGAAGGATTTGGGAAAAGTTATCCATCATCACATTCCTTTGCTTCTCGAGGGCATCCTTAAGCAATATTTTGATAGGATCTCCTGCTCCCTCGCTTTTATTTTCTACCTCCATGTGAGGCCATCTAGGTTTGCGAGGTTGATCTTGCAAAGGTTCAACCAGATCGAGCCATAACTCCTTATACCCTGACCTCGTTGGGGACATGCAAAGAAATATCAAGAAAGAGAATATCGCGCTGATACCACCGATTTGGATTTATGAAAGAACACAATAAAATATAGAAATAAACATAAACTCAAATAAGTAACAGGAATAACACTTCATTCCATTAATATAAAATACTAAAAAAATATTATATATAGAATAGAAAAATAAGATATCTTGAGCAATGGTATCTTATCTTTGAGAAGAGATGTGGCAACTACATGCCTCTGCAATCTGTTACAATGAGGCTCAAGGGAATTTTTGTTATTAAACAATAAGAGAAAGCCCTAAAAAACCAAAACCCTAACCTGAGAAGATGTAACACCAAGAGTTTATGGGCCCCATTGGGGTTAGTTGAGAAGCCAACTTGCTGGGGTCGTGACATGGTCATATTATCTCTTTTTTACGCATATGATACCTCGTTGGAAATATCTCTCCAATAACTACAACTAATGATGCTTTTTATTTGAAATCATAAGAGGATTGAGGCCCAAAAAACGTCGCTTGGGGCCTCAAAATGGCTCTAGAAGTTCAGGACCCAAAAAAATACTAAAAATATTAAATAAGAAAACTGATGAAACTTATTAGGTGGAATAAGAAGGTGGCCACCAATATCCACTTGGATCAATACCACTGCCTAGAACTTGATGAAAATTTCCAAAACAATAAATGACAGAAATAGAAAGCCTTTGACATAAAATTTGATCAAGGACTTGACCTAACCAAGCCTAACGATGACAAACATTTATTTAAACATATGACATACATGTAGTATATAGGTAAAGGATGCATATTTGAACATAGGGACCTCATACTTATCTAAGAATCACCAAGAAGGTCTAATTGCCTCTCACAATAACTCAAATAACATGTATTAGTTCATGCATTCAATATCATTTATGAATCATAACATGTTAAGAGCCATAACTATAATTTGTCATGAAAGCATTATTTTAACCAACATAGAACCAGAATAATAAAAATGATAGAACAAACATTAAAACCACATAATAACAAGTATAATTACTCATGAAATACAAGAGCAAAAGAATTATTATTAACATATGTAAAATCCAACGAAGTTAGGGACTTCCACGTACCACCCGACCATAGATTGGGTTGAACCAAATATTTATTTCAACCAATCACCCTTGAGCTTTATTTGAAGACTGAATGTGGGAATCACAACAAAAATATAAGGGATTCCTTAGCAATTACCACATATCCCGCTGTTACAGGTCAAGGTATTTCTAGGCCAAAAGCAAGCACCTACCCAACTAAGCTTTACTGCAACCCCATCACCAGTCAAGGGATTTCTAGGCTCAAAAAAAGAAACATACACTACCAGGCTTGACAAAAATCCCACCAAAAACAGATCAAGGGATCACTATGCCCAAAACAAGCTTGGATGCCTCTGTATTTCTTCACCAATATGTTGATGAATTTTCCTGTCTCCACCCTCAGGATTTACCATGTATCCTGCCATTACCGGTCAAGGGATTTCTAGGCCCTTTTTAATTTTGATGAGACCACCTCATCCAATTCTAAAACCGTCCAGAAATCCAAAGCTCAACCAACTGAAGAATCCTATCACACTAAGGCTATCCAGAAATGGCAAGGAAAGGCTTAAAACGACTGTCACACCTAGAAAAACCCATGTCAATGATAAAAATAGAACCAAATACACACATGCATGTACCATACATGCCAAAACCAGCAAGAAAAGCATACATGCAACTCTATTCCTACAAAGTATTTTTTTGTAGCCGCTTGACCCAACTCTTGCTTGTTCAACCTTTATTTTCCTTTTCTTTCTCGCCCTTCCTTTTCCTTCCTTTCTCCAATAATATAATGCTCCAATAATTCTATAAGTGTGCAAGAGTATGAGAGAATAGGGAGAATAGAGAGAGCTAGAAAAATGAACTTTCAGAATCCTCAACTAACAAAAGCCATGAACTGATCCTCAGAAGCCTTTTATTATTGATGCCTCTATTTTCTTCATTTTCATTCATTTTTCCTTGAATTTCCTTCTCATGAAAATATATGAATTTTCACCTTCCTTTTCTCCTATATTCCTTTATTTTCTTAGCCTTAATGATTATTTTCCTTCCAAAGCCTTTTCCATTTCCTTTGCCAATTTTCTTAGCAATAATAAACCGAAATGAACACCCACTAGGATTTTTTTCGCAACATTCAGCTTTGAATACGTCTCACATGACCTTGGTCTTATTTTTCCAAATTTAACTTTATTACATGAATTTTTAACTCGAGGCTATTATATACCCCTCCCCTTTGGCAGAACACCTTCCTCAGTTTTCTATGACACATATGACTAGTGAAATTCTAAAAACAAAACATACAGCCATTGAGATTTATACATAGCTCATTTTAGTGTTTAGAATATCACACACATACATGTGCACATTTTCTCAACCAACAAAAAAATGATATGATTCCTACATCCACAACAATGTAATATAGAGGCTCACACCTCCACCCTCAAATTAATACCAGGATTCACCTCCTTCCAAGGAAGACCAGAATTCACTTCCAATGTGAAATTTACATCCAATCTCCAACATTATGATCATGCACTACTTATTCTCTCAATGAACAGTTACCGACTCATTGTTCTAAGACACACTCCCAATGTGCTTCTGATTCCATCTGGAAATTCTAATGAAAAAAAAAATCCATTCTCGACCCTCCTTTCTCTACTACATAGTCCATTAGGAAATCTATTCACCCCGTTCTATGTAGTCACTCACCTTCCAAGTTCCCTGACATCCCCTTTCTCATGTGATCCATCCTTTGGCAAGGTTTTCTCGCATCGGAAGATCAAAAAACTAAGGCATATCCCTGCCTCAAAACCATCATATCGACCATAGCATGCTCATGGAAATAAATGGACACTATTGGGTACCAGTGTCCAGCAATGGCCCTTCTCCTGAAGTCCTTTACTAACATATTGTTTCCTATTCCAATTCCTTTCACTACTACTGCTAACATTATTGTAGTTAGTTCTAACCACCCAAACTAATCATTTCCATGCTTTCTTGTACCAATCACACAATTTTGCATTAGATTCAAAATAAATTGAAAAAAAATTACATCATACGTCATCAGTGGCCTGTCAATAAGGTACACTTGCAATTTTGTTCACTTCCTATCACAACAAGTCAAACTAGTTTGATCAAATCATCATGTATAAGCATATCTCATCTGGTTAGCTCAAAACATAACCATCATAAATCACATGAAACCACCATAAATCATAATCATAGATCATATTCATAATATAAACTAAAATAAGATATTAATACTTATCCTTCAATTTGTCCTTTGCTTCTACCATTGTTCTTTGTACTTTCTGTACACACACCGGATGAGTTTCCAAACCTGGAAAGCACCAAGTACCTTTTCTTTTCTTCATCACATACACATACATACTTTATAAATTACATGCATACACCCACACACGATGTACCCCACAACACATAAAGCTACACCTGGTGTACATGTTGGCTTGATGAGTCCTAACCTAGGTTTGGAGTTATCGTGCAACTAGCAAACCCTCCAACTACTAGCCCTTTTGGAAATGACCTGCTTGCGCAGATCAAAGTCTCACCCAAAGCCATATGGGGGGGTGCTGGAACTAGGTTTCTACACCCTAAGGAATATTTTAATGTAGTGCACTAAACAGACTTATAACAGATAATATAATAGATGCGTGCATCAACAGATCAATAGATCAAAAACCCTTCCGTTGATTATCAGAGAATAATTCAATATATATTTGTGCACAGTAATCAAGTATACTTAAATCAGATCTATTCATCTAATATCAACTGATATTTGCGCACAAATGTAATTAACCATTAATAGAAGTAAATAAGCAATAACATAATAGATTCAGATCTTAACGCAATTATTAGATAATCAATACAGAAAAGCGCGTAAAAGTCCATATTCGCCAAAACATAGCCAGCGGAGTCCACACATAGCAAAGACTTAGGTCTCCACACACAGAGCCAACAGGATCCTTTCTACCTAAAAACCCAGACTTAGATCAAACTTTAAAAAATATTCATCACAAGATAACCAATCTTCTTTCTTGACTTGATATTTACATATTTATACTATCTAGATGCGAAGATACCATGGTCTCAAACCATGGTTTGAGACTCATGGTTTTCCCTTTAAAACCCATTACATTGATTGAGGGACATTGACCCATGCCAAAGCCCCTTTTGACTCTTTCGCGTAGTGCACACAAAAAAACATAAAAAAAACTTAAACAAAAATGTACCCCAGGGGACCCCGATCCAACGATACCCCATAAAAAAATACACAAAGCTACACTTGATGTACAACAAAACAGATACACCTACACCTGGTGTACAACACGACACATAACCCTACACCTGGTGTACCACACAACACACACATATACGTACACAAAGTATAACAAAATGAATATACATTTCATGATACAATTACTACAAAATGCATATAACATAGTACCACATGTATATGACACACCATGTACGATATGTACACAATGCCACATGTACACATCACTTATTGCACAATGTGTACACACCACCACCTGCACAACGTGTATACAACACCCCTGTACATAACACAACTTTCACAATGTGTACATAACACCACATGTACACATCACCGCCTAAAAAACATGTACAGAACACCACATGCACACATCACCACGTGTACACCATTCACACCGCATCATATGTACACAACACCGCATATACAACATGCACACAACACTACACATACAACACGCACACAACACTGCATATCCAACATGCACACATCACTATATTTACAAAGTACTGCATATGAAACATGCACGCAACACTATAGGTACAACATGTACAACAAATACACAATAGTAATACAACACATCCAGAGACAGCACACTAACTCTACCAAGAAACCTTACTTCTAGTGTATTTCCACTTTTCATGCTTGTTCCAACGTGTTGTAGATCACATTACTTTCATTCTTTTGATGTATCCCTCAATAAAAATAGTATAATCACATAATATCAATTTAGACCCACATGATACTAACCTCATAGATTTGTCAAGCCTACTCTTCCCACTTGATTCCTAATAATACTAGGAACCTCATCATGCCATTCATCTTCATAAGAAATCATTCCTCCACAAGAATGATTCCTGACGACCCTATCAAACAACTAAATACATATAAACATTAGCATAAAACAATCATGATCCCTGACTACCCTGTCAGATAATGACATACATACATACATACATATAATCATTAGCATAAAGAAATCATGATCCTTGACGACCCTGTCAATGATATATATATATATATATATATATATATATATATATATATATATATATATATATATATATATATATATATATATATATATATATATATATACACACACACATCTAAACACTAGCATAAAACAATCACACTACAAGGAAAAGACCCTCTAGCAGAGGTTATAAAGGAGGTTTTTAGTGTTATAAAATTGGCGAGAATTGTCAAAGAAAACATTTTCTAACCCTAATTTCACTACAAAAATCAACATTGTCAAAGAGTTTTTAATTAGAATCTAAACTCTTGGCCGAGAGTTTGTTTCTCAGAAAATTTTTTTTAACAAAATTTCATCCAAGAGTATTAATTACAATCTAAAATTCTTAGTCAAGGATTTTAGTTATAATATAATATTTCATCCAAGAGTTTTAATTAGAATCTATACTTTTGGTCAAGATCAATCTGTCTCCGAGAAATTTTTCGATCAAAAATGTGTTTAAATCTCATCTGAGAGATATTTAACACTAGCATTAACCCATGTGAAATCTCATCCGAAACATTTTAAAATTCTCAGCCAATAATTTTTTCAAATCTCGAAAAATGAAAATTTATTGATTTTTTTTCTTAGTTGAGAAACCCATAAACATACTGCAATTTATCCTTGCATACCAAAAAGTGTTTCCCAATTTTATGTTTTCACCCGATGCAAGGATGTAGAATATGCTAGCATGTCAAAGGAGTAAACAACAACATGAGAATGTATAGTACATTTTCGATACCAGAATATCTATGGGAACACATTAGTATGGATTTTTTTGGGGGGCTACCTCGAACTCAGTGAGGTAATGATTCATTTTTTGTTTTTGTTGACAGGTTTTAAAAAATGGATCATTTTATTCCATGCGAAAAGAGTAGTGATGATTCCCACATAGAAAATTTATTTTTAAAAGAAGTAGTTTGATTACATGGATTTTGTAAAAGCATAATCTTAGATAAGGATAAAAAATGTGTTGGCCATTTTTGGCATACATTGTGAAAGAATTTGGCCACATAGTTGGGTTTAATTCATCATACCATACATATAATGATGGTCAAACTAAAGTTGGCAATAGGATTTTGGGTAATTTACTAAGATGGTTGATTGGTGAAAAACCAAAGCAGTGGGACTTAACATTGTGTCAAACATATTTTTTCTACAATAAATTGAACAATATTAGTGTGGGAAAATTCCATTCAATGTTGTGTATTGTTATATCCCAAGGAGCATGGATGAACACAGGGATAGTGCATATTTTGTAAGGACAAGTGCAGTGGCTAAAGATTTTTCAAAGTACATTAGATATTTTCACAAATAAGTGAGGAAGCAGTTGGAAAAGAGTGTTGCGAAGTATAAATACTATGGTGATTTTCATAGAAAAGAACAAGAATTTAATATTTTTGAATTGGTATGGGTTCATTTGAAAAAATAAAGGTTTTCACAGGAAACCTATAATAAGCTAAAATGGAAGAATATGGGCCCTTACACAATCTCGTAGAATTTTTCAGAAAATCCCTATGAAGATGACCTTCCAAAAAAAATTGACATCTCTCCTATTTTTAATGTTAGCAATCTATATAAGTATTACGAAGGGGAGAATAATGCACAACCACCTCTACCACGAGTTTCCTCTCCTGGACTAACATGGTTTGATCACTTACATGAGAATCAATGTGAAGAATTGGGTATAGTTATTGATTCTATATTCGCAAAGGCCATACGTGGGAAAAATACATGGAGCATCTAGTTAGATGGAAGGGAAAATGAGTCGAGGAGGACTCTTGGTTGAATATGACTGAATTGGCTAAGTATGTAATGATGGTTCTAGACTAGCCCAAATCTTCATGAGTTCAATCTCATGGAACATTTCTCCTGCCCAGGGTGTCTAATGTAGGAGCATCTTGGGTGAATGTGTAATCCTCATCATCTGAAAATATTTTGTTTAAAAACTATTGTATCTTGTGAATATTGTGAATATTGTATCTCTATAAAGTACGACTTTGATAAGAATAAATGGAGTTAAATCTGCATCCTTCCAAGTCTCAAATTTTTCTGATAATGAAATTTTATATGGTTTGGTTTGGTTTGGGACCTCAATGAGCATGGTCATGATAAATTACAAGAGTGGATATCGTCAGATCAAGAACAAAGGCATGAAGTCGTGTAAGGGTGAAAGGTTCTGATGCAACAGAACCATGATAGTAGACCCCCCCCCCCCCCCCCCAACCAACGTATATTATTGATACCACATGGGGGGGGAACAATTCTTTTCAGCCATAGATATGGCATGAGATAGTCCACAAAATCTGAATATTTTGATGAAACTGTAACTGGAAACATGATATTCCCCCCCCCCACTTTTATGTTGACATCACAAGGGGGCTGCAATTGTCGTGATCCATTGATTCAATGAGTAAATCATGGTCACTGGTTTAAAGGCCCCCCTCGAGTGAGTGTGCTTGGTCACCAAGTTTTGCATGCATCCCAAATTGGCCTCCATTTTGGTTAAGTCTCCACATTTTGAAGATTGGAGCACGAAGTATATTGCGCAGCAAATCCTTTTGGATATATCGAGTAGTATCTTAGGGGATTTGGGGTGGGTCGAAGCCCCTCTTTTTTGTAACAGGTTTTGGTTATATTTTTCTTATTTGAGAATCCCATGGTATTTGGACCATGGTTTTGTAATGATGTAATACTATAAAAAGGGATGGAATGCTATATCGAAATATAATAATGAAAGTTCTATGGTAAAGGGCTATTTTTGTATCTCGCTTTTGTATCGAAGGAAAGGCTCTACAGTTGAGTGTGCAGAGACCTTAGAAGAGTCTACATCTTACTGCATAGACCACCGACAGTTGTGTGCATAGGCCAGAGAGCTGATTGTACTTAAAATATCCATCATAATAAAGAAGAAGTAGTTTTGAGATGACATTTTGTGTCCTTATGTGTTTCTTGTCTATTTTCTTAATATCAGTTGTTGTGAAGTAGATGTTACAATTGTGCATTATAACAATGCAGTCTATGATGTTGTATAATATGTTCTATTAAACGTGGCGAAGTAAGTGAATGATTTAATACAACACAATAATTTTATGTATGTTAAAAGATAATAGAAGCACAATAGACTGACCACATCGCGCAGTCCCTCAAGGCTACAGAAACCTGGTTCTGCAACCACCCATAAGTCGCCTTGGGTGAGACTACGATTTTCTTGCAGGTCATTGCCAAAAGGGCTGGTGATCAAAGGATTTTTTGGTGCGCAACATAGATCAAACTTGCGTCAAGCCCAAATGAGCTAACAAATGGTTCTACTGCCAACAATTGGAGAGAAAAATAACTTTTTTCTTGTATCACATGAATTTTCACATGTTGGTGAACCAACATCCTCGGTTGTCACCAAGCCTGTACCAGGAATATAATGGAGTTGTGAAGTTCAAGGTGGACTTCCATAGAATATAAGTACAGGCCCGGAAGGATACGATGAAGACATGTAATCCTCTGCCATACTTAGTCAACAAAGATGATCTTGCTACATTGATACAACAATGGCCTGCAAAGTGGATTATTGTTGTGGAGGAGGAGGCATAGGGTAGTCAGATGGATGAAGAAACATCGGAACATGGAGGGCCAAGCATAAAACAAAAGGAAAAATAAGAGAAAGAGAAATCTCAGGACAAGGATCATAATGAGGGTCAACAGGACAAGGAAAGGAGAGCTACGGAAAATGGAAAAAGGAATATGCACAATGAAGTTTCCCTGGGGAGTAAGAAGGAGAAGAAGGATGATAATTCAAAGGGCATAATATCATTGGTCCTTATTTATGGTGACGTAGATGAAATCAGTGAAAATTTTCAAGAAGTGTCGAAGGAATCATGGGGCATACTCGAGGATCGCTACGGCGCACTCCTGACAAGTGTTTCGCGGAGCATTATAATATAAAGCTTGTATTGTAGACAAATACAAAACCATAGCCGATAATCCAAGCACTCCATCCAGAATGATTGATACAAACAAAATTTTGGATGAGGATCACGGAGATACCTGTTGGAGCTCTGCAGTTCAATGCAACTAAATCAAAGCAACAAGCGAAAAAATGGGACAAGGTCAATATGAACATTACAACACTTCCAATTCTGGTATTTCATGACCTGCATCAAGGTATTATAAATGAGATAAAGGATTGGGAGTAGCTCACATCAAAATTAAATATTCACTTATAACAAGAGAATGTTGTGTTGAAGAAACAACTCGACCATGAAATCAAGGAAAAGGACCTGACAGAATAACAACAACAGAGGTTGAAAGAAGTGGTCAAAGCTACTTCCAAAGAAGTTTTGGACATGGATGCCCGCGAGGAGGAACTAGTAGAAGAAAATGTTTTGAAGCTCGGCCTTGCAGTCAAGGAATCCAAGAAAAAGGCTATAGAAGTAGATTTTGAGTATGAGATCAAGATCAGTGAGCTGTAAATGAAGTTGCAGCAAACCACACCACTAGAAGTACAGGAGAAAAGGGAGATCGACCTGAAGAATGCAGTGGCAAGAATCTCTGGGACAGTGGTAGAGTGCGGAATATTACTAGAAGAGACCTTACAGATTTGGACTTCGTTGCAAGAATATCCAAATGTACAACAGATAGAGGAAGATATCCAACAAAAGTAGAACCTTTCAGAGGAAACAAAGACAATAATGAATAAATTTCTAGTTTCAAATAAGATCGCAAGGATTAGTGAAGGAAAGAAATTGTAGAAGAAGATCTAAGAACTCAAGAAGGAAGAGAAAATTTGATGGAGAGAACTCAACCATGGCAGGATGAGGCTCTCCAGCTATCACAATAGGTTGACGAGAAGCTCCAGGAGCTTCGACAACATGAATAGGTAGCATTTAATAATACTGGAAGACCAGTTACAGAAGCAGTATTAGAAGAAGTCTGTAGTTAGGACAAGTAGGTCGCAAAGGTGTTGCAGAAGCTCAACAATGCCTACAACATTATAGCAGCAAGATCAAGGGGAAAGGCAGTTGAGTGACTCGAGACGAGTCACATGTGAGTGTTGGGGGCCTGTTGGGCACAACCCATCTTGGCCTCTATTTTTGCTAAGTCTCCAAATTTTGAGGATTAGAGCGCCAAGTATACCATGTAGAAAATAAATTTGGATATACCACGCAATATCTTAGGGGCTTCAGGGTGGGTCAAAGCCCCTCCTTTTTGTAATGGGTTTGGGTTGTATTTTTCTTATTTGAGAATCCCATGGTATTTGGACCATGTTTTTGTAATGATGTAATACTATAAAAAGGTATGAAATTCTATATCAAAAGATAATAATGAAAGTTATATGTTAAAGGGCTAGTTTTGTATATGTCTTTTGTAGAAAAGGAAAGACTCTGCAGATGAGTGTGCAGATACCTTAGAAAATTTTGTAGCTAAGTGTGCGGACCACCAGTAGCTGTGTACACAGGTCAAAGAATTGATTGTACGTAAAATATCCATGATAATAAAGAAGAATATGTTTTGAGACAAAATTTTATGTCCTTATGTGTTTTTTGTCAATTTACTTAATATCAGTTGTTACAAATTAGATTTACAGTTGTGTGTTATAAAATGCAGTTTATGATGTTGTATAATGTAATATACTAAATGTGGCGAAGTAAGTGAAAGGTTTTATACAACATGGCCATTTTATGTATGTTAAAAGATAATAGCATCACAATATATTGACCACATCGTGTAGTCCCTCAAGGCTGCAGAAACCTGGTTCTGCAACCACCATAATTCACTTCAGATGAGACTGTGATCTGCTTGTAGGTCATTGCCAAAAGTGTCGGTGATCAAGGGTTTTGTTGGTGCGTAGCATAAATAGAACTTGGGTTAAGCCCAAATGAGGCAACACTAGGAAGTCATGTAAATGTGACTCAAATGAAGCCCTCGACATGGATTTGGGGCCACATAGGGAGATGAATGCGAACAATATAGGAGTTGAAACAACTGGTATCTAAGAGTTGAAGTGTTACAGTTGCAAAGGAATTGATAGGAGAAGTTGAAGTAATGGTCATTGATCAGTCTTAAAAGGAAAAACTTTTGTGCATAGAGGAGTTAGTCAGTGGCGATATACTGAAGGAATATTTGGGAGGTGAATCTAGATTCTTATTTGTAACAAGTGTCGAAATACTAGAATCCTCGATGACCTACAGTACACACTTCGTATTTTAATCCTAGAAGAAATCGTAACTATAAATCACTCCTTCAAATATGCTTAATAAAAAATACCTCAATTCTGATATTAAATATTAGTGTTGGTCTTTGTGTGAACTTGTTTCATGCTTGAGTTTATCCCTAGGCTTGAGTTCTCCCTCTAGTTACCTATTGGTTATCTCTATGTACTAATAATTAGTCCTAAATACACATCTCTATGAGCTGTAGTAGTCCTAAGAGATATATAATATTTTTTTAGTGGCATCAGTGGCCTTAGTGGCCTATACTTTCCAATACTCATTATATCTTGTTCGGTTATTTTACCCCTATGAACAACCTCATGCAAAATCCAAGGAATTAAAGTCCTTATCTTTGCTTTAATGTTTTATTTTAGGAAAATCCTCTTCCTTGGGTGGAGAGCTCGGTGTAGGTTCTATTGAAGGTAGCATACATTATCCCCTACAAATCGTACCCCTATATCTATTGGAATCATGATTATTGTTACACCAAAACCTGAAGGTGTTAGTAAACGGACGCATCACCAAAGTGAATGGATCCTCGAGAGGCAGTTAATGATATGTTGTGAAACACATGGGAATATCCCCCACAACATGAGAAGGGGGTGTTTCGAACTCAAGACCTTTGGCTCAGATACCACTTTTAGGAATCACTATTGGTGTCACACCAAAACCCGCAAGTATTAGTAAGTGAACGCATCGCCAAAGTTAATATATCCTCGAAAGACTGTTAAGGACATGTTGTGAAATACATGAGAAGACCTAAAATATCCAATTCTCGACAAGATCTTCTTCATCTTTTATCAATATTACTTATTACAAAAGAAATTTCAATTTTAAGTTAATCAATATTTAAAAATTTAAATATTGTGAATGAGTTAAGCATAATGAATCCATGGCCTTAATATGTTGAATCTTTTTCTAATACCATATGTAAGGCCCTTAAATTAAACGCAAGTAAAAACATTTCATTTTTTTTAAATGTATGTACAATGAATTGATTTTATTATATCCATTATGATATTGATTTTATTATATCCATGATGATATTTTTTTGGTGAACTTTAAATTGTATATTATTTTACATGAGTTCTTTAAATAAATTTCACCATACAATTTCATATTTGTGAAATAAAAATAGTATTATATAATTATAAATGTTATGTCTACCTTGCACATGTTGGGCCAATTACACAACTAAATTACATCTATATAATTATTTTTCTTATCCAAGAATATTTAATTAGTTTTTAAATGCATAATATTATAATATATCCAAAATTAAACATTTTTCAATAATACTTCATATATATATATATATATATATATATATATATATATATATATATATATATATATATATAATTTATCATATAGATAATAATAAATAGTAGAAACCACAAGTATTATGTAATAGGAACTATTTTTCAAAGTCTTTTTCCTTTATCTAAGAATATTAAATTTGAAAACCATATTTATAAACTTGAATTATAGAAATTTTCCTATAATATCATATTATTTATCTTTTAACTCTTTTTACAAATTAAATTTAGCAATCATATGTATTAGTCCTTGATTGCTAAAACAAATCTATTTAAAAATTAATTGATGTTACACACTTGGAGCGTGTACAAATGTAATATTAGATTCAAATGATATTTCATGACAATTTAGCACCTTGAATAAAATGATTGACAACCAATATAGCTTGGAAATTCTTTGTACATTTAGTCATCAATACATGATCTACAAATTAAGAGTAGGCCTCTAACAATATGTTTGTGAGAACGAGTTTCTAGTATGAATATAGAAATATTTTTTTTAATAAATTACTAGAACCTTTAACACATGGATAATGTTTTCTCCATCCAAAAAATTCCAATGCATAATAATATTTTCTCAATGAGACTCTTTCAAATAGGACTTTGTGAAGATTTTCATGCTTATTATGGAGTAAAAGCCAACGTTAAAGTTTTAAAGGATATGTACACCATCAATCTATATTTATATCGTAAGGAATTTCTTTGGGAAGAACTTCCCTCTATGACATTGTGTGCCTCCCTACATCGTTGATCTATTGTGTTAGATTATTAGAACATTTTCCACCATTAAATCATCATATAGGTGGTGGGTGGATAATGTTGTGTTGGAAGGTGGTTATAGGTGTAGTTGTTGAGTGTTTTGACTATAAATTTTTCAAGCACGAGCCTTGATCACCATCAATAATTGAACTGTAAAGGGTTCATTTATGTTTCTTACCTTTGGTATGTGAGTCATATCGATGGATTTGATTCAACACTACTCCATCATGCTCCTATCGAGCTCATTCTATTCCTCCTCTCCTACCTCAGGTGGGGCTCTTCAAGTCGAACATATAGAGACTGATAACTTATAGTATCTTAGTTGTAGTTCATTGGAGTTTCTTTGTTTACAAATTTATTTTATATATAATTATTTTCCCCCGCCGAATTGTACATGTATTGTCATATACCAGAGTGAATGTTCATGATACTGCAAGGCATTACATACTCCAGGTTTCTCTAATTTCATTTTTCTCTCTTCCCTATTTGTAGGTTAATTTTCAACTCTAAGTCGAATAAGGATATTCTTAAAAAGTCAACTAAGGTCTTGCAAAAAGTTTGTACAATTATTTATGTCACGATCATTGGTGCTACGCTCATTTTTTTATCATTTAAGCATTCAAGGGTTCCAACCCTCATGTCGAGGAGGAATGTATAATATGGACCAAGGTTTCGTGGTCATAATAGACTGGGTTTTATAGTCACCAAAACAAATGCATTGTGTTGGTTTCAATCCCATAACCTTAAAAAATATATACTACATTGGATACTAAAGGGGTAGGGTAGAATTAAGGATAAGTTCTACCCAACACCCAGTATCCTAAAAGAAATAAAAGTAATATACAACCCACATAAATTATGTATAGGACGGTAAAGTTGCTTAAATCTACTTGATGTAAGTTAGGTGACTAAACCCTATATTCAGATATATGCATTGAAGTTCAAGAAAAAACTCTCATTGAAATATATGTAGCTAAACTATGATGGGGATATATTTTTTGTGCAATCTACCAAAAATTTATTGAATAGTATCTTACTATTTATACTGGGATGTAGTAGGTTATTGATTAATATTTTTGTTTTAGAAGAACAAAAATTTTCAAAACATAGAGAAAATTTTCCACAAAATTAAATTTGAAAACCAATATTGATGACATATTCCATGCAAATGAAATTCATGGTATTTTATAAACAAAATAAATAAATATATATATATATATATATATATATATATATAAACAAAAAAGTATATCGTATTGACAAAAACACGGCAGTAATCCCCAATAGTTCTTAACCAAGATACCTTTTCCGATATAATACACACTCATAAGGGTAAACCCAAAAATAAATAAAGATGGTGTTTTATTAAGAAACCTTTATTTATACCGAAATAAAAATAGAGTCAGGCGGGTAGTCGCTCTTTCTAAACAATGTAATGTAGTCCTTTCGTGACCAATAGTGTGGCTCGACCAAATTGAATCCTTCATCCTTTTCAGGTAGAAACAGAGCCTTAAGGGAAAGGAGAAAAAACTGGAAGTGAAATACATCAACACTAAGAAAACTCCTTTCAGATAAAGAATTGAGTCTTCCATTCTCCCATGCCCAATCTATAGCCATGAATAAATACCAACCATACGCACATAAATTAGGAAAACAAGGTACCTGAGTTAGGGCTTTAAGGTTAATAATAAGAGGCAAAGAAAGGAAAAATTAGGGCTTTAAGGTTAATAATATGAGGCGAAGAAAGGAAAAAGAAAAAGAAAAATCGAATGGCCAAAAAAAATACTTATAAAGTATCATGGTGTGGATCCTTAATCTCTCACTAGAATTATGAAAAAGGAAATAGAGGGTTTCATCCGTTTTGGTTAATAGAAAAAAGTGTCATGTGAAATAAATAAAAGGATATTATCTCCAAAACATGCATACCCTTAGCAAGGCCCTCACACAAAAGAAAAATGAGGCTCTTTTCCTCGAAGGTTTTGAAGGAGAATGAAGATTTCCGCCAAAGAAAAAAACTAAAAATTACCATTACTAATAAAGAGCGGTGATATTTAAAAGAAACACAATTCATGTTTAAATGAGAATGTTAGAAAAGAAAGAAAAATTGATTGATTTCAAACATAAAAGGAAATGTGTGAATTTACCAGTAAATTTTATTTGAGGAAAAATACATAACTGAACATAAGGAAACACTTTCTTGTCGATTCCAGTCATCACACAAAATAAGTTGAGTAAAACGAGTTGTCCAAGGTTGAATTCGAGTGGTGGTAAGAGGAAAATTTGAGGATTGAAACCATAGAGACGCAGAGCGCCAAACCCTTAGTGACAAGAGACAAAATGAGGCTTAGCGACGGTGAAGGTGAGGAGGTAGTTACCCATAACTACCTGAGATGCTCCTAATCATCGATCTCTGGCCCTAATCCCGAAGAGTCTCACATCACCGGACACGTTGTAAGTTCTGAGTATAGGTTTTAATAGCCATATATATCAATGTACCAAGCGACACGTCCTCCAAAAATTTGCAATGATCTAGAGAATTATAGATCATAAAAATGATATCAACCCCATAAACCTAAGTGTACTTCCTCCAAGAAAAAGTGTGGCTAAGTATATAAGCCATTATCACAATGTTTAAATAATGACAACCAAAATTGATGTTCCATTAATATTTCAAGGAGGGACATAATAATACAACTAACCATAAGCATAACTAGTATACATGATATTTCTATATGCATATCATATATAATATCAAATGCCACCAAACATTGGAACCCAAAATGGAATTTGGGTGTTTAACTATTTATAACAAAACAATCATGAGTACGAGTCACCACGACAACAAAGACAGGTAGTGCGAGGACAGTGGCATAACCGTGGACCAAAAAAGTAGATACAATTACAAAAATCATGTGAACTATATTATATAGTGGGTTATGTGAACTATGACGGAGTTTTGTTTGTTTGTTTGTTTTTTTTTTTTTTTACTTTTTTTTTTCAAAAAATATCAATTTTTTTACATATCGATTGAACAAGCATTATGAATTGTGCTGGTAGAGAGAGTAATTTTTTGTTATTACAATGAGTATCTTTATATTAAAATTATTTTTTTCTTAATATTGCAAACCAAAAAGGGATAGCACTATGAAATATTGGTATTGTAATAAATCTTATAATTCAGGTAGGAAATTACCTTATAGGATGAGGTTTATTGTGACTCTATTATGTCATATTTTGTGCTTAAGATCTATTGATATGTATTAATTATAGTGGTGTTTCTTAATTTATTCTAGCGACTTATGCTTTCACTAACCATTGTGTAACTATGAAAAAGAAAGAAGTTTATGTTGAATAATACCAATGCACATCTCCTGTAGCATTTAATGATAATGTATGTAGCACTAACATATTTTATAATCTATGTGTGGGTGTCATAAACAAAAAAAGGTGTCGTTTCTCTAAGGCATTTGGGTATTGGCACATACTATTTCACTTTTATGTTTTTTATGTTGGAAACCCTTATATCACTAACACACATAGGTTAAGGTTACAATGATGTATGGATTCAAAATACTTATGATTTACAAACACTTTCACAATGATAATGGAAGAAGGAGGACGTCCCTCCATCATATAGAGTGTTAAGAGGAAATTCAAAGTCACCAAACCCTGGTACAAGTGGTAAACACTTTCAATAAGGGGCTGATTACCTCAAAACCCAAGATGGGAATGCGGCATGTGGTTGTCGCATGTAGTTTTTTTTCTTACATATAAGCATTTATTTTATGATAAATTGTGTTTCATGCCTTGTAAGATTCCCATTGATGTGGAACACTTCCTTTTGTACTGAAATGGTATGAACATACATCATAATTATTGATTATATGCTATAATTAACTAGACTATTTCATTGGATATGTTCGCTTACTAAATTCTATTGCTAAACCAAGCCTTTATAAGGGAATTAATTTTATGATATCACCAACGACCTATGGCCGACATGATAAATACTAAAATCCACCCACACAGATTTGAGGCTTGAAAATTATATTTTGTTTCTTCAAACTCAATGAAGATAGATTTCATAGTTAAATTATTCTTGTATTTGGAGTATATATTGTCTCAAATAAAACAATAGTGTTCATCCTAATGACATGCACGATTTTTGTTCAAATCTGGATTTTCCAAATGACTTTAATAGGTCATTAAGTATAGTTGTAAGAAATATCCTATGTAATTGTGCAACTTTGGTCTAAGAATAGTTTTTCCAATCTATGTAGCAAATGGTGCGTATATTGGTTTTATTATCTCATGCATACTACTCATAAGAATTATGACACTTACTGAAGGTATTTACACTACTCGTACTTAATGTATCCATATGAAAGTATGACTTAAATGTACTAAATTTATGTGGGAACCCTTATCTCCATCACAACTATAAAAGGTTATGCCACATGCAAACATAAGTCATTTTATCTTGAGAATAAGCACTTCTTAGACTGCTACAGTGAGTCATGATTCCATGAGCAGAGGGACCCTCACACTGATAAAACTACCAATAAACTAAGGAGAGAGTCAGGATTGTCCCATTGTTGTACAATGGATATATTGTGACCTACATTTTTAATGTTGTTTGTGTATTTTGAGGCACAAAAAAAAATTAAAAATAATGAACTTGCATAAATGATATTATTTCATGTAAAGAAACATTGTCCTTACTTGATTTCATTGAACTCATAAGAATGTGTTTTGAATTTAGGAAACTAATCTTTACATACCTTCCATGATATTAGTGCATTGATAAGAATGTGGTTTAAATTTTGGAAACTAAAACTAAGGATATATGAATGGGTTTTAGGGTGGGGTTCATGCGTATGTGGTGTGTGGTTCGAGTTCAATGAAATTAAAAGCATATTAGTAAAAGTGAAAAAAAAAAATCATGATTTTGTTTGTTTCGATTAGTTCCATTTATAATAAATTTGTTATGTGGATGGGAATATTAGTTCCATATATATAATAAATTGTTATGGGTATTTGAATATTTAGTATTTATCCAATTTTTGAGTAGAATAGGAAAAAATTATTAGCTCCTATGTCTATCTTATTTGGAATATTTGGAAGTTGATTTTGAATTTGGATAGCTGACTTCTGTGAAAGGAAAATGAAAATTGTGTTTCTTGTGTGGGGTTGTGCTTATGTATTTTGAAGATATGTAGTTGAAATATTTAATAATTTCATGGAGGGTTATTCTCATTCATGGCTCTGTATGCCTAGATATCTTCAACCATTTCGTTGTTCTATTTTTTCTTTGTAATATACAATCCTTCATGTTGTTGGAGATTTTACCCACATCTTCTTTCCTTAGGGTAAATTTTGCTTGCATGGCATTACATTATGTCGCTTTTATATTGTCTTTCCATATTCATTTCATGGGACCTATATCATATTTTGTTATTCGCTACTGATTCGAGCATAGGGTGATTGTAGTAATAGCAATTTTAAGATCTATTATGGTGAGCTAACCATTGCAATATACATGGTTATTAACAAATAATCCAACTCAACATATCCCTATTGTGGCATGTTTAGTATCATAACACTTACATTGCAACAGATCTATGTTTTTTAACATCAGATTTGAAGACCTTATTGAATAATTTTAAGATTTCTCTCACTCAAATTGTAACATATCACATATGTATTCATCTATGCTCTTTCTCCATATGATATAGACTTACAACGTTTACTTTGCAACATGTGATGCAATTGCTAGTCTATATCTATTATAAAAGGGGAAAAAACTAGAAATATATCATAACTCATTAATTTTATATACTTCCATTTGCCTATAATCTTCCCAAAATAATGAAAACACATTTTTCTAGACACCAATCCATTCTAGAAAAAATAACAAACAAAATAGAAATATTCTCTAATCAACAATTGTAGTTTGAGAAAAAAAACATCGAATTTTAAAGAACATCTCAATTTCAAATAATAGTAATCTCAAAATTTTGAAGATGAAATTTCAAATTTTACAGAAGTTAACTCCAAATATTTTTGAAGGACAAAATCCAAAATTCTAAAGAGGGAAACCAAATTTTTTAAAGAAATGCCCATTTCTTTTCATTTTTTCCAAGTTGACAATTTTTAGTAAACAATATTATGTACATAAATAAACAAAGATGGTTATTATTATTTTAGTAGATTAATAAAATGAAATATGACCTATGTTCATATTCATCGCACTTACATGTTGCAATAGCTCAGCCATTTTTGTATCATTTCGTTATCATCATTTGTTATCTAGAGCATATAATATGAGGTGTTTTTTTTTTATTTGTTAGTTTCCATATTTATATTTTGGTAGCAGAAAGATATTAAGAGTGGAATTAGCATAATGTTTAATTTAGATATTTTTTAAATAAATATGTTTTTTTCAATTGGATGAAAATTTATAAAAAATTAGTAACTTTTATTTGCTTTAACATCATATACAATTATTTCATAAATATCACTAATACATTAGTTACAACATGTCTTAGAGACATGGAGTAAAGATATTTAATTTTAAAAGAAATATGTTAACATTAAAACAATAATGCATTATTTTACATAATGAACAAAATCTCTAAATAGATGATTGAACTCTATAATTTAGATATGCTTGAACCAATTATATATATGAAAAACATAGAAGCCATGTCACTTAACTGTATTTTCATGGTGAAACAATCCCAACTACCAGCCCCAATAAAAAAAATAATTGATTCCATGTACTATTAGTCTTTTTCAAAGCACCTAAAAACACTAGTCTGGAACCTAGGCTTGCAAGTGGCAATTGAATCATCGGTGGTTATAATAGCATTAATAAAGAATATGAATATAATAATAGAAGGAGTTAGGAAAATACTATCATATATCCATTTTAACTTTAGATCTATATGACCAAATTTTTAGAAGTGTAAATTTTTCCTTCAATTTTATCCTAAAAAAATTAGATCTCTAAATATTTGAACCTCTAAACACTTGATAGATCCAAAATTAAAATACATCTAAATCTATTTATATCCAGTACACTAAATTATACTTATTGTATTATATAAAATATACGCCTATATCATAATTATTGCTTATTTAATATAATTCAATTCTAAATTTATGATCTATACTTACCGACACTTCTCCGAACCCACAACTCTTCTCCTTTCCTTAAGTCCGATTCTTTTCTCTGAAGTTTATATGATCACTACCGCACATCGACCTTCCAACCCTAATTTTCTACACTTCCAACAAAGCAGGAATATTTAAAGCTTAACTATGTATATAAACCGCTACACATCCAACAAAGATAGAATATTTAAATCTTAACTATGTATATAATGCCACCGCATACTGCACTTGATCTTTCTGTTTAAAACTCATATGTAAGCTGACCAGGAATGGCTTCTAAAATGATCTTTAAATACACTAACAACAGCAAATTCAAAAATTGCATTGCAGCCTACCCTGAAACTGTCAAAATATTAGATTATACTATGATTCCAGGAAAGACGATATCCGCAAAAAGTTTTACACCGATAAATAATAGCATTTTTTTATCGATCCTCTTTATGAAAGTTTCCAGACTTTCTGAATAAAAATCCCCGACTGGATTTATATTTTTATATGTAAGACCTGTGTACTTATCCCAGTTATAATATACATTGTAACAATTATAATAAGACAGTGATAAAAAGCTTTGGAGCAGACCAGCAGCAAGGCGGCACAGTGTACCGTATGTTCTCCTTTGTCTCGTGCCGTGGAGTGTAGTCCTACATGATGCAGTTAAATCACGGGCTTCCCATTACTCGGAGAATTATTTCAAATTCTGAGCGGCCCACATTTTTATATTTTCCATTTTCGAGCAACTCGAAAAGCATGCAATGAATACCGGAAAACCTCTCCTCCCCAGGTTGGCATGCCCTCGGTTTGAATGCATGGTAGTGCTCCACATATATATATATATATATATATATATATATATATATATATATATATATATATATATATACCCGCACTTATTACGTGTTGAATATATATATACCTGCACTTATTACGTGTAGAATATATATATATATATATGCAATTATTACGTGTAGATATATGTTAGGATTTCAGAAGACATTTTTATGCTTAGGCATCAGAAATATGGTTCGATGATAAAAGTCGTAAAGGTAACTCATAAAGGCGCTTTATAGGTTTCAATTTGGCCTCACGGTCGGATCCAGATCACTGACGTTCCAAAAAATAATTTTGGAATGATGCCCTTTACGCTTTGTTGGAAATTTCTGTTCATGTCAGCAATTATTTGACACCACATGATGGATACATAGAAATTGTTACATCAGGTGTTTTATTTAGAAATTTATGTTCATGTCAGCAATTATTTGACGCCACGCGATGGACATTTAGAAATTGTTACATCATGCTTTATGTACTGCACGAATCTGACTATATATATATATATATATGATAGTAAAAGTGTTTGAGATTAATGGTGTAGTAAGACTATTCGAGATTAATTGTGTTTTTAATAGTGAAAAATTTAGAAATTGTTACATCATGCTTTATGTACTGCACGAATCTGACTATATATAAATATATATATATATATATATATCATAGTAAAAGTGTTTGAGATTAATAGTGTAGTAAGATTATTCTAGATTAATCGTGTTTTTAATAGTGGAAATAGATTCAATAGTATTAGAAATTTTTGGGTACTTTAAATCTTAAAATTTAATAGCTATAAGTCAGACTTGATAAAAATTGGTATACCATTAATTAAGTGTCTTTCTAAGTGAGATATCAAGAGAGTGCCCAATCACTCCACACAATGCCCATTTTCATTCAGAAGAACCTCGCACATATAGTCTTGCACACTGATCTCAAACCTAATCTTAGAGTCGCAATCCTATTCTTATCACAACAAACAACTAAGTCTAGGTTTCTCCATTAATTCTAACACTCCCCCTCAATGGAGAAAGGGTACTTAAAGAATAGCATATGCTTGTTGGTCTAGTCTCATCTCAGCTAGGCTTACAATAGTAAGTAAAAAACTTAGTAGCAGAAGTTTCATTTTAGTCTTCTTCCTTGAGAGTCCATGCTTGTTCATTCTTAGGCTTGTTCATTCTTAGGCGAGGCTTCATCTTTACTTTTCTTGCCATGAGGTAGTGATAGATCTTCTCCTCCTCCTTTTTACATTTTCTTCCCCAAAGACAAAACACTTGAACTCTTATCCTCCTCGATCTTGATTGTAGGTTGTCATTCTTTATACCTTGATTACTAGTAATTGATAACACTTTAGAGGGTACAAGCTTAGTAGGAAAAATTTTCCTCTCACCACTTCTGGTGTGAAACATCTAAACATCATCCATGTTGTCTTCAACATTGATTGGTGCAAATTCTATGTTGACTTCATAAAAACATGGTGTTTCAAGCCATGCTTCAAGAAACTTCAATTCCTCTTCAAATTTTGTTGCTTCTTCCTTGTAGTTGTTACTAACATCTGCACACTCAGAAACATTTATGAGATCATTATAATTTGAGTTCTTTCCAACTTTGTCTTCTTTTGCCAAGTCTTTGTAATCAGCTTCATGTGGCTCATCCAATTGATCTTCAACAATATGTTCCTCTTTAAATCCTTCATGAAGAACAACTAGTGGGTCTTCTTGATCTTAAACAATATGTTCCTCTTTACATCCTTCCTGAAGAACGACTAGTGGGTCTTCTTGATCTTCAACAATATGTTCCTCTTTATATCCTTCCTGAAGAATGACTAGTGTGTCTTCAATCTTAGGATCTTGCAGTTCATATTGTATCTCTTGATACTCGTGGTCATCAATAAAACCACAAATCCGCATGAAAAAAAATCACCAGTGTCAAATATGTCTAAAAGTATATACATATTAGAAAAAATCCAACTTATCTTGCTTCCATATTTCTTTCTGACTCCACTCGGTCCTCTCAAAAGCTCCAACAACCTCGTTATCACCCTAGTGGGAAACTACTCCCTTTGGCAATTCTTCAACCGTAGAACCTTGAGGTGCAGACTTTGGCTTCTATGTCACACAGCCAAGTATGAAGAAAAGCCACCAATTCAACCTGAGATCCCAGCAGGAAAAAAAACAACAAACACCAAGATCCAACGCTACTCTTCTACATTCACATATAATGGAGACCTCTAGCAATTAAAAAAATAGGTCAATTATGGTTGTGCCAGCACTCCAAGGCACTGGAGAACGCAACAATCGATACACCCAAGGACGCAGAAATTGATCCACCGGAGGACGCAACACCAACGCTTTCTCTACCTCCGCTCACTACTCTAAATGTCGTAGCATCATATTTCAAACCGGAAGCAGCATAAAGTTAGATGTAAACCCCATGAAGATACTTTGAAAATTTTGTAGTATCTTGGCAATCAACCACCAACAGCTCACATGCTCCTTCACCACCTCATTTACATAAATGATTGTCACCACCGAATTTGCAAGACGCTGAATCCGAAGGTTGAGAGTTCGAGCCTCAATGAAATGGTTAAGCCCGGTCTCAACGTTTCTCGAATCACCAGTGCCAGTCAGCCACTCACTTCTCCGCTTTCGGATCTACAAGATCACAATCGGATCAACTCACCAAACTCACTACAGATTCGGTCAGCACACACTTTCTTAGACATACACCTTCACATAGTCCTATATCAGAAGATCTGCAAAAGCAAGTTCCAGTGTCCAAAATGGATATCTACAGGCCCTCGCAAATTTATCAAACGAATCCTCCTCTGATCCTGCGGGGGCGTTTGCGAAAAAGAAACACATGAAGAACACAACATCATGGCATTGGCACCTTTTCACGAACCAAACAAAATCGATCTACCCTCACGCAACATTGACAGAATCAATCTATCAATCGACAAGGATTAAGCCCTCCATGTGTCACTCCCACGGATCAAGGTCTCATTCGTGTAGAAGAAATCAAGATCCTCCATGGTGCCTCCACACAGGCTCAACCACCACTGCCTCGGTGTTCCTCAGTCGATGGCCTATGGGCTCCATGTAACCTCCAGTAACAAGCGACAACACCTCCCCGCCAATTAATGTCTTCACACAAACTCAACCTCTGCAGCAGACAACACAGTGGCCTCCACGTCCTCCGTGAATCTCCTCATCCTCTAAGGAATTAGACTCATAACACACATGCCTCTGATCATGTGCTATGATACCATGATTAAAACTGATATATTATTAATTAAGTGGCTCTCAAGGTGAGATACTTAGAGAGTACCTAAGAACTCCAAACAATGCCCGTCTTCATTCATAAGAAACTTGTACATATAGTCTTGCACACTAACATGGTGGTTTGAACCACTCCCTAGATAGTAGAATCTCAGACCTAATCTTAGAGTCTCAATCATATCCTTATCACAAACAATAGCTAAGTCTAGCTTTCTCCATTAATTTTAACAAGATTTAAAAATTTTCCCCAAATTTATCAAAATCCTACAGAAATTTCCATTGTTTTATGAACTATATGGCCTTACAAAATTGTGTTATATCACAAATGGAGTGGGCTTGTGAGGTTTCTTTTGGACACCAATATCTTTAATGTTTTAATTTTTGAGCATATTTGTTTTTTTAACTAAATCGTATCAAGTTACGAATGAATGAAATTTAGATGGCATGACATGGTCGTTATGAAATTCCACCATTTAAATTACCCTGGTAAGTTGATAATAATTTTAATTTGATAATTCTCCGACCGGGTGTGTATATAGTGTTTAATTCTTGATGGATATAGTGATTAATTCATGTTAAAATATGTACACCAATGATCCAATTAATGTATTTTTTTCTAGCTCAATGAAACCAATTTCTAGTCATATTAAATGCAAGAAGGAACGTCTTGGGGTTATTACTAGCATGGAAATTTTTCAATCTTCTAAAATCATGGATGGTTGTGATGTGCAGGGATTATTCCTTTCTTTGGAGGTGTCATGTTATGGTTTTTTTCCCTGCAAGGATTTCATTGATGAAAGGGTGTACCAGACGAAGAATGTTGGTCTCACGATGTGTGCCAGAATATACACCTATCCTTTTTAGGTATGAGGGTGGTATGAAAACCCTTGGCTTACCTTGTGCCATTCTCCTAAGTACCTTAAATATAAATGTATGGGATTGGGTTCACGGTGGTGGTGGGATGTTGTAATCTGGGGTGGTAGGGAGAAGGACTCCCCACCTTGTTGTTTATATTCCTCTAAGCTCAGATATTCGATAACTCAGGGTATTTTGTATCTTTGTGGTGGTAATTTTGGGCATTCTTGGTGTTCTTAGGAAGACCCGAAATTGTTTCCAATCTTTCCCATAGTTGAGAACATTTCACCACAAAGTCAATGTTTTTTTATCTTATTCCTCCGTAACATTGGTGCAGGGTCGGTGTTCGAGTTGATTGTGGTTCTATGCACATCGATGTTCTAGAGCACTGAATCTGCAGGTATTTATTTTAACTATCATGTCTTGGTATGTGGAGTTTGGTACCCAAGAAACTTCTCAATTTGTTTTTACGGTATATACTTTCTTTCATAGTTTCTTTTTGGGATAGTCAAATCTCTATTTTTATCTTTGCTCTCAGTACTTGGCCTATTATTAGGTATTCCATGGATAACTTGGGGGATTATTGGGGAATATATGTTGTTTTTCCTGTTGACGTTGAAACACTTCATGAATTATTATTTGGGTTTTCAATATTGCCTTAGTCCAGTCCAAGTCTGAGTGAAATTTTCATTCTTCTCTGTAAATTTTTATTCTTCTATGAAACTATGCCCCCTCGACAGAGAATGGAAATTCCTAGTGGTGGTATTAGTAATTCAACATCTCACTATTAGAGTTTATTTGGTTGGAATTATGTGGCTAATTACTTTGACTTGGTCCTAGTGGAGGTCCGAAGAGAGATTATGCACCTAGAATCTAAGGAGTTTGGGGATCATCCCTACTTTTTAGATTTTAAGGTGAGTGCTAAGAATATCAAATGGGTTCTAAACCGAGGAAAGTCTAGAAACGGAGGTTATGTTAGGAAAAATACGGAGTGGGGGGGTCAATCAATATTTTAAACTACTTAAACTTTTCTTTTCTTATTAAAATTTTTGTATGTGACTGTTATGAAGTAAACCTGTGTATGTATGTGATTATGATGAAGAAAAGTAGCCTATATCCAGTTCACTAACTTTTTCAGCTAATTCATCATCTGTTTAACTTGAACTAGTATATCAGTACTTCATTAAACATTAATTAAATAATAACCATGTGCAGTAAGAACAGAATAAGCCATCACACACAAAAAACACATGAACACCAGGAATTTTAGGTGGAAACCCAATGTGGGAGAAAACCACTGGTGATGTCGTCTTTATCTTCTTCTTTTATTATAAAGAGAAATTTCTTACAAACTTTCACTAGTGCAGACTCATACCAACACGGAGGTACCTGCCTGCAGAAGGCTGCAACCTTCTCTCGTTCTCCAGCTTCTACTGGAAGGGAGCTTCAACCCCCTTATCCTATGTTCTTTGTGGATCACTTTTCAGAATGTTTCAAACTGGATCCATTCCAAATATCATACAACAACACTGAAACCAACACTGTACCAGGTCATTTAATCACTGAACCAATTGTATCACCAAGTCAAACATAGAAATATTTTTTTCAAACAACCAGACCAACTTATATCATTATATACACATTCATCAGAATACCAGACCACATATTGTTCATCACTGAAATCATATTTTTTCACTGCAAACCTTGTCTAAACACATATCATAATATATATGTTATTTTCCTTACTCATACCTATTGTTGGCATGAGGGATCCTAACATCGGAATTGAGGTTAACCAACAATACCCGCTTACTACTAGCCCTTTTGGCAGTGACCTGCTCGCGCAAGTCAAAGTCTCACCTGAAGTAGTGTGGGGGGTTATTGGAACCAGGTTTCTGCACCCTGAGAGAGATTTGAAATGATGTGGGTGCCTTAAGATCCAAACTACCATAAACAAGCCTTCGCAACATAAAACCTAACTACTAAACCCTTTTTAGACAAATTTAGGTCTAATATGCAGAATATCTTGCGCATGTTAACACAGTAATCATAAATCAGGTAATAACCCTTTATACCATCATATATATCCAATAATCAGTCATATAAACCCAATCACAGTCACACAAGGGATATAATTGCAAACAATACAGAAATCAGAAACAAGATGCAGAAACATTCATAACCTAACCAACATATGCATCTATAACTCAAATATCCACAACAATACTCTTTTATTACTTAATCAATTCAGACCCTTCATATAAAACACTTCAGTAGCCCGCGCACACATCTAGTAGGGTCCGCACACAGCAGGACTAAGGTCGTCATGCACATAGCCAACAGGAGCCTTCTACCCAAAAAAATCTACAGAAACAATCATGAAATATCCAACTCTATTATCCACGTTCAGACTTATCCAATAACTGACTGCTTATAATTGATCTATACATTTATTTATACTATTTAGCCTGTGCTAATATATGGCCCGCAAACCATGGTTTGTAGCCCCTTGATCTACCCTTTGACCCACTACAATTCATGAGGGGTTTTGACTCGCCCCAAAACCCCTTGTGCAAGATTAAACTATTACAAAATATAACAAAATGGTCGGACTTAGAGGACCCCACTCCAATAGGCCCCCAACACATTCTTGTGACTCATCCCGAGTAACACTAGCACCAGATTCTTCATCTTATTCTGGAGCTCTTCGATGGTAGCTGCGAATGGTGCCAAGACACCTACGTTTTGATCTATTGCGTGTTGCATGGTTTCCACCATTTTTTCTAACGTCGGCCCTTCAGTGGTAAAATTAATTCTCTGAAACATCTGGTTTAAGTTCTGGACTGCCAAGTCAAGGTCTTGGGAGATCTTCATGGCATCATCCGCCCATGGCTTCATGTGATCTAAACAATTTTCTTCTTTGTAAGGAGTTCCTCCACCTTTACTCGCAACGCCTGGCTGATTTGAAGGCGTGCCATTCTCTAAGCAGGAATAAGTATAGGAAAGGCCTCCTGCAAGTCGTTGAACTCCTGCTCCTTCGCACACAACCCTTGAGTGATTTTATTGAGTAATGGATATGTCTGCACAGAGGTCCATAGTCCCATTGCTTTCTCGAGGAGTCTCGATCCCTTCTCAACGTCTGAAGAGATGCTAGAAAATGTTGTTTTTACTTATGCAGCCCATTTCCCACGCACCTCCAGGGAGGTCTCAAGCTGCAGCTTCGCCTATAGTGCAGAAATCTACTGCTTGAAATCTACCTTCACGGACTAAATTTCTGACCTGGAAGATTTGAGAGCTACAACCAGGCTCTCAACTTTAGCTTGCAGTGCTGTGGAAGCCGGGATAGAGACATCTAGAATCTCGTCGCATAATCTATCAATGAAAATTTCCAACTCGCATGTTGATCTATGGCTACCTATTGCACTGTATGAGCCTAAGTAGACTCTACCATTTTTGTTGCTTCGATTTTCTCAGCCTCGCTAATCTGTTGCTGGGTGTGCACCTCCCTTCTCTGAAGCTCTGCAGAAATGAAGATATGTAGCACATGGAGTTGCCCACTTGGAAACTTGGCAAGGTCAAGGCCAACCTCGAAGTAGGTTTGGACTTGTGTGCACAATTCTGCTTGATCTAGAGATACCGCTACTCCCGAGAAGGGGGAAGATTTTGATTCTTATGGTTGTAATGATCGATGTAGATGGCAAGCTCGCTTGCACTAGCCTCACTTGATCCACGCTCGCTTGCAATGTATAAGCCTTTAGCTATAGAACCTGTAAGCTTGTCTACAAGGCTTCCATTGTGACCTTTTATTAGGTCTCCATGGTGTTCCACCGATCCTCTAATGCCAAAGCAACTGCATTAACAATTTTGTCGAGGTCCTCTTCAGTTAGAGTAACCTCCTCCTCTTCACCTGTCTTGGACCCTTTCCTCTTCCTGCATGGCCCCTTCGATGTTTCTCCTCCGTGCTTGGTGTCGCGCAGCGATTCAACACTATCTCCATCAAGCCCATCCAACCTGCTAAGGTCCACCACCCCATGGTCACCTCTTAACTCTTGGTCTTTGTCTTCTTCTGCGTCTTTTTCTTCATCTAGGTCTTTTTCGGCTTCAGCTTCCTTATCTTTTCCGCCTGTCTCCGTGCGTGGCTTAGTTGTATCTTTTGATGATGTGTCTTTTAAAGCTATTTCTTTCAAAGTTGTTTCTTTCCTGGATGTGGAAGACGTAATGGGATTTATGGATCCAAGTCCAATCTTCCATGAATTCGATCGCCATGTTGTGACAACATGGTCAACTTTTGCCTCCGTGACCATATAGGGAAAGCTGACCAATTGGAGTCCTTGCGTGCCTTGATCATGATGTTGTGCATAGTCACTTGAAATTATGAAATTCTTTTATACTTTTCATATACAACCGGTGAGATTCGTGGTCTGGAATGAATAGCTTGCGCCAGCGTGCCTTCTAAAAGAACCCATAAGATTTTTTTTTCTTCGACTCGCTTGGCATTTGATGAGTCCCCTAAATTTACATAGGGCACCCCCTCACATATGCCTGGCTCAATTTTGGGAAGGACTGCATCAGCTGGGGTCTCCCATGCCACATGCGCAATCAACAATAAAATCCACGAATAGAAAAAATGCTTCCCTAGTTCCTCCACCTCGCGCACATTCTCCAAAATCTCCTCACATAAAAATTGTGACCAGTTTTATAGCATCCCTTTTTTGCACTATCCCGCCAAGGAAATGACATGCGTGATGAGTGTCTTCGGCCGTCACTTCCTCATAATCTTACATCCAAGGACAAGGGTGCCCATGCGCACCACCCGGTCGACGTTGGTCTGGACCAGAAAGCCCCGCTTATCCCGTTCCACCTTGTACTTGTCCTGCACCTCCGCTGCTACTTTTAATTCGTTTCTCTTCCCAAATCTCATCATTGGATGGGGCCCCTTCATGGGCAGGCTGGTGATCCAATAGATCAACGCAAAATCTTTAGGGATTCTTCCTTGAATCCACAGTGAGCCTTCATGGACCAAGGCCAACAATTGGCGCACGTAAATGCCTGTGATGGGGTACCTCCCAAAATATGGGATCCTCAGCAGATTGAGGACTCCCGCACTGTGTAGCCTGTGCTCCCAGAGCATCAGCTCTACCTTCTATACATTATCGTACAACACTCATTCCAAGTAATTTTTTGGTGCAAGCTCCGAGAACGTTTCTTCATTAGCGAGATCATAATCGTCAAAGTTCACTTGAGGGAGCTTGCCATACATTTCACCAACCAGAGGGACATACTGAGGACACTGTTATCACAAAATCAGACCTGATAGGCTACCAATCAAATCAATCTCATGTAACTATTTCAAACCGATATTTTGATTGAGGCTTAGCCTCCTCAACCTGAGAGGGCTCTCTCAAGTTAATGATTTTTCATAGAAACATAGATTGCTAACTCTATGTGAGGTAATAAGCTGATAAATGATAGATATTGGTTGTAAATCACATTAGCAAGTGCACATTGGGCATATGGAGTAAAAATAGCTTCAGTAAAACAAAACAATCTACTTAGCATGGAAGTCAAGGCATATCACATTTCTAGTCCTGAGATACACATGTGGTCAGTTTGTCTATGAAGGAAGTCAGAGCATCAATGATGAATTCTGAGTAACATAAGAAAACACCACTGTAATAGGATAGTAATAAGATGTCGTTAGAGAAAAAACACACTAGAAATCTTTATGAATCTTGAGTTGGAAAAGTAGAAAACTCTATATTAATCTGAAAACTAGTTACTTACAATAAACACAGTCTTTTTGCTAAAAATGTCCAAACCATCAGCATTTCCACTTCTTCATATTTATAGATCATTTACAACATAGGATAACCTTATCCAGAGCTAGATACATCGAATTCCTACTTTTTGACACCTTGCCTAACCATGTGACATGGTATTTATTACAAAATGACAACTGCAAACCTAATTAGCAGTCCTATTACAAATAGGAGTCAAACTCCTTAACTCTACTCATAACAACCTTATCTAACCTAGATTACATCATTTTCCAACTGTATTCCCATAAGGTCGAATCCAGATGATAAGCTCCAACACTTTATGACCTTAATGTTGATCTCCTGCAAAGTAGGAAATTATCACCTGTTTTCTAGGCTTAGGATTCTTTGTGTTCTTGAGACACTCTGACCACTATGCACCCATGAATTCGAGGTTATTTGCTGTCAATAACTAAAATAACATATGCCTAAAATCATCCTTAAGTTCCAGCAGTACAAAATCACCATAAAATTGTCCAAAATAGCAAAAATAGTCATGCGCTACAAAAACAGCACAGTTTCGTAGCGCTTTTTGTAGTGCAGTCTTTTAACCCATTTGCCTTCAAAATTTTGGTTTTTTTCCTCCAAGTTTATCTTCATATTCACTTAACACAACTTCCCTAGCAATTTCAGGTCATAATACACATATTTTCCCTCCAAAAAGTTTTGAGAAAGGGTGAAAAAGGCTGCTACAACAATTTTGTAGCACTTTTCACCCTTTTTGCACTGTTTGCGCTACGAAACTGTTGAGTGAGCATTTTTGTCCAGATATCTTCAAAATTAAAACCAAAAATGTGCCAAAACTTCAGAATACCACTGTTTTAATCAAAATAAACACTCATATGAACTAAGAACCCAAATTTCATGATATTTATTCTTCATTTTCCCTTTGATTTAGCCTTTGACTTTTTAATAATTTGTCATTCTACACCTTTGTTTTTTAGCTCATCCTAAGTCAGTTTCAGCTTTAGCTCCAAATACTCCATTGAATCTCTTAATCTTCTATTACTGGCTCTTAAGTGAGTATTTATTACTCTGACAGACTTTGCTTCCTTGATGACTGGAACTGTCCATGTATAAAACTGTTCTGCACTGCTTGGAATTTCAGACCTAGAAACAATTTGACCTTCCCAAAGTGACTTCATTATTTTGAACTATGTTTTTTCAATACTATGCTTTCTATCCCTCTTTTTCATCATTGCAATCTCTTGGTTTGCTAGCTTCAATCTCTCCTCAAGATGTTAACACTCTGTCATGTGTTATTTTCCCTTCAATGTCTTGCTAGTTGCATGCTCCACTATTGGTGATGAGAGATCAACCACCTCTTTAGGGACTCTGGCTATTTCAACAGTTTCTTAGACCTCCTTGCTGCATTCCTTTAGCTTCTTAGCATGCCTAGTTAAAGGCTTCCTTTCTTGCAAGATAAAGGCTGCATTTTCACCCTCAAATTCAAGTTTCTTAGCTGACTTAGCCTTTTTCTGTTTGTGTTCATCTACTCCAATGAAATTAGCTTGCACGATGGGTGTCTCCTCTATCTCAATTTCATGAATAATGTCATCTAAATTTCTTTTAATTACTGGGTTTTCCTCTATACCTGAAACAATTGTTTTTCCCTTTCATGCCACTGCTTGGCTTCTTGTCATTCTCTTGATTTCCTTCCTGCTGGAAACTTGTTTCTGTTTTGCCTCTTTGACACTTTTTGACCCCTGTTTTGCAGGTGATGGATTTTCTACAACAAGAACTTGTGTCTTCTCTGTCCTTTCCTCAACTTGTTTCCTTGGTTTCAACTTTACAACCACAGGCTGACTAAACTATGCTACTAGTATTGAAGGAGTTCCTTTAGGTTTAGGGTTTCTAGTTGGGGTTAGATTTTCCAATTCAAAACCATTCATAAAAAAAAAATACCAATCCCTGCGTATTTTCTGAAGCTCATTCAACACCAATAACTTTATCAAACCATGGTGAAACAAAGATGTTTCACAACCATCGGACTTGGCTTGTATTTTATCAGACATTTTGGCAAGGCTCCTATGCAAGTAAAAGGAGAAATCTAGTGATATCATACTTGTGAAATGCAGAAGTAGCTTGAAAAGATAATTATAAACTTTATGGTACCTGACTTCACATTTAAAGTATCTTTGAATGTTGAACAACAACTTGGCATAGGTGTCTTTGATATAGCTTCTAAGTATTGCATTATTCAGATCCATATCTTCATACTCAGGTTTCATGAATTCCTTGCATGGTTCCATGTCAAACTTAAAACCTTTAAACCAAGTCTCTTGGCCCCTTGGTATTTCTGTCACAGAAGCAATGATCTCAGGAGTAACTGGCACATTTAACATCCCAATATTAGTAGTTGTTCCACTGAAGTGTAAGGAAAATTCTTTAGACACCTTAGTGTGGCAACCCTACAGTTTTTCACAAAACCGGAGACAACTTGCTTTGCTAAAAGCCTCCATCACTGTTTGATCTTAAATTATATCCTTCACATTTTCGGGCTCATATCTTAAGCAATGTCCCCCTCTGTGGACTTTCTTCTCCTCTACCATGCTTCTTTAGAAAAACCTGTCAGCTTCTCTTGAATCTGTAAAATATCCTCGCTTGAATATATGACCAACCTTGCTTGATTATGGAATAACCTTGCTTGAGAATATGAAAGATAGCCTTTGTATATAACACCCACAGGCTTAGCTTGATAGCTTTAGAGCTTAGACACTTGAATGGAAGCAAATGAAAATGAGAATGACCAAATTAGGCAATAATTTGAATTTAAGGTGTCATCTCGTAACTGAATGATGCTTCACTCATGCCCTATCATGACAATTATGTCTGTAAGTCAAATAATTACATTGAATTTGATCCCTAACTGACTCGCCATACCCCTATCCTATCATTCCATAATGGATTCTGACATATTTTGACTTAATTGACAAGACGGTTAAGAAACCGTGCTTTCATAGCGCCCACAGTGTATTTTTTACAGTTTGCGCTATGAAAGTATCAATGCTTTCATAGCACAAATCCTCTTTTTTGAACTAGCGGCGCTACGAAACGAAGGATTCTTGGCTAATTGCATAAATTTAACCTGAAACCTTATGAAATGATCCCTAAATGAAAAATGTGAGTATTTGATCATGGAATGGACCTCTAAAGACTTTATCTGAATTCAATGGTGACCTTTAAACTTATAAAAATTGTTAACCTACCCTTAACCAAAACCTAAAATGACTTTTAAAACCATTTTGAGACCATGATCAAAAATAGAGTTGACACAATGATTTTTTTGAAAATTTTTGGGTGATAACAGTGAATTCACTTAGGATAGTGTGCCCCTGTGGTAAACTAAGAACTAGTAGTTCTAGTGCTGCTATCCATTTTCTTGACCAAAACAGAAAAAGCTTTGAAATTTCCAAGCTTTATCCTCAAGCTCTAATGGCCTTCACCTCGGGCTCAAGCTTGCTGGTTTAGCTTGTCATTATTAGCAGAAAAACTCATAAAATGGAATATGTAAAATGACATGAAAAATCAATCATATGTTAGGAATAATAATGCTTCAAAAACCTGCCATTGACAGATCCTCCAACATATGATTTTCCATCCATCTCCTGTTATATGTAAGTATAGTTTCCATGAAAAGCTGCTATCTTGAAAGGACCTTTCCATAAGTTCTCAAACTTACCATGTTTTCCTTTCTCTTTGATTCTGGCCTCCCATTTCAGCACTTCATCTTGAATTTGAAAACTTTCTTCCTTGATATTTTTATCAAATGTCCTCTTGATTCTATTTTTAGATTCTTGATTTTTGTTATAAACCTCATTCCTCTTCTCTTGCAGAGCTATCAGCTGATTAATTATCCTATGGATTGCATTTGGTTCCTCTTCTAGCCCTTGAATCAGCTTCATGACAGGTACCCCTAGTGATCTAGGAAAAATAACCTCAGCACCATATACCAATTCATATGGTGAAGTTCCAATTGACCTTTTTGTGCATATCCTATCAAACAATAAGGCATACTTCAGCTTCAAATGCCAAGCCTTCTTATTCTCTTGAAACACTTTTTTAATGATCCTCACAAGACTCTTGTTGGAAGACTCAACAAGACCATTCACTTACGGATAGTATGCAGTAGAATGCGCAAGAGTAATATGATATTGATGACAGAAATTGATCAGCTTCTTAGACTTAAATGCCTGTGCATTATCAGTTATGATCTTCATGGAGCAACCAAACCTAGACAAGATATTATTTTCTAAGAAAGAAATAATCACAGAATCATTTGCTTGCCTAGTTGGGATTGCTTCAATCCATTTTGTGAAGTAATCAGTCGCTGTAAGAATCCAACGATGTTGTCTTGATGATAATGGATGAATATCCCCAATAAAATCTAGCCCCCACTGCTAAAATGGTGCTTCTACATAGATAGTCATCAGAGTTAAAGGTGCAAGCTTATTCTTACCCTCAAAAATCTGGCATTCATGGTAGGTAGAAATCCTCTTGTAGACATCCTTAAACATGGTAGGCCAATAATACCCTTCTCTTAGAATCTTGTTCATTGTCGCCTTCCAATAATGGTGACCTCCACAATCTCCTTTGTGGAATTCCTTAATTACTTTGTCAACCTCCTCTTCCAGTAAACAATTCAACAAAATTCCGCCAGTATCCTTCCAAAACAGATTTCTGTCAAAAATAAATTATCTCAAAGATTTCAGCATAACAAACCTTGCTTTGGACTTTGTTAGATCAGCAGGTTCTTTCTTGTGCTGTAGGACAAAAACAACCTCCTTGTACGAACCTTCTTGTGTTGTAGGACAAAAACAACCTCGTTGTATTTTTATTCAATAGGAACTAGTTCCTCTTCATCATCTGAAATTTCTGATATTTCTGCAATCAAATTTATGTCAAGATAGTCAAATTTTGACTGCGCCATCAGCTTTTCTAAGCCTTTCCCTTTGACCAGTTTTGTTGGCTTAATTTATGTATCATACTCTAGAAATTTGGCAATCCATATCCCCCTCTTACCATCAGGGTTGACTTCAGTGAGAATGTCTTTCACAACAATATTAGGAAAAAACGCCACAATATGAGAATGCGGAATATAAATTATGAAATCTTTGATAGCCTTCACCAAGTTATAGGCCTGGTTCTCTAAGATATTATACTTCATCTCATAATTGGCTAATTTCCTAATAAATAAAGAAATTGGCTACTCAATACCTTGTTGTCCCTTTTGTAGCAAGACTCCAGTGATAGTATTTTCTGATGCAAAAGTAAAAACCAGAAATTCCTTTGAGAAATCTAGGCTGATCAATACCAGTGCTTGTGTGAGTTCCCTTCTGATTTTCTCAAATGAGTGTCTTTCTTCTACTGTCCACTTAATATCAACTCCCTTCTTCAGCAACCTTTTTATGTCCTTCACAATCTCAGCAAAATTAGGAATACATCGCCTTACAAAATTTGCCTTACCAAGGAAATATTGAATCTCCTTCCTACTTCTTGGAATGAACTGCATTGACCCTTCTTGGATCAATCTTAATCCCATCTTTAGAAATTATATGCCCAAGTAATTTACCTGAAGTTAAAGCAAAAATACTTTTGGTGGGATTTAGAGAGATGCCAAACCTTCTACACTTCAGCAAAATTATTTCTAGGTGTTTCAAGTGATCTTCTTCCCTCCTTGAGAAGACTGTTATGTCATCAAGATAAAAAAACATTGTCTTGTCCTTCTCTTCAGAAAATGAAATGTCCATTTCCCTCTGAAAGGTAGCTCCTGCATTCATGATACTAAATGGCATCTTGGCGTACATGAAAGTGCCCCATGGTGTAGTAAAGGATGTTTTTTCCTGATCATTAGGGTGTATGAGGATCTAATTATAACCTAAAAACCCATCAAGCATCAACATTCTCTGAGAACCAACAATAGTTTTCAAAATTTGGTCCATCTTTGGGAGGGTATAATTGTCCTTCAGGGAGGCTTTATTCAAATTTCTAAAGTCAATACATATTCTGATTTCCCCACTCTTTTTCCTAACTGGGACCAAGTTCGCAAGTTAATTTTAAAATCTGATTGGGACAATGATTTTAGCATCAAAGATTTTTTTGACCTCCTTCTCAATCAATGGCATGAGAAGTGGATTGATCCTCCTAAACTTCTACTTGAAGGGATTTTCATTTTCTTTTATGGGAATAGTATGTTGAATAATGGTGGGATCATATTCTCTCAAATCAGCATAGTTCCAAGCAAAGACATCTATGAATCTCTTCATCATTTCAACATACTTAAACTTCATATCAACTAAAAGAAACTTTGAAAGTTTAATCATGTTGGGCATAGCTATTGTACCAAGGTTACAGATCTCAACTTCTTCATCATCAGCTTGTAACTTAGGGGATTTAAAAACTTCATTCTGATAAAAAAAAAATTCTAGAGGTATAAGTCCCTTTGGTATGGAATTTTTCTTTAGTTGCAAAACTTCAGAATTCCCTTTAGATTCAGCCAACATATTTTGCTGATCTACTCGTATATTTTCAAACTCTTCTTTCAACTCAATAAATTTCTTCACCTGTTGATCATCCTCAAAAACTTGCCAATGAGTAATATTATCAGGGATAGCTGGTCTATGGCGAATCTCAACCTCATATTTTTTTGTGGAATGCATAGAAATAATGAAAAGACTGGCAGAGACAGCAAGGGAATCAGCAATGGATTTTTGTTCTCTAATTTTGACCATGAATGTATAGGCTTGAAAGTTTTCTAACATGTCCAAAACCAAATTCCTATATGCTCTCATCCTTGTATCTTTTGTTTGATAAACACATTCAACCTGTTTAATGACTAATTCCGAGTCTCCAAAAACAAAAATGTTTTGAGCACTCATTCTTTTCAAAACTTCTAGACCCAAAATCAAGGATTCATACTCAGCCATGTTGTTCATGAAATCAAAGTTCAGTTTATAGGAAAGGAACTTACTCTCATCACTTGGATTTTTAATCCAAATCCATGCTCCTAATCATTCTCTGCCTGTTGATCCATCAAAATGAAATTACCACCAACCTTCCACCTCCTTATCACTGACTTACTGATCTTCTGTTTGCTGATTTTCAGAAAATTGAATTTCAGAGCTCTGGTTTTCTGCTTTCCTCTCCTCTTCTGCTTCACTAGTCAACTCATTGAAAATAATAGCATAAGCAAGTTCAATATCAAGAGCATAAATTGGAAAATTTTGGGGTTTTTCTTTACTACTCACCATGTAGGCCATTCTTATCTCTCGATATAATCTTCTTTGCTCCCCAAAAACAGGAATGGTAGCATAAGTAAGATCCATCTGCATTGTACCTTTAATTTTCGTTGCCCATGACCTTGACAATAGCATACCAAACTTCGGTGGAATGTCTGCTACCATGATGTCCATGACTACAGTCTTAGCAGGAACTTGTGTTAGACCAACAACAACATCCTTGATTAAAACAATGCATTGAACTCTTTTCGAATCGAAAGAAAACAAGTCTTTATATGGCCTAGTTATTTCTAACCCCATTCTTTCCATGATTACTTTGGGAATAAGGTTGTGAGAGGCCCCTGAATCCAACATATCATTATGCAATTTCATGTCGTGAATGCTAAGGCTCACATAAAAAGGAGGGACCTCCTCATTCTATTCATCTTCTATTCTTGGACCCAAATATATGGTTGGATGATATTCTAACACATTCAAGATATCAATAGCTCCTGGTTGTGAATTTAACATTTTAACAATCTTGCTTCTATATTCATCTACCTTGAGAATCTCACCAAAAGGGACTGATATTTTAATCTTAGAAATTCCATTCACAAGGTTGAAAACATAAACAGATTTTTCAACTTCTTTGATAGGAGGAACAGTTGGTGTATCTTTCTTACCTTCAGCAACCTTAGGAGCATCCTTCTTTACATCAGCAATCGTAGGTGTATCCTTCTTAGGCTGTGTTTTGTTTGTAATGATAGGAACATTCCTATTTCTGATATTATATTGTTTCTGCATCTAGAAAATAACATGTTGATACCCCTTTAGACAGACTGATGTTTCCTCTTCGTGATTGTTTTGATCTGATTGATCATGCTCTTCTTTAGTCAAGAAAATTCCTGACATTTTCTCATAGAAAAAGTGAATAGACTCCTCAGGAACTTCAGGATCATCCTCTTCATCAATCAAATTTTGCTGAAAAGGAGGTCTCACTGGAGGATCGAGCTGCTGATTTCTATTTTCCCTTGGCCTTTGCTAATTCTGAGGTCTCCTTATCTGAGGGTTTCTGAATTAAGGTTCATGTTGTGCAGGAGTAGCATAGGTATTCCCAAGGGCTAATCTATCCATCAACTTTTCCATTTTTTTCATCATTGAATATAGCTTATCTTGAGAGGTAGAGGACGAAGGCTTCTCTTCTTCTTTCAACTTAGTCTTACCCATTTTTGAATTTTTGGCTGTTATCAAGTTAACCTCCGCCTTCACTGCATAAATTTTCATTTCAGCAAGTGTAGGAGATTCCCTTTCTCTCAGTAGTATGGAAAAATCATAATCAAAAGCTTCAGCATACCTAATTTGAGCTAAGGCTTGTGGTGGTTTCAAATGAGCAGGAATAGAGTCTAATACCTTATTAAACCTTTTTGAAAAGTTTTGAACAGATCCATCAACAACTCTCTTCAAGGTACTATACTCAGTGAGGTCATGTACTAGATTGGTTCGATTTCCCCATTTTCTTAGGAAAACATCTTCAAATTCATTCAAATTATGAATACTTCCAAGAGTAAGAGCTTTATACCACTTCCTAACCTCACTAGTAAAACTCCGAGAAAACAACCTCAACTTAACATCTGCATCATGAACTTCTTCCTTGTCTATAAAATCATTAAATTGATCCACACGGTCTTCTGTTATAATGTCTTCATCACTTCCCCAAGTTTCGATTCTAGCAACATATTTGCTAGGGAGGTCATGTAAGACAACTGGAAGAGAAATAGGGGCATATCTAGCAGGTGCAGCAGGTGGATTTCTAGCCATGGTCAGAGGGACTATAGTAGCTTTAGGGATGGCAGAAATAGAGGATGAAAAACTGATCTGAGGAGGACTATTTGGTCTATGTGGTTCAGTGATAATTGAAATCCAATTTGGAAGGGGTAAACCAGCTTTACTTTTCAGCAATACTTCAAAAGGTTCAAGATCTTTGAATTTATCTAAAGACACTTTTTCCAAAAATAACTCAAAAGTAACAGCTTCCCCAGAATCTTCTTTGTCTTCCTGTGTTACTAGAGCTCAGGTATCAATTCCTCTCTTATGCAATTCTGAGATAATTTCAATTAGTTATTTTTCACTTTCTGATCTAAATAAAACCTCCTGAATTTTATCATCAACTCTTTTATCTTTAGGACTTCTTAAAATTTTAGAGGACAAGGATTTTGAATGTGATGGAGTACCTGATATTTGAGAAATGCCTTCACTGCCTCTAGAAATGGTGTTTGGATTGTCCACGATGGTAGGTGGATCTGCATCGGGATTACTCCTCGTGTATCTCCTTCTCGAAGCCACCTTTAATCATATAAAATTTAAATGGAGTCACCAAGGTAGATGCAGCCTCGAAAAACTTTCTAAGCTCCTGCTACCTTTAGAAGTTCAGCTTCAAAATCTCGAGAAAGTATAATCTTCAGGCTCCCGGCAGACACACCAAAATGTTATCACAAAATTAGACCTGATAGGCTGTCAATAAAATCAATCTCATGTAACTGTTTCAAACCAATATTTTGATTGAGGCTTAGCCTCCTCAACTTGGGAGGGCTCTCTCAAGGGTTAATGATTTTTCATAGAAATATAGATGGCTAAATATATGTGGGGTAATAAGATAATAAATTATAGATATTTGTTGTAAATCACATTAGCAAGTGCACATTGGGATTATGGAGTCAAAATAGCTTCATTAAAACAAAAAAATCTACTTAGCATGGAAGTCAAGGCATATCAGATTTCTAGTTCTGAGATACACATGTGAAACTGTAAACATCGAGTCAGTTTTTCTATGAAGGAAGTCAGAGCATCAATGATGAATTATGAGTAACATAAGAAAAAACCACTGCAATAGGATATTAATAAGATTCCATTAGAACAAAAACACACTATAACTCTTTATGAATCTTGAGTTGGCTAAGTATAAAACTCTGTATTAATCTGAAAACTAGTCACTTACAAGAAACATAGCCTTTTTGCTAAAAATGTCCAAACCATCAAAATTTTGACTTCTTCATCTTTATATATCATTTACAACATAGGATAACCTTATCCTGAGCTACATACATCGAATTCCTAATTTTTTACACCTTGCCTAACCATGTGACATGGTATTTATTACAAAATGACAACTTCAAACCTAATGAACAATCCTATTACAAATAGGAGTCAAACTCCTTAACTCTACTCATAAAAAACTTATCTAAACTAGTTTACATCATTCTCCAAATGTATTCCCATAAGGTTGAATCTAAATGATAAGCTCCAACACTTTATGACCTTAATGTTGATCTCTTGCAAACTAGGAAACTGTCCCCTGTTTTCTGGGCTTAGGATTCTTTGTGTTCTTGAGACACTATGACCACTATGAACCCATGAATTCGAGGTTATTTGATGTCAGGAACTGAAATAACATATTCCCAAAATCATCCTTAAGTGCCAACTGTACAAAATCACCATCAAACTGTCCAAAAGAGAAAAAACAGTCTTGCGCTACGAAAATAGCATAGTTTCGTAGTGCAGTATTTTAACCCATTTGCCTTCAAAATTTTGGTTTCTTTCCTCTAGGGTTATCTTCATATTCACTCAACACAACTTCCCTAGCAATTTAAGGTCATAATACACACATTGCCCTCCAAATTTTTTTGATAAGGGTGAAAAAAGCTGCTACAACAGTTTCATAGCGCTTTTCACCCTTTTTGCACTGTTTGCGCTACGAAACTGCTGAGCGAGCAGTTTTGTCTAGATTTCTTCAAAATTCAAACCAAAAATGTGCCAAAAATTCAGAATAACACTGGTTTAATAAATAAATAAAACAGTCATATGAACTAAAAACCCAAATTTCATGAGATTTATTCTTCATTTTCCCTTTGATTTAGCCTTTGAATTTTTAATAATTTGTCATTCTACACCTTTTTTTTTTTCTCATCCTAAGTCAGTTTCAGCTGCAGCTCCAAATCCTCCGTTTGATCTCTTAATCTTATATTACTAGCTCTTAAGTGAGTATTGATTACTCTGACCAATTTTTCTTTCTTGATGGCTGGAACTGTTCATGTAAAAAACTGCTCTGCACTGCTTGGAATTTTAGACCTAGAAACAATTTGACCTTCCCAAAGTGCCTTCATTATTTTGAACTCTGTTTTTCAATACTATGCTTTCTGACCATCTTTTTCATCATTGCAATCTTTTGGTTTGCTAGCTTAAATCTCTCCTCAAGATGTTGACACTTTGTCATGTGTTCTTTTCCCTTCATTGTCTTGCTAGCTGCATGCTCCACTATTGGTGATGAAAGATCCACCACCTCTTCAGGGACTCTATCTATTTCAACATTTTCTTGGACCTCCTTGCTGACTTCCTTGAGCTTCTTAGCATGCCTAGTTAAAGGCTTCCTTGCTTGAAATATGAAGGTTGCATTTTCACCCTCAAATTAAATTTTCTTAGCTGACTTAGCCTTTTTATGTTTGTGTTCATCTACGCCAGTGAAATCAGCTTGCACGATGGGTGTCTCTTCTATATCAATGGCATGAAGAATGTCATCTAAATTTCCGTTAATTACTAGGTTGTCCTCTGTACCTAAAACAACTATTTTTCCCTTTGGTGCAACTGCTTGGCTTCTTGTCATTCTCTTGATTTCCTGCTTGCTGGAAACTTGTTTCTGTTTTTCCTCTTTGACACTTTTTTACCTCTATTTTGCAAGTGATGGAGTTGCTGCAACAAGAACTTTTTTCTTCTCTATTCTTTCCTCAACTTGTTTCCTTGGTTTCAACTTTACAAACATCTTTGACTTTACAACCACAAGCTGACTAGACTCTGCTACTGGTATTGAAGGAGTTCCTTTAGGTTTAGGGTTTCTAGCTGGGGTTAGGTTTTCCAATTCAAAACCATTCATAAAAAAAAAAAAAGACCAATCCCTGCTTATTTTCTGAAGCTCATTCAACACCAATAACTTTATCAAACCATGGTGAAACAAATATGTTTCACAACCATCAGACTTGGCTTGTACTTTATCAGACATTTTGGCAAGGCTCCTATGCAAGTAGAAGGGAAAATCTAGTGATATCATACCTGTGAAATGCAGAAGTAGCTTGAAATGATAAGTATAAACTTTATGGCACCTGCCTTCACATGTAAAGTATCTTTGAATGTTGAATAGTAACTTGGCATAGGTGTCTTTGATAGAGCTTCTAGGTATTGCATTATTCAGGTCCATATCTGCATACTCAGGTTTCATGAATTCCTTGCATGGTTCCATGTCAAACTTAAAACCTTTAAACCAAGTCTCTTGGCCCCTTGGTATTTCTGTCACAGAAGCAATGATCTCAGGAGTAACTGGCACATTTAACATCCCAATATTAGTAGTTGTTCCACTGAAGTGTAAGGAAAATTCTTTAGACACCTTAGTGTGGCAACCCTACAGTTTTTCACAAAACCGGAGACAACCTATTTTGTTAAAAGCATCCATCACTGTTTGATATTCAATTATAGCCTTCACATTTTTAGGCTCATATATTAAGCAATGTCCCCCTCTGTGGACTTTCTTCTCCTCTACCATGCTTCTTTAGAAAAACCTGTCAGCTTCTCTTGAATCTGTAAAACAACCTCACTTGAATATATGATTAGCCTCAATTGATTATGGAACAACCTCACTTGAGAATATGGAAGATAGCCTTTATATACAACACCCACAGGCTTAGCTTGATAGCTTCAGAGCTTATACACTTGTATGGAAGCAAATGAAAACGAGAATGACCAAATTAGGAAAGAATTTGAATTTAAGGTGTCATCTCATAACTGAATGATGCTTCACTCATGCCCTATCATGACAATGATAACTGTAAGATAGGTAAGTACATTGAATCTGATCCCTAACTGACTCGTCATACCCCTATCCTATCATTCCCTAATGGATTCTGACAAATTTTGGCTTAATTGACAAGACGATTAAGAAACCATGCTTTCATAGTGCCCACAGTGTATTTTTCGCAGTTTGCACTATGAAATTATCAACGCTTTCCTAGTGCAAATCCTCTTTTTTGAACTAGCAGTGCTACGAAATGGGGTTTCTTGTCTAATTGCAGAAATTTAACTAGAAACCTTATGAAATGATCCCTAAATGAAAAATGTGAGTATTTGATCATTGAATGGACCTCTAAAGACTTTATTTGAATTCAATGGTGACCTTTAAACTTATAAAAAAATTTAACCTACCCTTAACCAAAACCTAAAATGACTTTTAAACCCATTTTGAGACCATGATAAAAAATAGAATTGACACAATGATGTTTTTGAAAAATTTGGGGTGATAACAGTGGCTCCACTTGGGATAGTGTGCCCCTGTGGTACACTAAGAACCAGTAGTTCCAGTGCTACTGTCCATTTTCTTGACCAAAACATAAAAAACTTTGAAATTTCCAAGCTTCCTCCTGAAGCTATAATGGCCTTAACCTCTGGCTCAAGCTTGCTAGTTTAGCTTTTCATTATTAGCAGAAAAAATCATAAAATGGAATATCTAAAATTACATGAATAATCAATTAGATTTTAGGAATAATAATGCTTCAAAAACCTACCATTGACAGGTCCTCCACCATATGATTTTCCATCCATCTCTTGCTGTATGTAAGTATTGTTTCCATGAAAAGCTGCTATCTTGAAAGGACCTTTCCATAATTTCTCAAACTTACCATGTTTTCCTTTCTCTTCAATTCTGGCCTCCCATTTCAACACTTCATCTTGAATTTGAAAAATTTATTCTGTGATCTTTTTATCAAATGTCCTCTTGATTCTATTTTGAGATTGTTGATTGCTATTATAAACCTCATTCCTCTTTTCTCACAGAGCTCTCAATTGATTAATTCTCCTTTGGATTTCATTTGGTTCCTCTTCTATCCTTTGAATAAGCTTCATGAGAGGTACCCCTAGTGATGTAGGAAAAATAGCCTCAGTGCCATATACCAATTCATATGGTGAAGTTCCAATTGACCCTTTTGTGCAGATCCTATCAGCCCATAAGGCATAATTCAACTTCAAATGCCAAGCCTTCTTATTCTCCTGCAACACTTTTTTAATGATCCTCACAAGACTCTTGTTGGAAGACTCAACAAGACCATTCCCTTGCGGATAGTATGCAGTAGAATTCCCAAGAGTAATATGATATTAATGACAGAAATTGATCAACTTCTTAGACTTAAATGCCTGTGCATTATCAGTTATGATCTTCATGGGGCAACCAAACCTAGACAAGATATTATTTTCTAAGAAAGAAATAATCACAGAATCATTTGCTTGCCTAGTTGGAATTGCTTCAATCCATTTGGTGAAGTAATCAGTCAATGTAAGAATCCTGTGATGTTGTCCTGATGATATGGATGAATCTCCCCAATAAAATCTAGCTCCCACTGCTGAAATTGTGCTTCTACATAGATAGGCATCAAAGGTAAAGGTACAAGCTTCTTCTTACCCTCGAAAATCTGGCATTCATGACAGGCAGCAATCCTCTTGTAGACATCCTTAAACATAGTAGGCCAATAATACTCTGCTCTTAGAATCTTGTTCATTGTCACCTTCCAATAGTGGTGACCTCCATAATCTCCTTTGTGGAACTCCTCAATTACTTTTTCAACCTCCTCTTCCAGCAAAAAATTCAGCAGAATTCTGCTAGTATCCTTCCAAAACATATTTCTATCAAAAATAAAATATCTTAAATATTTCAGCTTAACAAACCTTTCTTTGGACTTTGTTAGATTTCAGCTTAACAAACCTAATTTATACAACTATTTGGAAATTTAGGTGAAATCATTTGTGCGCAAAAACAACTCCTTCGTCGCGTGGTTCAGTCGTAACCCACTATATGTTTTGCGTTGAAATCTATTGTTTTTCTTGCATTTTATCTATTAAGATAGGACAATCTTCAATTACATGATCAAATTGCCTATAATACCTGCAGGATTATCGCGCGGGGTTCGAGCAGTCTTGTGCATAATGTTTGGTGTCTCCATAGTTGTAACAAATTAGTTTCCCTCTCCCTCGAATTGTGCCTCCACCTCTCCCCCCTCCCTGTCCTCTAGCTAGGGATCCTCCTCGCCTGGAGGAGATGCGGGTGACGAAGGGTTAGCCTCCACTTTATACAGGTTCCCTCTGTCGATCATCAAATCCTACGTTCGGTAATTGTGCTCAACGTGTCTCACCGAAGCGCATAATTGGCACCATTGTTGCTTCAGTTCAGGGACACAGGATCCTAACCATGGGTAGTGGTATGTATCATGTTTTCCAACCACCCGACAATCAGCGCACCATAATGTGAGGGTACTAGGCCCAGCGACATCTCTCGGACCCAGTGGACTTGGTCCCCTAGCTTGCATATAATCTGACAGTAGAGGACAATGATATTTGGTGTGGCCAGATACCCTACAACATATGCACCAAACATCTGCGCTAGCTTCTCTACCCCAGTCTCTTCATAAATTCTGAATTTCTAAGTGCATAGCTTCTAATTGACTCTAAATCTGCAGTGCTCCAAATTAAGCATTGTCCCTTGGCACAACTTCTAACTTCATAGAAATTTCCAGGGCTCTTTCCTACGAATCAATATTTTGCTGACCCATGGGCTCGCGCAGATGTGGCAACAACATGGAAATGAACCATTGCTTATGATGGTTTTCATCGTAAGGAAATCCTCCATCGTTGATTATTTTCTTTGGTCACTAGTTAGCTTCCCAAATTGATTATGTAGGCCCTTACTTAGTATATTTTAATCTACTACGCATTAAGAATAAGATTTAGGATTTCTAAATTGATTCTTCATGGCATCCTTGATCTCCTACACTATGGGATCCGCATGTTGAGTAATGTATCCCATGAACCAATCCAAATCTCAACCTTTAAAGGCCATCGCCAGCTGTGCACTCTTAACAGCATCGGTAGTGACATTATGCGTAGTCCACACCACATTCGCCACAAAATAAAATCAATCCATATCCTCATCCCCCACACCCTTAAAGGTGGGTAACTCCATCTGCGCAACAATATCGTCAGCATGTGGGGGTGGTGGCGGGGTAGGAGGATTCTTACCCCTACGCGAGTTTTATGGTAGCGTAGTAGGAGGGCTAGTCTCTGCGTGTGTAGCCCTGCTTCCATTTAGATCAGGGGAATTTCTTAGAGGACTGTACACAGATCTATCCCATTTTTTATTAACCCGATAGTATTTACCGTTGTGCGTCATGCTTTCGCTCTGATCAGGGGTCATTCACTCGGTGTGGTTGCACAAAATACCCTTTTCACATGATAGCATCTTAATTAGCAAAGGCAAAGTTTGTAAGAACTTACCCCTGAATCCTTTGAAAAAACTCCTTTCAACTTTAGAATAGGACAAAAAATGATCTACTGCAAATTTTGTTACAAACCCACCCAAGACGCTGTCAACCCAGTGATCTACAATCGGGGTAATAGAATTATCATTCTTTTCCAATTGTTGTATTAATTCAGGGGTCTACTGTGTGACTCAATCATCCTTCAAAAATGTTTGGAATTCTGCTAACCTTTCCAACCACTCCTATAGTTCATATGCAAAGGTTATGAATAATATCTCGTGCACCTCGGTAGAAATATACTTATTCTTCCACTCTTCAGTAGACAACTTCTTACTTCTGTTTTCTTTTCGGGAAAATTCTTGAATCTGTTTTTCAAACCAGTCCTCAATTCCAAGCTTTAATGGATTCCAATGACCTCACAAAATCACCCAACCTTTATCAAAATTCTCCCATTCCCGACAATGAAACCATTTGTTGGCGTGAGGGGTCCTGACCCAAGTTTGGAATTGAGGTTAACCAACAAAACCCTCTTACTATTGGCCCTTTTGGCAGTGACCTACTTTTCAAGTCAAACTCTCACCCAAAGTAGTATGGGGGGTGCTGGAACTAGGTTTCCGCACCCTAAGAGAGATTTGGAATGATGTGGGGCCTTAAGATCCAAACTACCGTAAACAGACCTTCCAAACAACAACCCTAACTAGTAAACCCTTTTCAGATAGATTTAGGTCTAATATGCAGAATATCTTGCGCACATTAACACAGTAATAATAAATTAGGTAATAACCCTTTATACCATCATATCTATCCAATAATCAGTCATATAAACCCAATCACAGTTATGCCAAGGATCTAATTGCAGACAATACAGAAATCAGAAACAAGATTCAAAAACATTGATAGCCTAACAAACATATGCATATAGAACTCAGATATCTACAACAATACTACTTTATTACTTAATTAGTTTAGACCCTTCATACAAAACACTTCAACACCCTGTGCACAAAGCTAGTGGGGCCACATACAGCAGGACTGAGGTCTTCGTGCACACAACCAATAGGAGCCTTCTACCGAGACAAATCCACACAAACTATCAAGAAAGATCCAACTCTATCATCCACATTAAGACTTATCCAAAAACTAAATTCTTAGACTCTATCTATACATTTATTTATACTATTTAGCCTGTGCTACTCTATGGTCCACAAACCATAGTTTATGGCTCCTTGATCTACCCTTTGACCCATTACAATTCATGAGGGGTTTTGACCTGCCTCAAAACCCCTGTGCAAGACTAAAATATTAAAAAATATAACAAAATGGTTGGACTTAGGGGACCTTGCTCCCACACTTGCGTATGTACGTGTTTCTCCTAAAGCATACCCATGTGCAGATCTCAAAATATTGATACATGAATTTGTATCACTGTACCACTGAATCAATCACCTAAAAATATATTGAAACCAACATAAATCACTGAACCAAATACATATTATCACATATCAGCATCATCACAAGTCAATACTTTACTTCATAATGAATTCAACCCAAACAGTATTGTCAAACACAAATAATTATAAGAGATACTTCATCAACAAATAGCAACAAACATAACAGAATATATTAACCATTATCATCAACTCATACTGCAAAAACATAGCATACGTACATGGCCCTTATAAATCACTTCTGCATATGTTCACGCTTTTCATACTTGACACCCACGTATCAATATTTCCATAATGTCTAATTTATATGTGACTTCCCAGAAGTATGTTTGCATATGTATATGATCTTTCTAAAGAAAACATGTGTACATATATGTAATTACTTATTCATACCTTCGTTGCACAACTGAACTTCAATCAAATCTAAATCTCAGCATACACAATAACAAGCACACATCATAACATTATCATCACATATCAAACCATAAGCAGACTATGTATTCATTTCATATCGACTAGTTCTAGTCCCTCATCATACTCCTCGTGCACACTTATTTCAGATCAAATAATTCAATAATAATTCATTACATGCACACTTAACACTTTGATTTCCATCTCCTTAGATAGGTTAGGCCTTAGCCAATACATTATGCCAATGCCTTAGTAATGTTGATGGTATTCTTTGACGAGATCAAATATCCATTGTCATCCTCAATACTATGGGCCAATACCATGGTACAGAAACTATATGTGTATTTTCTTCAATATACACGCATATGTACACAGCTTTGCTTCACAAAATCTCCATATCTGAACTGATATTTATTTGTCTGATTTCTCTGTCATGTCTGTACTCATCATATTGACATCTTTACCAAGTAGGTTTCCATCAAGGACAACACATTAGTCATAATGCCAAAAGGTTACACTTTCTACATTCTATTACTATGCATCAACAAATGGATAGACTTATCTTTCTATGTCTTCATGAAAAACTGGTGGACAACTATAAAACTTTTGCAAGATAATAAGACATCAAGAGATTTCTTCAAAATTTGTGTTTTTTCTTTGATGACATTGTTTCTTGTCTATGTAGGGTGGAGAAATGCATTCTCTCAGACTCTGATTCTGAGAAGAAAATATATATTCTTGTGGTTGTTAATGACCCACCAATTCCTCAATCTCCACTTTCGCATACTTCACCTTCGTCACTGGTCATTATATCCAATAGAAATGGATGTTATAATTTCAGCGATATGTCTATGGTTATTAAAGGAATTGTCAATGCTTATAAGGTTTTTTGAACTAATTTTAGAGTCTATTTCGATTTGTGTTGGTTTGTTTGTGCAAATTTTTGGCGTTGGTATACTCTCAAGATCCCGTAGGTTTGTTTTTTTATTAGATGGATCTTCTTGAGAGAGTGGTGACCTTGGTGGTTCAATAGATTTTTTCGGGTGATTGTTGGTAAAATGGTCTTAGTGACTGATGCATAGATGATTTTTGTACATGGATGGCCTTGTTGAAGTTATGGTTTTTACTATGTTGATATATTTCGAGAGTTTTTATGAGCAATGGACTCAATGGTGTATCTATGTGGTTTCTAGTTTTTTTTCTAAATATGTTTCGTGTTATCATATGGTATGAAACTTGAGCTCGTACATCAATCATCTTCAGTTCTTAATGACTCTTTTCTATCTATGTAAAATTTTGTTATTATTAATAGAAAATCTTTCACTTATTTACAAAAACAAAAACAAAAAAAATCAATGTGATACTAGTTTAATGTTTTTTAATTCTAAATTTAATTTTTAAATTTAAAAAAATTATTAAAATCAGTATAGATTCATCTTAATCTAAAATCAAAAAGTGCAGGGAGGAATTAAATCTCTTGAGATATAAACCTCTTTTAGAATGCAAAATTTGAAGGTTTGTGATTTTCATTTTGGTACTTGAACCTCTTGAGGTATAAACCTCTTTTAGAATGTAAAATTTGAATGTTTGTGATTTTCAATTTCGTACTTGATAGATGTGAGATTAACATGGATCTACATTGATTATCTATACACATAAACTTATACAATGCCCCATGTGTCAACTCCATACAGAGCATCCAAAGAATTATACATCTCCTATATATATATATATATATATATATATATATATATATATATATATAATTGCTTTATATAATATATATCCGCAATTAACATTAAAATATTTTATTTATAATACATTATTTATTTATTAATATTATTTTGATATAAACCTTATACCATTTAACATTATCATATAATTATTTTTGTTAATATATTAAAAAAATAATATATATATATATATATATATATATATATATATATATATATATATATAATAACTATATTATAAATATTTGAAAATTTGAAAATAATATGTGTAAAATTTAAAAAATATAATGAAATATAACTTTTATATATATATCTATATCTATATATATATGAAATAAATAACTATATTATAAATATTTGTAAATTTGAAAATAACATGTGTAAAATTTTAAAAATATAATGTAATATAACTTAAATATTTAAGTAGATAGGCATTCTCCCTATTAGAAGTTGGAAAATTAATCCTTTTGCTAATTACAAATTTCATCTTAAGGTTTAGAGTGAAAGATAGGAAAATTAATCTTTTTGCTAATTACAAATTTCCTCTTAACGTTTAGAGTGAAAGATATTGGCATTTTATGATTGTTTGTTCTCATCAACGAGTGGAGTTCTCAACAATAACTTCCTCACATATATAAATTCTTGTTTAAATCCTATTTAAAAGAATATTTTACCAACTTATGATCAAATATTTACTATGCCACGTATAATAATTATTAGTAGGAAATTAATTCAAAAAAATATACAAAATCTACATTGAAATGTATACCTCTTCACCTTCTAAAACGTATGCCTATAATTCAAAATGAAACCAATGCCTATTCAAATTTTTTTGGCACAATTTTTGTCATGTATCGGAAACCTAATCTACAAAATGTTACAGGTTTCAGTCTTTCCCTGTTTTCGCTTTAGTCGGGTTTTTCTTTTACAGTTTCTCATGTTCGATCTCGCATTATATTTAAAATGTACTCCTTTTATAACACGTAAAATCTTTAGGGATTTCTTTATTGTAAGCCTCGGGTTTCTTATTGTTGATAGCACGGATCGGCATGTAAGAGCATGTTATGTCTCTAATATGATCTAATCACAATGTCTCAGTTCTATTTTCACCTGCAAGTTCTATTATTGTTTGTTAATTTTGTTAGATCATTGTACAAAAAACTTTATTATGGAAGCACTTTACATCAACTTTGTAACACCAAGTTAGATATCCCATTTAATTTTTCTCTTTTTAATGGTGTCAGTTCAATACTAACCTGCTCTATTCTAATTATGAATAGGTTCAGGTTGGACCGCTAGAATGAGTTAATGCAGTTGTGCCCGGTGAACACATTAAGGAGTCATGTTATATAACTTTTCATATAAAGAATCCAGTGCATCCTCCATTATTGCTCAAAATCATATACAAGACCAATGGCCACCACTCAGGGAGAGACAACAATAATCATCATGTAAGTTGGATAAATAAAGAAGGGTTTGGATACATGATTTCAAAACAAGTCTGCATGCAGATGGAATACCTACCCACTCTGGGATATAATGAAGCATGAAAAGGTAGGGATATAATGTAGCAGGGAAAGGTAGGGATGCCAACCCAGGATATAGGATAATGGGATAGGATATAATGTAGCAGGAAAAGGTAGGTATGCCAGCCCAGGATATAATATATTGGGAAAGGCACTTGGAAAGGTAGGGCTGGAAGCTGGGAAAGGTAAAGAATTAAAGAGGTAGAAAGAATAACTAAACGAGGAAGGAACAATAACTAAATGCTCAGATTTGATCGGGAATAATAACTAAAAGAGGAAGGAACAATAACTAAATGCTCAGATTTGATCGAGTAGCACGAAAACATGGATTCTCAGATTTAATCGAATAATACAAAAACATGGATAATAATCCAAAATTTGTTAGAGTTCTTGTGGAAATGAGGTAAATTGTTCAATAAATATTTGTATAATAAGAATTCAATGATTATAATAAAGCCTACCAATACAATCTATTTAGATTTGAATATTTTTAGATTTCCAATACAATCTATTTAGATTTTAATATTTTTAGAATTTGAATTTTGCAAATAGAAACACATGGAAATTTTCTTTGAACTCCACCTCCTCCTCTGCCTCCCACACATATAGATATAATTAACAATATATATAAGAAACTAAGTTAGCAATATAATTACCAGTATAACTAAGAAACTAAATTACATGTATGCACAAAGTAAATTATCTACACATCTGGAATTTCATGACTCTGAAGGAAGCTATAATATGTTGATTAATCACTTTGCCTGTTTCTCTATGTTATTTAACTATTTTTCTTGTTTCTCTTTGTTCTTAAATTGCAAGTTGCTAAATTTTCCACAATTGTTTTTGAATTTGGACCAGAAGAAGCTAGTATGCAAACTATTGCCAGGTTAAATTTGCTGAATTGGGATCAAAAAAATTTCTAGAAATTTTTTTGAATTTAGAAGGAGAAGTAATCTACAATTATATTATTATAATTAATTATATTAGTTTCAGCAAGTGACATTCACCCTTCTCCAATTTAATGATATAAACAGTTGGTTCCTCTTAAGCTTTTCCTAATATTTATGTCCGCACTCATATAGTTGTTACAAATTAATGGAGAAAGTTAAGTTAGGATAGGATTGAGATTCTAATTTTAGATCTCAGATCCTAATATTCAGGGAGTGGTTCAAACCACTCGATTGTGAGAAAGCCTATATGTACTAGACTGTTCTCTTGATTAATGTATCAGATTGTGTGAGTGTGTTTGTACACTCTCCAAGTTCTCACCTGGAGAGCCATTTCATTAATTTTATCATGGTATCAGAGCTTCAGGTCGAAGCTAAATGGACCTGTGTTGTGCATAAGAATTGGAGTGAGGCTAAGTATTTGGAGGCCGAGGCCGAGAAAGATCACTAGAGGATGCGCTGAAGGAGAGCGCAGCTCAGAGTACTGCGTAAGACTGTGAGCGATTTGGAATTGCGTGTGTGGATCGCTCTGGATCGAGCTGCCCTATATCGACCTGATATGCATGTGTGCACCTTCCTGCCTATGGTTTTTGGCCGAGCGTGAAAGTGTTGGATCTCTAGAGATTGGGCTGGGAATTCTCTCTCGGTGTTACGCGTGGAATGGCTCCAGCGTGGATCTGCCACGAGGTCGGGCTATGGAGGTGGACCATATTTCATGCCCATGCGTGTACAGAGTAAGCAATCAGTAGTTAAGAGATCTGCAGTATTATAACTGATCGAGATCTTCTCCAATTTGCTCGACGCCACGGGGGTCATAAGGACCTATGAGGACGTGGTGTATAGCAGACTGCCGACAGACTCAATGCTCAACATGAACCTGTTTTTTTTATGATCAACATTTGATATTTATTATACTTTTTTATATACCTCCTCTGTGATAAGTTTCATCTTGGTTTTATATACGGAGAGGCATCAACTAGAAGGAGACGGCGTGCTGTATGCCAAGCTGGAAACCATTTTAACAAATTCATCAGCAGAGCAAGCAAGGTCGTTGTTGTAGGGATTTTCCATGCACGGTGATGAAACAGTATTAAACAATATAATATATTTTCTCTCCATCACATTCCATGCAATTTTCACGTTAATCTATCAATAACGTTAAGGGCTACGTAGAGGTGTTGAATAATGGGCTTTGCCTGCGCACCAGCTGAAACTGCAGCATCAAGTAAGGAGGTTACAATAATGCATAACCAGTATGACTTTGTTTATGAGTTACGTTATCTATAAAATAGTGCTTCAGTTTAGCTACAAGCCTTTTATATTAAGGGAGTGGTAGAAATCCGCCAGAGACTAGTCCAATGAGTGGATAGAACTGTCCATTGGTATATGAATAACAGTTGAATCAATGGGACCCACGTGCCAAAACAAAGGGTAAAGTAAGATGTTGAAGAACGACGACCTGTATATTGCTGCATCCTGCAAGAAAAGATGAGGTTGAGGTAGATCGGATTTGATCTGCATGGTGGAGAGTTTTTTGTAGACACACTGGTAAATCTGAATATCTGGAGGTTTAAGTAAATTCGTTAACTCTTATGCTGTGCTTCACATTGGAAGCATTACTTAACTCGTATTTTGTTTGAAATTCGTTGGATCGTTTTAAATGAGTTAAGAAGGGTTTTCTTGCTGCGTCGTGGAAGGAGCTATTGAACATCAACATAGCGTTGTCATTCCAAAAAGGTCTGCAGTCTGGAAGGCCGTGAGCTATTAATTTTTTCTTTTACCCTCCATATGCGGTAAAGAAATTGTTAAACGAGCCAGAAAATGTAAAGAAAAGAAATATGTGTTATATGAGAAATTGTTAATCACATGCATTAGAATTGGATATCGATATCGTTTCTTGCTTGTTGAGAGGTCATTTGTTGCTCGTCGCAAGAGCTGAGGGAACTAAGCCCTGCGTGGCATAGAAGCCACAGTCTACAAGGTTCTACTATTGAAGAGCTGCCAAAGGGAGGATTCCCGCCTGCGTGGTAATAGGGTTGTTGGAGCTCGTAAGAGGACCGAGTGGAGTCGAAATCTGGAAGCAAGATAAAACCAGATAAGCTGGACCTTTTAACAACATTTCTATATTTTTAGATATTTTTTCTGATGATGATGATGATGATATTCTCATGTTGACATTTGGAGGCATTAACATGAGTAGTATTTTTAAGTCTGAATTTTTTTTCAGAAAAACAATGAGGTTCTGTTGATGACCACGAGAAACAAGAGGCACAATCTGTTGTTGAAGATCCTAATATTGAAGAGTCACAAGTTGATCTTCAGGAAGGATGTAAAGATGAACAAAGTGTTGAAAATCAAATCGACGAGCCACATGAACCTGATTGTGAAGACGTGACAGAAGAAGACAGTGCTGGAGAGAATTTAAAATGTGATAATCTCATCAATATTTATGTGTGTGCAGATGACAACATTGCTAAAATATACACGCGTGACACCAGAAATGGTGAGAGGAAACAATTTCCTATTAAGCCTGTCATAATTTTCAAAAGGGCGAGGATAAGCGTTCAAGCTTTCCATCACTGGGGAAGACATGAGGCAAAGATACATCACTATCTCATGACAAAGAAAGTGAATATGAAGCCTCATCCATGAATGAACAAATATGATCTCACAATCATAAAGACCAAGATGAAAACTCTGTTACCAATTTTTTATGTCTTTTTACCATTGTAAGCCTAGCTGAGACTAGACCAGCAGGCGTATGTTATCATATGTTATTGTTCTATACCATTTCTCCATTAAGGGGGAGTGTTAGAAATTAATGGAGAAAATTAAGTTAGGATAGGATTGAGATTTAATTCTAGATCTCAGATCCTAATATTCAGGGAGTGGTTCAAACCACCTGATTGTGAGAAAGCCTATATGTACTAGACTGTTCTCTTGATTAATGTATCAGATTGTGTGAATGTGTTTGTACACTCTCCAGGTTCTCACCTGGAGAGCCATTTCATTAATTTTATCAATAGTTGGCTTTTTAGACCTAGTTTTATAGTATTTATGCGATAAGTAATATTTTGTTTATTGAATAAAAATTAAATAATATTCCGTAAATAGAATGGTAAAATAGTCACGCTTAGGCTAGTGTTTAATATTTTCCCTTAACTTGAAGCTACCACAAAATATCAATGCCACGGAGGACACCACAAAGGTAGCTCGGCGTTGAGAAAGCAGGGAAATGAATGGAAAATATGGATATTGTTACAAAATTATAACAACGATTCCAAGGCGCCAATGCTAAACACAAATAGTAAAGTAAAACGATCCAATATTAATAAAATTATTCTTTAAGTGTTTCCTATAGTTGGAATAAGCCCAAAATAATAAAATTCATGGATTTAATGAAATCCATTGAGAGAGGGGTACGAAATTTTGAAAAAAACAAACTCGATATAAAATTTTGGTTAACCATTCATCCAATCGGGAATGGAAAATCATCATGGGTGAAATATGTAGATATTTGTAGAATCATGCAAGCATACAACAAGATTTAACCATTATAAGAAAGAAATCTAGCATATTCTAAGGACTTTTTTACTTAGTTCAAACTTCACACAACCATTTGTTAATAAATGCGATAAAACATATGAATCTAATCAATTACATTCTCATTAAATAATAAACCCCTGGTTTTGTATAAACTGCCTCTAGTATATAATGTTTGAACCATCCTGGAGTCATATTGAACTTATAATCTGTGAAGTTTGGCAAGAAGATGAGAATTATTTTTGTGCAATCATTGCACAAGAAACAAAACTGCATATGAAAATGAAAAATTTCATTGGATTCAAATTAATGTAGTTAATTCACTATAATTTCATTAGATTCAAATTAATGTAGTTTATTCACTAGCTGGTAGAAAATGCTTTTAACAAATTGTATACTCATAAAATACAAAATTTGGGAGTAGATGCATGTATTTTCCTGGTTTTATGAATCTCATCATTTTTTGGAAATTCTCAAGAGCCTCAACACTACGCCCATTTATAAATCTCAGCATTTGTTGGAAATGTTCAAGAGCCTCAACATTGTGCCCATTTTGTGCATACTCGACAAGCATCACCATCGAGGAGATCATATACTCAAGAATTTCTTGAAAGAGCTTTAGGGCTTCGTAAACATGTTCATTCGGCATACACCCTACAATGATGGAATTCCAGGACACTGTGATTGGTTATTATATTTTGTCAAACATATGTTTTGCATCCTATATGCTTCCATATATTGTGTATGAATGTACAAGAGCACAATCCATAAAGACATCAGACTGAAAACCCCTGTTGATCATCACTTCATGCATGGCACTTCAATATATTGTGTATGAAAGTACAAGAGCGCAATCCACAAAGACATTAGACTGAAATGTTGATTATCACTTCATGCATGGCCTTGAGAGCTCCCATATTTGGAAAAACATGAAGAACACTGAAAAAGGTGAACTGATTGGGTTAGACGTATGTTATTCACTGCATTTGGGAAAACATTATTAATGCTTCTTCTATGAACACATGATTTTTGTATCCTGCAGTCATGGAAGTCCATGAGAAGGCATCTCGTGCAGCAATAAGGTCAAAAACTACGCAATACTCTAGCATATAGCATACATATTGTTTGATAAGCATATTCTATATATATGTGTTGGGAAAAAGTCTCTTTTTAACGATGTGGGCATGGATTAACTTTCCATGAGACAATGTGTTTTTCTTAATGCAACAAGAGAGAAACATATGTGCACTAATCATGGCCTTGCCACAAGTCGCTGGCCAGCCAGCATGCCAACAGTTATATACACATGCAGGGGCACATGGCAATAATAAGACATGGGGAAAATGGCCATCATGTTGCAAAGCATACCAAATATATGTCCAAAGTTATTAACATAAAAATTTGAAGGGGAACAGTAAGGAAAACAAAGGTCTGGGACAAGACTTTGAAGGTGTTAGCATTCCCCCCGTTTCCCAAGGTTGAGAATGGAACTAAAGGAGGTAACATCGAACCAACCTTTAGGTCTGGTAGCTATCCCTACCAAAACCAGAGAGGGCTCTCTCAATATCACTTTTACAGCCAATGAGATGACTGGATATGTAATGATCTTAGGCTAGTTTTAAAGCTCAATAAATTAGGGTTTTGTTTTTTTTGAGTTTTCGCTCGATAGAAATGACAATCAAGGAACTAGGTCTAGGTTTAGGTCTAATTTAAAAGATTAAGTTGCATAGACAAGGATGAGAACAGGTAGGTAAACTTAAGAACATACTTTAATTTTTCATTGTGTACAGGTTTGAAAAGAGAAATAAAGACAAAATGAGCATGTTAAATTAATTCATTCATCATAAGAGTAGAAACACATTCATGAAAATCTTCTAAAACAAAGCATGGAAAGAAATATTTCTATTGACAATCTCATAAAATTAACATACATAAGCATACACGTGATGGAAATATAACATAACATTCAACTTGATGAGGCTACATAGAAAAAACAATGCTCAAAAGCATACCACTGGAGTCCCAATATTATAGTTGCAACATTTCTTTGATTTCAGTGAAAAAAAGTTGTACAATAGCTCCACACTGTAAATAACAACTATCCAACCTCTAAAATGACTTGATTTTTACTAGATATGTAAAATAGAAGTCATGACACCTCATTGGGTCTAAATATGATCCAAAATACATCATAAATGCACTCTATGAGTCATTACCTAGAATCTAGGGAAGTTATAAACGATCCTTTCAAATTTAGGTAATAACAGGGAGTGTATGTCTCTTTGATTAATTATATGTTTCCTCCATAATGAGAGGCAAAAACAAACTCTCCTACCATAAATACACCTCATGGGACAACATCACCTCGAAATTTGGAGTTTTCTCACTTGACAATTGTCGAAAAGGAATCCAAGACAGAAGTGTCGTGCCACTTTGGAGCTAAATTTGACTAACTTTTAGGCATCCATTTGCAAATATGGAAGTTATGATAGGTATCCATTTGCGTCCTATTTCCATTCCATCCTTAAAACTGAGAAAATACTCCCTGGAAGGCCTTCAAAAACTCATTCTCCCAACCTCACTCCAAAAGCGCAGCGCAGAGGAAAAGTAAGTGGCAGAAGCATGAAAAAAGTGCTCTTTTTTGAATTTTTCTTCAAAAATGGAGGGTGAAATGCTAAAATGATACCATAACAGGAATTAGAAGTCAAAACCATACATACATATAAAAATTTCTTCATTTAGATGCTCTGAGAAAAAACATCACACTGCTACGCGGCGCTTCTGCAATCACCATTTTTTCATATTTTTCAAAAAATCACCAAAAATTCTCAAAATGCTCAAAATATTATAAATTTTTTTCTATGACATCGTTGGATGATAAATTAAATAGATAAAGAGGCCTCGACTAGGAGATCCAAGTTATATTTCTCCTTAAGCTTAATTAGGGCTTCCTTAAGCTTTTTCCTCAAACTCTTCACCCTCACCTTGGCGATTTGGTTCCTTGTGAAATAATGTCTTGCCATATGCCTCTGGAGGTTTTTATCTCTTTCTACCTTCTTCAAAATATTCTCAAGATGAATATTTACCCTATCAAGCCACAACTCTTTATCTTTCTTACTTTTAGCAGTTATTAACTCATCAAAGGTTAGCTGACCTAATGGAGGAGATGGCTCTCTTTCTTGCTATTTTTTATTAGTTAACCCTATTGTTCTTGGCCTTCTTGGTTTTGTTTCATCCTTTGTGTCCTCCAGATGCTCAACATACCACTTCTTTGCCTTTACCTTTTTCTTCCTCAATATTCGTCTTTGGTTTGCTTTGGAGGAGTTGTTTAGCTTTCAACTATATGTTTTCTTGATGTATGGAGGTAACCATGAAGTTTTCCTTTGAGAGGCTATAATTTAATTCTATTATTTTGCATCATTTTCCCTTATTCTCTCCTCAAATTTCTTATATTTCACCTTCTCTACCATGTCAACCTCCATGGGCACTTGTTCTTCATGTTGCTGCAATCGTGACTCATCCTCATGCATGAGTGGCTCACTATCATTAATCGGTGCCTGCTCTATTGTTTTTCTATGTTCAATTGTAGTTTAAGGAGAAAGCACACCTTTGATGGTATTAGGATAAATAACCTTCCTCTTACCTTTCTCATAGGTTTGAGTGATCTCAACCCTAGGCGCCTTTGGAATCTCTTCTTGCCTACTTGAAGAGCCAACCTCCTTTTTTTGTGTTGGTGTTGATGGTGTGCTATGAATGATGGGTGAGCCAGTTGTACGTGCTGATGCAACTATCTCCATGAAATTTTCCCAAGTGTTGTAGCCACTACAACACCACCCAAAATTTTGGTTATATTCGAAATTTCGGGTCCCCCTCTACTCGCTTAGTCGTTAAGGTATTTCACTCGACCTGCAGTCAGTGACATCCCAGTGACCTATCCAAAACTACTCATGAGCTTTCTCACCATCATGATCAGATGTTGTTGCTGCAATCATGCCATGTGTGGGAGGGATCATCCAGCATATGCTCGAATAGGAACTTTTCTGTGCATTGAGGATGTACATTAGCAGCCCTCTCTCCATGGGTCATTAAGCATGTTGTTTGAATACTTCTCTTAAGCTCGTTGGTCTCATATACTTTATCTAGGGGCACCATTCTCAAAGAATAACTGTGAACTAATTGGTGTTACAATGTTTTCATATAGGTCAATCCCATGGGTGATAAACTCATCAATGTCGTCACTATACCGAGGGAAATAAACTTGAGCTCAAAAACAAGGACAAAGCTGTGAAACATGATATTTTCATCCACATGCCCCTTCCTAGGTGGGGATGGGACTTAAGGCTATAGTTAAAAGCCATTGTGAAGGCAGATAACAAGGATACGCCCTCGGTGACAAGGAGAAGCAACTTAACATTATTTTCAGATGGAGGATGGTGTGGTATATGTCCATTCAGATAAAGGATCAAGGAAAGAGTTGTTCGTGGTCAACCAATGTAAAAAAATTCTTCACTGATGCACTGGCATTGGCATATCAGAGTATTGATGTTGTCCATGGCAATTTAAGTATCTCCCCGCTCTATGTATTCAGCAGTACTTGCACTGAAGATATTCAACACTCCGAAAAAGTAAAGAGATACTTGGAGCATTGTCCTTTGTCTTCCGGGCATTAAATTTGGTGCCTTTATTCAAGTGTGTCTCTATAGTGTTGAAATCTGGTGACAACGACGAAGGTGGAACTTTTGCATTATGTAGGCACGCCCAAGTTGGTCTGCTGACAAAATTCCCGGACTGCTGATGAGAAAATTTCGACATATAAAGAAGAACCACCCCCCCCCACATGAGGAAAAGTCTCATGCTTTGAAGTTGTTGCAATGGAACACCTACATGAATATGTCAACCCCACAGATGATATACCAAAATTACTACCATCACACTCAAAGAAAGGAATTGGAACTCAAACAACCCGGGCATGCTAGTTAAGGGAATTTTCAGTCACAATTAAGCCACGTCCTTCCGGATGTGCATCTTCATTTCTAAAGAGAGGCGACTACATGAATTCATATGGCTATGTATTGATTGAAACAAGTAGTGGCTTAAATTAGCAACGTACATTAGCTATGTTACGGTAGTTGTGGCAGGATCTTGAACGCAGACGTTGTCATCTCGAAGTTCCACTTTCATAACATTCAGCAGAATCCTAATAATATTAAGGGCATATATATCAAAGACCGCTCTATCATTTTGTTTAGAGACAATGCTAAGACTATTTTAAAGCAGCACGAAGGCATGATAGAGAGCTTGGCAGCACAAGTAATATTTTCGACTTCATGGTTAAAGCTGAGTTTCCTATCAGCGCCCAGATGTTTGGCTAACTACGGGTGTTACAACGTTTTGATCCCATTTCTAAATCTATGAGAAATTTAGCCCGACGCATATTTGAGTATAGCCCCACCAGTGGTAAAATTTTACATTGTGGCTCGTATTCATTCACAGGAGGATATAACGGGTTTTTTTGTTGCATGTTTGATAATAGTATTTACGTGCGGAAAGCATGGATGTTTCACTGGTGCCCTTTAAAATCCTGCACGAAGGGTGAACTCCCCTTTTCTATTTCCATTTTTACTTGCCATTATAACGCTAAGTCGAAACCATGCAGGATGCAAGAGATTTAGTATGAAGCAATATTTTCGGTCACGCATTTAAACATGGGCACGACATTACCGAGATAGAATTTGTTCATATGAAAGTAAGACTCAAAGGCTGAGCATTGGGTTTGATATGCTTTTAATAGAGGAATGTGTGCCATTCTAAACAAGTCACGATGTCTTATATAAAGCCCACCCATAACGCTTCAGATCGGAATATGTTATGCAAACAAGGGTGATGTGATAAAGGTTAACAGACTCGAGGATGATAGGAGCGAAGCCACGTGCTTGTAAGAGATTGCGCGTTGGGATCAACGCAATGCCAACTGTGCTCCTAAAATCGGCCACATGTTTTAGTAACAGCCATGGCACAAACCAAAAACTGCCCATGATAGATACTGTGCGCGCACTCCCGATATAACTGAAACATGAATGCCGCATACTAAATTGAGTATCACGCAGACTGTCTCTGGGGTGAAATTATTGGTATTCGCAGGCGGCATGCTCATAATATTATTGCCGCAGGGTGTGGAAGTAGTCTGTTTGTGCCACATACCGCCAACAAAGCCCACTCCAACCATGGCCTCGACATGCCGAATGCAATGCCATACCCGTCTTCACAGATTTTATTTAGCGGTGCATGTCCCTTCATCATGAGATGGTGCCATGGCTGGAATATGTGGTGTGGATGCCAATGACTACAAATGAATAAGATGAACGGTTTGAAAGATCAAAAAAGGCAATCAAAGGGAGCCTGCAGCTCATACGACTCCTCGACCGTGTGAGGGCGGAATAAGTCACAAAGTCGCAATTAAGCACATTCAGGAGAGACCACGACTGGTGCAACTCTCCGACTGTGCGACCTACGCAACAGAATTGCGACCCCGCACTCATAATGATCCCATGCACTCGAGCTATAGTAAATGGTGAGTGCCTTGAGGGGAAATATCATCAAAGGCGGATGTGTATGAGAACGAAAGGGCATGCCTCTCGCAGCAAAGTGGAATCATATGCATGGTCCCAAAGAGATACTCCACAGGCCTCAGGTCGCAAGGTCACATATTTGCTTCCGATCAAAAAATGCGACCTATTTCCCATGCGACTGTGTGACCTCTCTAAGGTCGCAAGATCACAAAAGACGTGTCTGAAAGGAACCGATGAAATCCCCGACTATGCGACCCCGAAGTGCAACCTCTTTGGAAGGCAAACACCCATGCCCATATAAACGCAAAGTCGCACTCATATAATAGAACGTGTAACCATTTTTATTACAATGGGTATTAAGCGCACATAATAGCGAATGATCAAAACGTTGTTACAAGAGGCCCCATGATCGCACTGTGGAAAGCACACTAGGAATGCGCACGTATACATGCACCAGCTTTGCCAAGAATTGCAACCCATTTTGAAACCATGCAGAGATCTTACAAGGTGCTAACCAAGAAGGAAACTCGTGAACAGAAGCATGCTCTCGCAGGCTTGTCAATAGGCGCTCCCAGCCTTTGATGCCTTAAACAGCTACTAGTATCTATTTGACTTTTGCATTTCAACGATTGAAACTACAAGGCCGGTTGATGTAAACGTACAGCCAGGTCATGGAGTCATTGTTTCAAAGTTGCCTATGGTTTGTGCATGCGGAAATGATGTGTCTGCCCATTCATGCAAGAAACTTTGGGTTGCACCAAAGCATTGTCCAAGGCCGCACCTCATGAACACCACGAGCTCCCCTAAAACTTGTGGTTATAGGATGCACACGATTTATTTAGGGTTACTGAAATCTGCACATACCTCTCTCGTGATACCGATATTTGGTATAGTTCTAGCCTTCTACCAAAACATAAAATAGAAGCTAGAAACCCATCATATTCAGTGGGAGATGGCACAAGAAGAAGGTCCTTTACCTCATCAATGGTTTCACTACAAACATTCGGATCCCAGGAGGACTTGATAAGGACCACGCCATGGCATAACACTTGACCACACAGGGGTCCAAAGTTTTCATTTTTACTTGTGTAATTAAATAAATACGCATCTTAACATTATTATTCTGTCAGTGAAGACATGTAACCTAAGTTATATGGCTGCAGGTGGAAGCTGTTGGTTTGCACGATGAGCTTTCCCCAGCAAGAAAAAGGGCCTGTTTTCAAAGCAAGGAATGTGAGATGAGGAATACTGCTATAAAATCCAAAGATCACCAAAGAAGGCCGCAAGTTGCTGATCTGCCCAAGGTCGTAGGTCGCATATCTACGCAGGTCACAGGTCACATATCTGCCCAAGGTCGCAGGTCACAGAACCTTTCAGGTCGCAAGTCGCGAAATCCTTTAAGGTCGCAAGTCGCAAAACCCAGTAAGGTCGCAGGTCGCAATAGTGGCTCAGGTCTCAGGTCACAGAACCTTTCAGGTCGCAAATCACGAAATCCTTTAAGGTCGAAAGTCAAAAAACCCAGTAAGGTCGCAGGTCATAGAACAGACTGAGTCACAAGGCAGCCCAACCGTCGGGAAGGTGAAAAGTCAGGGAACCCAAAGGGCAATCTTTGATCTATAAATACTTCCTTTGGGAACTTGTAATGGATCTTTTGTTTCGGACTCGAGCTGAGTATATTGTATTACCAGAGGATTATACGTTTGAGCATGAATACAAGAATTTTGAAAAATCCCTTTGCGGATCTGGTGTTGTCATATGTATGAGCGCTATTGAGTATTATATTTTCAGTTTCTGAACATCTTTATATTAAGGGAACTATATCTTCAATTCATATCACAATTGCATAACAGTTTGTTGAGTATGTTAATGGTGGTTGAGTTCATTTCACTTTCTTAACGAACGCTGATAGCTTTGTTTATCAGCATTTGTGTTATCATTTAAAACTTTTAGGAAGTGAAGGGTGTTTTTGCCATGAGGAATTGTTTCTTTTGTGGTCAGAACAGTTTACAAGCATGACCCTAATGAAGTGTTGTTAACACCACTTCCTTCGGTCTTCATGCTTTATTATTTCCTCTTGCTACTCATAGTGTTATATGTACATTTAATGCATCAATCATATGTCTTGTATCATTTGATTAGGTGTGTATCCACTATTTTATAGAGTTTAAGTGAGACCCAAAGAAAGGAGAAATCAGCGGTAGCCAGACCCACACCTCGGACGGGATCCCTATTCCAAACGGTTCAAGGTCTAATTGGGACCTTTTACCGGGGAGATCCCCTGCTGTTGGCCGGGCAGATTTTCCCATCAACAGAATTTGTGCTAGAAGGGGGGCCAGATGACAAGCTGAGCCCTCAGAGCCTGCAATTAATCTCATATCTGTAATGGCTCGTTCCCAAATCATTCTCCCGAGATGTTTTTCGGAGTTTTATGAGCCTCGATGTCTCATCCCCGATGAACTTATGTATCACTTGTCCCAGTTAAAATTCGATGGTGAAAACGGAGTGTCCATAACCCAACACCTTTCAGATTTCTGTGACTTTGGTGAGTGCTATGAAATTGACAATGAAGGTTTGATTTTTTTTCTTTTCTTCCTCACTCTTGAAGGTCGCGCTAAGCAATGGTGCCGCACATTGCCGGAAGCTTCCATCCATTCGTTTGAACAACTTGCCAGTGAATTGCAACAAGCTTTTCACAGGTATGATTTTCAAAGTGTATTTATAAAGCTAAATGACATCAGAATGGAACCTCGAGAACCTCTAGATGAATTCTCTATCAGATTTGTTCATTATTGTTTTGAGTTCCCTGAAAGGGATGTTGATTGGAAATGTTTAAGTAAACAGTTCAGGTATGTGATTCTCGTTTCCCTTGAACAATTTCAGTTAGCAACCCAGCCTGATCCTACTGTTTCCTATGACGACCCGCAAGTTACCAGCTATTCAGACTTTGTCCCTAATTCTTCCTTGTCCATCTCCCCGAGCCCAAACCACATTCAGGCCTCCGAGGAGAGTATTTCTATTTGTGACTTTCTCACTCCTCCTCCTGAGTTGTCAGGTAGTGGAGTTGTGACCTCGAAAGTTCTGAGCAATGATAGATGGGTGCATGAGGATAAAGCCTATTGTACTACCTTTGAATCTTTCACACACCATATTGAATCAGAGCTTGAAAACCATAGTGGCTCATTATCTCTCCCGATTCATGAAACCTACCTCGAGCCCACTTGATGTCTCCTTGGACACAGTCCTAAATATGATTCGCATATTGATTATGAATCGACTCCTATCCCTGATGAAGTTGATTCCCTTACAAGGCCTGCCAGATCATTGTTCACTCCGAATAACATTGGTATGTGAGACGAAAGTCCTTGTACAGTTAACACCCCTATGGCTCAAACTTATTGTTCATTATTCCACGATTTATTTCACAAGTCTGCCACACCAGTAATTTCTTCGAGACATTCAAAATTTCCTTATACTGGTATTGGCGACAATCATAAGCACACAGATGGTGTTTCACAATCACAGTTCAAAATCGATGAATCTTTTAGATCTGATCTTTCTCACTCGGAATCTTTAGACATCCATAAGGGCGATTTCCTGTCTGGACAACCTCAAGATGTCCTCTTTATTGATCCATCCCAGTTGGTAACTCCCGGGGACCTAACATGCCAGGTACCCAACTTGATAAAATCGATGGTTCCAGCAATCACTGCTTATCTGAAAACATATTCACTCATACTAACGAGGACTGTCACTCGTATCTCTCTGCTGACTATAATTCGCTCTATGAATATTTGAGAACCCATCAGGGAATCGAAGCACTCCCGCTCTTGCCGGCTATCATCCCTAGTTCTTCAGACCCTGACGAGATCTCTCAAACAACTCCAACCCAGGTTCCTTGGATTAGGGTTTCTGAAACAACAATTCCCAAATACCATGCTCCTCCCAGCATAACCACGTCGGATATCAATTCATATGGGTAGATTTTTCATTCTAATGAGGTTTCCTTGAGCACATATTCTTGTCCCCCAACAGCTGGTATGCAACAACCGATATACCCCAATTTATTCACTGGTAAGAAAACGCCGACCATTGTCTCTAATCTTTCCAGTTGTTGCCCAGCCAGTACCAGTTGCAATCAGGCACTAACATGTGATTTTTGGCAAATCCCTCAACTGCCTGAAAACCTTACGGTAAATCCACCCCATCCTGACAAATCTAAAGAATCTGATACATTGGATTACCAATATGTCAGTGCGCAAATTTTTTTCCAAATTGATTCAAAGCCCACTGACATTGTTCAAGTCACCACATTCCACAATCACAACAATCCGCCTATTGGTCTCGCCAAGAAATCAAAGTTGGGAAGCCCCCCGCTCGAAGGTATGGAGTTTGTTCAAGATGGTGAGGAATTTCAAGCTCCACTAAACGTGGATTCGGATCCCCATACCCTTGACCAAACCCAGGAGCAATCCCGAGTTATGGTTTTCAAAACTAGGGTTTCTGCTCTCGGATTCGCAAGTATCCATAATTCGCCTGACACATGTTTGTTTTTTCCATCTCGTAAAATCAATCATCCTCACCACCACAATGAGGTTTCTAATTGGCTCGACCGACCCTATCCAGTGGATGTGCCTGAAAATAGGCAATGGCTTACCCAGCGCCCATCGGACCTAGGATTATGCATGAATGGATGTGTGTCATTTATAAATGTTGAGTTTCAAGAACATATTGCTATGTATCAGGACAAGAGTGAAATTTAGCTTGCACAATCCATTCTGGCATGTTTTCTGGTAAGTAGCCATGACCTTATTTCTATTACACATACTCTACAGGTAAGTCTCGCTGTTGGTGCGTGATTTTGTATGCTGGCTCTTATTGCGAACATTGTCGTTCTTGTAGGTCAGGAACTAATGCGATGGCTGCACTGGAAATCTGATTTCACATAACCTGACCACATCATTGGTTAAGCTAGGGTTTTAGGTGTAGGCTAGCTAGGACCTGTTAATAAAATTTGTTCGTTAAAAGTTTTTGATTAGGTTTACTTGCCAAATTTTTACTTTATAATTTAAAAGTGTGTTTGTTGTTTTTTGGTTTACGATTAATAGCATAGGCATCATCATGTTACAATTATTTTCCTTTCATTTCCTTTTCAGTTGCTTGTTGCTGCATAAATAATCGTTGCTTGTATTGCGCCTCTTTTCCACCTACAACTGGTTGATCGTTCTCACACATGGCGTTGCATTGCATCTTGAGCCTCGCCTATTACATTGTGTTGTACACTGTCTTCCTCACATCATTTCCGCATATTTTTGATATAGCTTTGAAAATATTCCACATATCGCTGATCACTACATGAGCCCTCATTAAAACCCTACCACCTCGCGGTCTTGTTTTTCCCTGATTGCTAAAACAGTAACCCCATTGTTTGCGTGAGGTTGTGGTGGCTATCTCAGGAGGCAGCTTCCTCACAGGATAAGTCATCGAAGTTGCATTCTCAACAAGATGCCTATGAGTCTAAATTTATTAGCCAGGGAGATATGAGCCGGTTGCTTATGGGAGACCTAATGAGTTTGAATGGCCCATACTCGTAGCCTAAACCTTGTGCCCAGCATGGTCTTGGACATCTTAGTGATATGTTTTGCACGCTTCACCTATTTTGGTGAATGGGATGTGAAGGTTTGGCACAAGGGAAAACCCAAATCAGGATATCTTTCAGTTTCTGTAAAACAAGGAACAACCTCTCTTTCTCATAAAATAAGTTGGGATCCATCATCCTCCAATGAAAAATAAGTGCCACGAGCACATGAAAATAAGTGCTGGAAGCACATGAAACAAATAAGGGTAAAGGATCAAGAAAGGCTTCCTGCGCAGAGAGGTAATGCAACGACTCCGCCAGGGTACTGACTAGGCTCGCTGGCAACAAAGCAACGTTTGTGATTTCTTGAAGTGACTCCGCCAGGGTACCGTCCAGGCCTGCTGGCAGTGGAGCAACACCGGAAACTTACTTTTAAAAATCCTAAGAATAATAAACTCACTGCCTTTCTCTTCACATCATCAACAAGCGACTGGCGTCCGTGAGCTCCTACTTCGGTGTGTTTTGATTAGCGAGACCTAGCTGAGGCACAAGGACTAGGCATATCTATAAAGGCCAAAGTAATACAAAGGGTACCCGCAGAACTTGTTCAATATTCCCTTGCATCATTATCTTGGCTCAAAATTTTGTTGTGATATTGACAGAGATGCTGAATTCTACCAGTGGTTCGCCATTTGTTGTAGCCTCTACAACACCACCCAAAATTTTTGGTATATTCGAAATTTCGGGTCCCCCTCTGCTCGCTTAGTCGTTAAAGTCTTTCACTCAACCTGCAGTCAGTGACATCCCAGCAACCTATCCCAAACTACTCATGAGCTTTCTCACCATCATGATCAAATGTTGTTGCTGCAATCACGCCATGTGTGGGAGGGATCATCTAGCATACGCTCAAATAGGAACTTTTCTGTGCATTGAGGATGTACATTAGCAGCCCTCTCACCATGGGTCATTAAGCATGATATTTGAATACTTCTCTTAAGCTCGTTGGTCTCATATAATTTATCTAGGGGCACCATTCTCAAAGAATAACTGTGAACTAATTGGTGTTACAATGTTTTCATACAGGTCAATCCCATGGGTGATAAACTCATCAATGTCGTCATGATTCCGAGGGAAATAAACTTGAGCTCAAAAACAAGGACACAGCTGTGAAATGGGACATTTTCATCCACATGCCCCTGCCTAGGTGGGGATGGGACTTAAGGCTATAGTTAAAAACCATTGTGAAGGAAAATGACAAGGATACACCCTCAGTGAGAAAGAGAAGCAACTTAACATTATTTTCAGATGGAAGATGGTGTGGTATATGTCCATTCAGATAAAGGATCAAGGAAAGAGTTGTTCATGGTCAACCAATGCAACAAAATTCTTCACTGATGCACTGGCATTAGCATATGAGAGTATTGATGTTGTCCATGGAAATTTAAGTATCTCCCCGCTCTATGTCTTCAGCAGTACTTGCGTTGAAGATATTCAACACTCCGAAAAAGTAAAGAGATACTTGGAGCATTGTCCTTTGTCTTCCGGGCATTAACTTTGGTGCCTTTATTCAAGTGTGTCTCTATAGTGTTGAAAGCTAGTGACAACGATGAAGGTGGAACTTTTTCATTATGCAGGCACGCCCAAGTTGGTCTGCTGACAAAACGCCTGGACTGTTGATGAGAAAATTTCGACATATAAAGAAGAACCCCCCACCCCCCCCCCCGCCCCCCCACACGAGGAAAAGTCTCATGTTTTGAAGTTGTTTTAATGGAACACCTACATGAATATGTCAACCCCACAGATGATATACCAAAATTACTACCATCACACTCAAAGAAAGGAATTGGAACTCAAACAACCCGGGCATGCTAGTTAAGGGAATTTTCAGTCACAATTAAGCCAGGTCCTTCCGGATGTGCATCTTCATTTCTAAAGAGAGGCGACTACATGAATTCATATGGCTATGTATTTATTGAAACAAGTAGTGGCTTAAATTAGCAACGTACATCAACTACGTTACGGTAGTTGTGGTAGGATCTTGAACGTAGACGTTGTCATCTCGAAGTTCCACTTTCATAACATTCAGCAGAATCCTAATAATATTAAGGGCCTATATATCAAATATCACTCTATCATTTTGTTTAGAGACTATGCTAAGAATATTTTAAAGCGGCACGAAGGCATGATAGAGAGCTTGGCAGCACAAGTAATATTTTCGACTTCATGGTTAAAGCTGAGTTTCCTACTAGCACCCAGATGTTTGGCTAACTACGGGTGTTACAACGTTTTTATCCCATTACTAAATCTATGAGAAATTTAGCCCGATGCATATTTGAGTACAGCCCCACCAGTGGTAAAATTTTACATTGTGGCTCATATTCATTCACAGGAGGATATAACGGGTTTTTTGTTGCATGTTTGATAATAGTATTTACGTGCGGAAAGCATGGATGTTTCATTGGTGCCCTTTAAAATCCCACATGAAGGGCGAGCTCCCCTTTGTTGTTTCCATTTTTACTTGCCATTATAACGCTAAGTGGAAACCATGCAAGACGCAAGATATTTAGTACGAAGCAATATTTTCGGTCATGCATTTGAACACGGGCACGATGTTACTGAGATAGAATTTTTTCATATGAAAGTAAGCCTCGAAGGCCGAGCATTGGGTTTGATATGTTGTTAATAAAGGAATGTGTGCCATTCTAAACAAGTCACGATGGCTTATAGAAAGCCCACCCTTAACGCATCAGATCGGAATATGTCATGCAAACGAGGGTGATGCAAGAAAGGTTAACAGGCTCGAGGATGATAGGAGCGAAGCCACGTGCTTGTAAGAGATTGTGCGTTGGGCTCAACGCAATGCCAGCTGCACTCCTAAAATCGGCCACATGTTTTAGTAACGACCATGGCACAAACCAGAAACTGCCCATGATAGATACTGTGCACGCGCTCCTGATATAACTAAAACATGAATACCACATACTAAATTGAGTATCGCGCAGATTGTCTCTGGGGTGCAATTATTGGTATTCGCAGGCGGCATGCTCATAATATTATTGCCACAGGGTGTGGAAGTAGTCTGGTTGCGCCACCTACCGCCGACAAAGCCCATTCCAACCATGGCCTCGGCATGTCAAACACAACGCCATACCCATCTTCGAAAATTTTATTTAGCGGTGCATGTCCCTTCGTCATGAGCTGCTGCCATGGCTGGAATATGTGGTGTGAATGCCAATGACTACAGACGAATAAGATGAACAGTTTGAAAGATCACAAAATGCAATCAAAGGGAGCCCGCAAATCATATGACTCCTCGACCGTGTGAGGGCGGAATAAGTCGCAAAGTCGCAGTTAAGCACATTCAAGAGAGACTGCGACTGGTGCAACTCTCCGACTGTGCGACCTACGCACCAGAATTGCGACCCCACACTCATAATGATCCCATGCACTCGAGCTATAGTAAATGGTGAGTGCCTTGAGGGGAAATATCATCAAAGGCGGATGTGTATGAGAATGAAAGGGCAGGCCTCTCGCAGCAAAGCAGAAGCATATGCATGGTCACAAAGAGATACTCCATAGGCCTCGGGTCGCAAGGTCACAAATTTTGCTTCCGGTCAACAAATGTGACCTATTTCCCATGTGACTGTGTGACCTCTCTGAGGTCGCAAGGTCACAAAAGACGTGTCCGAAAGGAGCCGATGAAATCCTCGACTATGCGACCCCGAAGTGCAACCTCTTTGGAAGGCAAACACCCATGCCCATATAAACGCAAAGTCGCACTCATATAATAGAGTGGGTACCCATTTTTATTACAGTGGGTATTAAGCGCACATAACAGTGAATGATCAAAACACTGTTACAAGAGGCCCCATGATCGCACTGTGGAAACCACACCAGGGGTGCGCACATAATTGCAACCCATTTTGAAGCCATGCAGAGATCTTACAAGTTGGTAACCAAGAAGGAAACGCGTGAACAGAAGCACGCTCTCGCAGGCCTGTCAATAGGCACTCCCAGCCTTTGACGCCTTAAACAGCTGCTAGTATATGTTTGACTTTTGCATTTCAACGATTGCAACTACAAGGCCAGTTGATGTAAACATACAACCAGGTCATGGAGTCGTTGTTTCAAAGTTGCCTATGGTTTGTGCATGCGGAAATGATGTGTCTGCCCATTCATGCAGGAAAATTTGGGTTGCACCAAAGCATTGTCCAAGGCCGCACCTCATGAACACCATGAGCTCCCCTAAAACTTATGGTTATAGGATGCACATGATTTATTTAGGGTTGCTAAAATCTGTGCATACCTCTCTCATGATACCGATATTTGGTATAGTTCTAACCTTCTACCAAAACATAAAATAGAAGCTAGAAACCCATCATATTCAGTGGGAGATGGCACAAGAAGAAGGTCTTTTACCTCATCAATGGTTTCACTACAAACATTCGAATCCCGGGAGGACTTGATAAGGACCACGCCGTGGCATAACACTTGACCACACAGGGGTCCAAAGTTTTCATTTTTACTTGTGTAATTAAGTAAATGCGCATCTTAATGTTATTATTATGTTAGTGAAGACATGTAACCTAATTTATATGGCTGCAGGGGGAAGCTGTTGGTTTGCACGATGAGCTTTCCCCAGCAAGAAAAAGGGCCTGTTTTCAAAGCAAGGAATGTGAGGTGAGGAATACTGCTATAAAATCCAAAAATCGCCAAAGAAGGCTGCAAGTCGCTGATCTGCCCAAGGTCGTAGGTCGCATATCTGCGCAGGTCACAGGTCGCATATCTGCCCAAGGTCGCAGGTCGCAAGTCACGAAATCCTTTAAGGTCGCAAGTCGAAAAACCCAGTAAGGTCGCAGGTCACAACAGTGGCTCAGGTCGCAGGTCGCAGAACCTTTCAGGTTGCAGTTTTTGAAATCCTTTAAGGTCGCAAGTCGCAAAACCCAGTAAGGTCGCAGGTCACAACAGTGGCTCAGGTCGCAGGTCATAGAACAGACTGGGTCGCAAGGCAGCCCAACCATCGGGAAGGTGAAAAGTCAGGGAGCCCAAAGGGAAAGCTTTGCTCTATAAATACTTCCTTTGGGAACTTGTAATGGATATTTTGTTTGGGACTCGAGCTGAGCATTTTGTATTACCAGAGGATTATACGTTTGAGCATGAATACAAGAATTTTGAAAAATCCCTTTGCAGATCTGGTGTTGTCATATGCATGAGCACTATTGAGTATTATATTTTCAGTTTCTGAACATCTTTAGATTAAGGGAACTATATCTTCAATTCATATCACAATTGCATAACAGTTTGCTAAGTATGTTAATGGTGGTTGAGTTCATTTCACTTTCTTAACGAACGCTGATAGCTTTGTTTATCAACATTTGTGTTATCATTTAAAAATTTTAGGAAGTGAAGGGTGTTCTTGCCATGAGGAATTGTTTCTTTTGTGGTCAGAACAGTTTACAAGCATGACCCTAATGAAGTGTTGTTAACACCACTTCCTTCGGTCTTCATGCTTTATTATTTATTCTTGCTACTCATAGTGTTATATGTACATTTAATGCATCAATCATATGTCTTGTATCATTTGATTAGGTGTTTATCAATTGTTTTATAGAGTTAAGCGAGACCCAAAGAAAGGAGAAATCAGCGATATCCGGACCCACACCCCGGACGGGATCCCTATTCCAAACGGTTCAAGGTCTAATTGGGACCTTTTACCGAGGATATCCCCTGCTATTGGCTGGAAAAATTTTCCCGTCAACACCAAGATATTGATTTCTGAGAGCTGATGAAAAACAATAAGTTTGACCAAACCATGGTGTAACAAACTAGGGTGATGATATTTTCCTTTTCTCTGTACCTTTTCAGTCATATTGAGGAAACTCATGAATAAATAATTAGGAAAATTGAGTGGTTTAGTAGCAGTGAAGTGCACCAATAACCTAATATGGTATTGGTACAGTCTTGATAATATCCCTTCACGTGTAAAATATTTCATAATTAGCTTCATCAAAGGGGCATTGTTATCAAGTAAATTCCTGCAAGTGAAAATGTGCTCAAGAGAAAATTCGCAATGAGGTTTTAGTAACATTTTGTAGTTCTCAAGGTCCAAGTCCATCCCGTTGAACGTGATTTCTCCATGGTTCAAGAAATTTTTTTTTGAGGCAATAACATCTGTTAATATGGTGAATTCAGTGCTTTATATGATGATGTTGTATCTCCTGAAGCTAGTAGCAAAAATTCTTGTCAATTGAGCATGGCATCCTACCTCCTTGATTCTCTCACAAAACCTCAAACAACCACTGTTTTCAAAAGATCTCTAGGCATAAGGAGAAGCATTGATATCTTGTAAGTTGGATAAATCAAACCTGGAATGGTGGCCTTCCTTATGGATCTTATTTTCACCCTCCATGGTGATTGTCAACAAGATAAAACCCTAGCTATATGTAGTGGGTACGTAAGGTGAATATTTAGGAAAATAGGGGATAGCGGTAAGGTGATTTTAGAGACAAAAATGAGGTGGAGGGAAGCTAGGGAAAATTCCCTAAAAAATTGAGGAGGTAGGGTGATGATTTGGCTATAAGATGCAAGTTTAATGTTTGGAAATGGGCATGAGAAAGGTGCCCAAAAATCCAAAACATAGGTTTTTCCTAGTTTTCCTACAAAAATGTAGTGAAACCAGGGTTTCAATGAAAATGTTGGAAATAAATTATGTGAGTGATAGGAAATATTTGGATAAGGTGTATGGAAGATATATGAAGGTTGTAGATGATGGAATTAGGGTTTTATCAACTCAAAACAAACCATAAATGGAAAACACCAAAAACTTAGTGGAGAAAATCTAAGGAAGGAACCCACTCATTTGCTGAAGAATTTGACTTAAGAGAGGTATGGAGAGTGTCCACTTAGTATTATGGAGGTCTCTGAATCTTTGGGCAAGGTATTTTGAACCTTGGATGGTTGATTTGGAGCTTAAAACCAAAATCGTAGCACTTTCCAAAAACGTAGCGCAACCCTTCCAGAAGCGTAGTATAACCTTCTAGAAGCATGGCAGGAGTAGTTTTGGCACAAATTTCTTGTTTGTCTTAAACCCTTGGAAGATGTGGAGTACGATGATGAGAAGAGAGGAAATCTATCGAACATCAAAGGATGAAATGAATTTAAGAAGCCTCTTTTTCCTTTTATAACATCACAAAATGTGATTTTTTGTCTTCTTTTGAAATCATACATGCTTTGAGAAAAAAAAAATTGAAGACTTGATCATGTAACATGCTTCATTTGAGGAAAGAAAAAGTGCCTTTACTTATTTTCCTATCTTTTTTGAAACCCTATATAAATGACTTGTATGGTGAAAATGAGATTTTGTCCGCATTCTTTCATCACATAATTGGAGCTTATGGTGGCGAAACAAAAGAGACCTAACCCCTTACCTAGATCAAGGTATGGTGAATGACTTAAGACCCTAGATGATAATGGATGAAATTACCTCTGAAATGATGATGACCATGAATGGAGTGAAGGGAGTAGCATTTCAAACTTAGACAATATTCAATGAACAAAATTTTATTTGAAAATTGACTTGAAAACATGAAATTTTGACCTAGGACCACTACCAAGTAAACCTTAAAGAGTATTTATGATCAATGAAAATTTAGACACTAACATTGGCTCTAGATGGGGATGGTAGCTCCTTCAGGAGGTGTCAAGAACACCATAGATCAGGTAGCCTCATCCTTTGGGCAATGGAGTGAAATTTGGAAACTGATAAAACTTCGACATACTGAAATTATTAACTAGACAGAAAATGACTTTGACTCAAAAACTAGCTTGACTTTTTGAAATTTTAAAATAAAAACACCAGTTGATCATAGAATTATCATGGCCTTCTCCTCGGGCTTCAAAATTTTGCAACAACTTCCTTATTCCTTGACAGTAAATACAAGTTATATTTACCGTGAAAGTGAACCTTTTTCTTCAAGATTAAATGGTAAGGTAAAGTTTGAGGAACCTACTATACACTGGTCCTCCCAAAATTTCCTACCCATCGAGTTCTTCTAACAAAAATTCCTTATTACCCTTAAATTTTGTAATCTTGTATGGACCTTTCCATAGGTTATCAAACTTACCATGCTTACCTTTGTCTTCATCTCAGGCATCCCATCACAGAACAACATTTCCTAACTTTCAATCATCTGCTTTGGTCTTCTTGTCATAGATCTTCTTTATTTTCTCATAAAGTTTTGAAGTTTGATTGAAAACTTCTTCTCTTGACTATTGTAAATGAGTCATTTGACCGATTCTTTGTTGAATATCATTTGGCTCATTGCCTATCTCTTGCATAATTTTCATCACCGACACTGCTAGAGAAGTGGGAAACACTGTGTCAACACCATACACTAGCTGAAAGGGTTACATGTTGACTGATCTATTTGTGCTAACTCTATCAACCCATAGAGCGTTTATGTGCTTTTTATGCCAATCTGTTTTGTTCTCTTGCAGTAATTTCTTAATTATGCTTCCCAATGATTGGTTTGATGATTCATCCAACCCGTTGCCTTGAGGATAGTATGTTGTAGTATGCCTAAGTCTTATGAAATATTTATCACAAAATTCAGTCATCTTTTTGGACTGAAAGGTGGATTCATTGTCAGAGATAATTTTTTTTGGGCAGTCAAAACGACCGAATATATTTCTCTCCAAAAACTGAATAATGATGGTGTATGTAGCTTGACTTGTCAGGAAGGATTCAATCCACTTTGTGAAGTAATTGGTGGCAATGAGTATCCACTTATGTTGATCTTATTATGGAGGATAGATCTTGCCAATGAAATCAAGACCCCACTACTAGAAGGGTTCTTGAAATACAATTGGTTTTAAAGGAAGCGGTAAGAGTTTTCTTAAACTCATGACAGCTCACGATAGTCTTATAAACATCAGAAAACGAACTTGGCCAATAAAATCTAGCCCTCAATATCTTGTTTGTTGTGGTCTTCCAAAAACTATGACCACCATAATAACCTTTATGAAATTATTTCATCATCTTATCAACTTCTCCTTCTACCAGAAAATTCAACAAAATTCCACCCAGATCTTTCCAATACAAAATATTGTTAAGAATGCAATACATGAGAGCCTTCAACTTCAAAGATCTACCTTTACTGCTAGGAAATCTGGGAGGAGGATTCAAATGTTGCAACACGTGAATAATATCAACATACCATGGTGATGAAGAAAAATTTTCAGATAACAAAGGTAATGAATCAACCTCTTGCTCCTCAGAAAATGCAACAATAAAATCGATGTCCAAGGCATGAAAGTTTGAGTCCGCCATGAACTTAACCAAGCCTTGTCCCTTGATCATCTTTGTAGGTTTGATTCCCAAAACATACTCCATCATGGCAACTATCCACTTAACACGTTGACCTTCAGGATCATTTTGTGTTAGAACATCTTTAAGAACAGTGTTTGGGACATATGCAAGAACATGAGAGTGAAGAATATGAACTTGAAAGTCCTTCAATGCTTTAACTACTTCCAAGATATTTTTCTCAATGATATTGGACTTCAAGGATGAATCTCTTACAGTTCTACTAAATAACGTGATGGGCTGCTCTATTTTCTGATATTTATTTTGCATGAGGACAACAGCTAGAGTATGTTCATAAGAAAAGGAAAACATGATGAAATCAAGTGTATAATCTGGGCTGATAAGAATCGGAGCATGATATAATGAAAACTTAACTTGATTGAATGATTTATTTTCGTCATCATGCCATTTCACCTCGTTGTCTTTCTTCAACATATCAGTAATTTCTCTTAAATGTTCTGCAAGGTTAGGAATAAACCTTCTCAAGAAATTAATTTTACCATTGAATGACTGGATTTCCTTCTTGCTTCTAGGATAGTCCAAATTATGAATTGTTTCAATACTTGAAGGATCTATCTAGATGTCACCTTGAGATATGATATAATGACCAAGCAATTTCCCTTCTTCCATAGCGAACAAACTCTTCTTTGGATTCAGCGATATGCCAAATTTTCTACGTTTATGAAAAATTTCCTTCAAATGCTCAAGTGATCTTCATCTGTCTTGGGAAAAAATGTGATTTCATCAAGATAAATGACCAAAAATACAACCTTTTCATTGGCAAAGGTGATATCCATCACTCACTAAAAATTTTCTCCTTCATTCTTCAATCCAAAGGGAATTTTAGCATATAGAAAATTAACCCATGGTGTTGTAAAGGTTGTCTTCTCCTAATCATGTGGATGAACTAAAATCTGATTATACCCAAAATATCCATCCAGCAAATGAAAGTCTGGAAGAACCAACCATCGTTTGCAGAATATGATCCATCTTTGGAAGTGTGTAGTTTTCTTTCACTGATACTTTATTTATATTTATGATATCTATACACAAGTGAATCTCGTCGGTATAATTTCTTACTAGCACTAAGTTTGACATCCAATTTGAAAAATGAAGAGGAACTATAATATTAGTAGTATACAACCTGTTCACTTCTTTTTGAATAGAGGGCGGCAACTTGGGATTCATTCTCCGTAGTTTCTGTCGAAAAGTATTTTGATCGAGATTTAAAGGAATGGTGTGTTGAATTATACTCTTATCGTACACTTTCAAATCAGAATACTCCCATGAAAACCCATCAGAAAACTAAGACATGAGTGTTTCATATCACCTTTCATTTCTAAGCTCAAGTATTTTTAAATCTTGAACATTTTGGTCTTTTTAGGAGTGCCAAGATTGATGTCTTCCACTCCTACTTCTATTGGCAACATTGATGGTTTCCACGCAACATCATCTTGGTCAAAAATCTCCTCCAAAGGCACAAGACCTCTTGGAATAGAGTTATCTTTCAACTACAATACCTTCATTTTTGTGGCTTTCATTTCTTGTTCATCTTCATAAAACTGATCAACTATTTGTGAACTCACAAACTCCTCTTTTTTCGGCAAGAAGTTTCTTATTTGCTTCTCATCTTGAAAAATTTTCCAATACTGAACATTATCTGGAACAGAAAGGAGATGTTTGATGTTAATATCATACTTCTTGTTGGGATACAGTGGGATTTTGAAAATGCTGGCTGAAGTGGCAAGAGAATCAGAAATAACATTGTTGTCCCTTGGAATCAATGACAAAGTATACTCAGTGAAGGTCTTAATAATATCTAAAAATGCATTGCAATAATCTCATATTCTAGGATGCTTGGCCTGGTATTCCCATTTTACTTGATTTATTACCGATTCAGAGTCGCCATACACAGAAATTTTCTTAGCACCTAATTTCTTGAGAATTTTGAAACCGGTTATCAAAGCCTCATATTCTACTTCATTGTTTGAACAATCAAATGCCAATTTATAAGAATAAATTCAAACATTATGAGGAAGCCTAAAGGATTGATTCATATGGTTGTGAATCCACACTCCAATCCCAGCTCCTTCCTTACCTAAGGCTCCATCAAAATCCATGGTCCACAAACCACATTCTTCATCGGGAAGCTACAATTTGGATGATCAATCTTGACTAGCTGCTTGAGAAATGTCTAATGTACGAAAAGGTTTTATTTCTTTCACTATTTCATCTCTCTTTTTGGCTGATGCACTTGGCTCCAAGACACTTACATCTTTTCTTGTTTTTCTGCACTTAAAATATTTAAAACGGAATTTGAAAATTATGAATTTTCTATTTTTTTCTTCCATCAAAATTTCTGAAGATGTTGAACATTCATCATTGAATAATATAAAAGATTATAAATCCATTTGAACAACATGTATGGGGTGATTATTAGGTTTTTATTTTCTACTGATCATTTATTTCATCTTAATTTCCCAATATATTTTTCTAAGTTGCCCAAAGACCGGTATAGTAGCTTAGGAAAAGTCAAGCTACAAGGTGCCTCTAAGTTTTTCTCCCCATGATCGGGAGAGCAACATTCTATATATGGGAGGGATATTAGCCACAAAAACATCCATGAGGAAATTCTTTGCTATAATTTTCTCTAAAGGCACCACTAGATCTTTAATGAGGCCAAGACATTTAACCCTCCCTGAATCAAAAGAGTAAAGATCATGGTAGAGTATAACATGGTGTTATGGAGGATAAAATCATGGATTTTGAGGCTAAGATAAAAATGAGGGACCTCACTATCTTCTAAGTCACCATCAACAAGAGGACCAAATAAAATTTTTGGGTGATCATCACTCACATTAACCATATTAGACATTTGATCTAACCTAAGAAACTTGGCTACTTGGAACTTATACTGATCCTTCTTGACTATTTCAGTTAAAGGAATGGAGAATTTCATTTTTGAGATTTCATTTTCAAGACTAAAAAGAGCATAATGTTTTTCTACCTCTTTGGATGGTGCATCTTTCTTCTTGAGCTGATCTTTTTGTGGAATCACCTTTCTTTTTCCTCCATCTTCAACTTATTTATCTTTCTTATGATTGCTCATAGAAGATTCGTTGCCTTTTGCATGATTAGGAACAACAAGTCCTTTGTATTTTCTCTGATTTGAAGTAGTCGTCTCTTTATGATGAGCCTTTGTTTGAGAATTCTGTTTTTTTCACTTGAGGTTATAGGCACATTCCTATTTCTCGAACCATATTACCTCTATACTTGAGTAAGAGCATTCTGATATCCCCTCTGGTAATCTTATTTCCGTACTGATAACATATCATCATTTGACAAGACATATTGTTGATCGTCCGGTGCATACATTTCTATAGAAAATTGATCTTCTTCAGTGAGGAAAACAGGTTGTTGATTTTCCTCAAACAAATAATTTTCGGCTGAAAAATCTTCTTCTTCTTCATCAAGGCCTGCGGTATAGTTTTTCTGGAATGGAGTGTGAATTTTCTATTGACATTGTGGATCGTGACCCCTTTATTCCCTTTTCTTGATCCTGTATTGAGGATGTTGATTTTTACCCCTGAAATTGGGATTTCTAATTGATATTTCAGCTTGTCTATCCACGATGGTCATTTTTTCCATGATTTTCTCCATTGTTTGATCAAGGTGTCAAGTTTTCCCTCTGATGAAGTAGATGTTTCTTCCTCAATGGTTACTCTTTTTCCTGTCTTTATTTTTGACTTCTTAATAATCAGATCTGCTTCAATGTTCACTACATTTCTTTGCATTTCTTCAAGGTAGATGAGTTTGCTTCTCTGAGCTGGTAATCCATATCAAGATCAAAACCATCATGGTAATGAAGTAATGAAAGGCCTGGAGGAGGCTTGATATTTTTACGAATAGAATCATAAAGTCTGTTGAATCATTAGGATTTCTTTTCAATGCGTTGTATTCAACTAGAATCTCTAATGGGTTCTTCTTCTCCTCCCATTTTTCCATAAAAAATTTAATCAGCTACTGTGAATTAGCCATTGGACCAATTGTTAGGGAGCGAACCTTTTTTTAACCTCTCCTAAGAAACTTTGTTCTAGGATGCATATCTTAGCGTCCTCATTGTCAATCTCTTCAAGCTCAATGAAATAAACTACTTTGACAAAGTGGTTGTGAGTAGTAACCTCTGATGTTCCATCAAAAAGAGGCAATATTTGACCATAGTTCTAAGGTAGTGCAGTGAGTTGTGGCAGTAATATCAACGAAGCAAATATGGCGATGAATAATGGAGCAGGTTGTGAAGGTATCGATGGAGTGAATTATTGCAGAGGTAATGATGGAATGAAAGAGAGGGATGATAATGCAGCTAAGTGAGAAGGTGTGATAGAAGGTAATGAAGAAAAAGATTGTTGTTGGTATTGGAAATAATATTTTTCAAAAGTTACTTGAAACTTATCAACCAAACCCTGAATTTTATGAAAATTAGAACAAACTTCACTATCAATCTCGAAATAAGAATATTCATAAAATGGCAAGTAGGTCTCAAAATCGATGGGGTTAAATATAGTTTCTAAAATAAAGGATTCAGACTTAGACCTAAACAAATATGTCTCAAAATTAAAAATTAAGGGATGAACTTTCTGGAGCAATTAGCCTCGTAGGCAAGGAGTTTGATTTCACAAGTGGAGGTATAGCCTTTTCAAATTTTCAAGCCTTTGTTTTATGCTTTCCTAAAATAATCTCAGGGTCATTAACAATTGGCAAGGGATTTGGGTTTGGATTTGACCTATTGTGTCTTTTGGGAGCCATATTTTTTGAGAGTTTTCACTTTGGCTCGAATTTAGTAACTCAGCCTTATTCGAATGTCAGAAATTTTCACCCACAATTCTATTCTTCAGTGAACTAAAAGAAGTATCCCCAAGGAAAAAATTTCAATCGCTCCCTCGCAATGACGCCAAAAATGTAATCATTCCCCCCATTTTCCAAGGTTGAGAATGGAACTAAAGGAGGAAACCTCAAACCAACCTTTAGGTCTGATAGCTAGCCCTACCAAAACTAGAGAGGGATCTCTCAATGGCACTTTTACAGCCAATGAGATGATTGTATATGTAATGATCTTAGGCTAATTGTAAAGCTCAGCAAATTAGGGTTTTTTTTTTTTTTTTTTTCTTGATAGGAATGACAGTCAGCTGGGAACTAGGTCTAGGTTTTAGGTCTGATTTCAAGGTTAAGTTGCAAAGAAAAGGATGGGCCCAGGTTAGTAAAATTAAGACCATACTCTAATTTTTCATTGTGTATAAGTTTTTAAAAGAGAAAGAAATTTGGAATTAGCATGTTAAATGAATTCATTCATCAGAAGGGTAGAAACACATTCATGAAAATTTGGAATTAGCATGTTAAATGAATTCATTCATCAGAAGGGTAGAAACACATTCATGTTAAAGGAATTAGCATGTTAAATGAATTCATTCATCAGAAGGGTAGAAACACATTCATGAAAATCTTATAAAACATAATATGGAAAGCAAGATTTTTGTTCATAGACTCATAATATTAGCATACGTAAGCATACATGTGATGTAAATATAAGATAACATTCAACTTGATGAGGTTACAAAAGAAAAAAAAATTCTCAAAAGCATACCACTGGACTCCCAAGATTACAGGTGCAACATGTCTTTAATTTCACCCAAAAAAAATTGTACAATAGCTCCACACTGCAAATAACAACTATCCAACCTCTAAAATGACTTGATTTGGACTACATATAGAAAATATAAGTCATTAAACCTAATTGGGTCAAAATATGATCCAAAATACATCATAAATACATTCTATGAGTCATTACCTAAAATCTAGGGAAGTTAGAAACCATCCCCTCAAATTTAGCTAATAACTAGGAGTGTCTATCTCTTTGATTAATTACATGTTTCCTCCACAATGAGAGGAAAAAAAAATCTCCTACCAAAAAGACACAGCATGGGACAAAAAAACCTAGAAATTTGGATTTTTTTGGCTTGAAAACTATCCAAAATAGATCCAAGATAGAAGAGTTGTTCTAGTTAGCAGAAACATCGTGCCTCTGAGCAGAAGCGCCGCACCGCTTTGGAGCTAAATTTGACTGACTTTTATGCATCCATTCATAAATCTGAAAGTTAGGCTAGGTATCCATGTGTGTCCTCTTTCAATTCCATCCTTAAAACTGAGAAAATACACCCTCTAAGACCTTCAAAAACTTATTTTCCCGACCTCACTCAAAAAGCGTCGCGCAGAGGCAAAATGAGTGGCAGAAGCATGAAAAAGTGCTATCTTTTGGATTTTTCTTCAAAATTGGAGGGTGACATCCCAACTTGACACCATAAATAATATTTATAAGTCAAAATTCATCCATACATATAAAAATTTCTTAATTTAGATGCTTTGAGAAAAAGCATCACGTCTTTGCGCAACACTTCTGCAATGATCAATTTTTTAGATTTTTCAAAAAATCACCAAAAATGTTCAAAATGCTCAAAATATTCTAAAATTTGTTCTATGACATCCTTGGATGATAAATTAAACATCTAGGGATGCCTCAGCTAGTAGATCCAATTTATCTTTCTCCTTAAGCTTAATTAGGGTTTCGTTAAGCTTTTTCCTCAAATTCTTCACCCTCATCTTGGAGATTTGGTTCCTTATGAAATAATGTCTCGCAATATTCCTCTCGAGATTGTTATCTCTTTATGCCTTCTTCAAAAGCTTCTCAAGATGAATATTTACCCTGTCAAGCCATAGCTCTTTATCTTGCTCGATTTCAGAAGTTATCAACTCATCAAAGGTTAGCTAGCCTAATGGAGGAGATGGCTCTCTTTCTTGATATTTTTCTTAGTTAACACTCTTTTTCTTGGCCTCCTTGGTTTTTTTCAGTTTATTTGTCCTCTAATTTCTTAAAATCTACCACTTCTTTGACTTTACCTTTGTCTCCCTCAATAGTCTCCTTTGGTTTTCTTTGGAGGAGTCGTTTAACTTTCACCTGCATGTTTTCTTGGTGTAAGAAGTTAATCATGAAGTTTTACTTTGAAAGGCTATCCTTTAACTCTGTTATATCTGCATCCTTTTCCCTTATTATCTCCTCAAATTTTTTATCTTTCACCTAGTCTTCCATGTCAACCTCCATGGGAACTTTTTCTTCATGCTGCTGCAATGGTGACTCATCCTCATGCATGAGTGGCTCATTATCATGAATAGGTTGTTGCTCTATTTTTTGTCTATTTTCATTTGTAGTTTCAGAAGCAAGCACACTTTTGATGATCTTCGGAGAAAAAATTATCCTCTTACCTTTCTCATAGTTTTGACTGATCTTAACCCTAAGTTCATTTCGAATCTTTTCTTGCCTACTTGAAGAGCCAACCTCCTTTTGTTGTGCTGGTGTTGATGGTGTGCTACGAATGATGTGCAAGTTAGTAGTAGGCATTGATGCAACTGTCTCCATGAAATTTTCCCAAGACATATGATTGCTGAGAGCTGATGCAAAACAATAATCTTGACCAAACCATGGTGGAATAAACTAGGGTGATGATATTTGCCTTTTCTTTGTACCTTTTCAGTCATCTTGACGAAACTCTTAAATAAATAATTAGGAAAATTCAGTAGTTTAGTAGCAGTGAAGTGCATCAATAGCCTGATATGGTACTGGTACAGGCTTGAGAATATCCCTTCACATGTAAAATATTTCATAATTAGCTTCATCAAAGGGGCATACTTATCAAGTAAATTCTTGAAAGGGAAAATGTGCTTAGGAGCATCTTTGCAATGAGGTTTTAGGAAAATTTTGTATTTCTCAAGGTCCAACTCCATCCCTTTGAACCAGATTTATCCATGGTTCGGGATACTTTTTTTTGAAGCAATAAAATCTGTCAATATGGTTAATTCAATGCCTTATATGATGGTGTTATATCTCTTGAAGCTAGTATAAAAAAGGCTTTTCAATTGAGCATGGAAGCCTACCTCCTTGATTGTCTCACAAAACCTCAAACAACCATTATTTTCAAAACATCTCTTGGCATAAGGAGAAGCATTGATCTCTTGTAAGTTGGATGGCTCAGACATGGAATCGTGGCCTCCCTTATGGATCTTCTTTTCAGCCTCCATGGTTTTTTTCAACAAGATAAAACCCTAGCTAGATGTAGTGGTTAGGGAAGGTGAAGATTTAGGAAAATAGGGTATAGTGGTAGGGTGATTTTAGGGACAGAAATGAGGTGGAAGGAAGCTAGGGAAAATCCCTAAAAGATTTAGGAGGTAGGGTGATAAGTTGGCTATAATCTTAAAGTGGAATTTTTGGAAATGGGCATGAGAAAGGTGCCTAAAAGGCCAAAACACATGGTTTTCCTAGTTTTCCTACAAAAATGTAGTGAAAACTAGGGTTTCAATGAAAATGGTGGCAAGGAAGTATGTGAATGTTAGGAAATGTTTGGATAAGATGTAAGGAATATGTATGAAGGTTGTAGATGTTGGATTTAGGGTTTTATCAACTGAAACAAACCATACATGGAAAACACCAAAAACACGGTGGAGAAAACCTAAGGAATGAATCCACTCATTTGCTGAAGAATTTGACTTAAGAGAGGTATGGAGAGTGTCCACTTACTAGTTTGGAGGTCTTTGAATATTTGGGAAAGATGTTTTCAACCTTGGATGGCTGATTTGGAGCTTAAAATAAAAACCATAGCTTTTGCCACAAACGTAGTGCAACCCTTCCAGAAGCGTAGCCCAACCTTCTAGAAGCATAGCAAGAGCAGTTTTGGCACAAATTTCTTGTTTTTCTTCAACCCTTGGCAGTTTTGGAGTATGATTATGAGAAGAGATGAACTCTATCGAACATCAAAGGATGAAATGAGTTAAAGAAGCCTCTTTTTCCTTTTATAACATCACAAAATGTGATTTTTTGTCTTCTAGTGAAATCATACATGTTTTGAGAAAAACTTTTCTTTTTTGAAAACTTGATCATGTAACATGCTTCATTTGAGGAAAGAAAATGTTCCTTTACTTATTTTCCTATTTTTTTGACTCCCTATATAAATGACTTGTATGGTGAAAATAATTTTTTTTTCCTTCTTTCATGACATAATTGGACCTTATGGTGGTGAAACAAAAGATACCTAAACCTTGACCTAGATCAAGGTGTGGTTAATGACCTAAGACCCTAGATGATAATGGATTACATGACCTCTAAAATGATGATGACCATCAATGGAGTGAAGGGAGTAGAATTCCAGACATAGACAACATTAAGTGAACAAAAATTTATTTGAAAATTGACTTGAAAACATGAAATTTTGACCTAGGACCACTACCAAGTAAACCTGAAAGAGTATTTTTTATCATTGAATTTAGACATTAACATAAGGGAAAGCTATTTTATATGGAGGTGTAGCCGAGTGATGAAGTTGTAAGAAACAAATAGAACAAATTTAAAAAACCACTATGGAAGAAAGCAATGTTACTGACAATATTTCCCTCATTGTTATGTTATCGAAGACCAAGGCATCAATGGATGGAACCTCATTAACACACCAAACCCCACCAGCTTGTGGAACTTAGAATTTTTTTTACTTTATTTTAATTTTATTTTAATTTGTAAATAGAGAGTTTGAATTTTAATTTAATTAAGTAAATATTATATATAATATTTTAATCAATTAATGTATTAATTTATACATTAATATATTAATTGAAGCATTAATTTATTAATACAATACTTAATACATAAATAGTGTACAAATATTTAATATTTAATATATTATTAATATTTAATTATGACATTAATATAATATTATGTACATAACATTATTATCACATTAATATAATATTAATAATATTAATGACACATTAATGATATATTAATCTACATATTTATAATGTCTTTATTATAAATCAATATATACATTCATACATGTTAACTCTGGTTGATTATTGTTGACATGGGTATTATAGTCAACAATAGTCAACATAACTACCATGGTGAACCACACTTACCACATGCACCATGGGCTATCTGTAGGTGACCTATAGTGAACCATAGTGAACTATATTGAACAATAGTGGATGGACATGGTTGACCATGGAGGTCTATAGTGGGTGGGGAGCATTAACCATATTCAAACCATAGTTAACCATCAACAACCACCATTTCAATGATAACCATAGTAAAATCATGGTCAATTATAAATAAACCATAGTCAAAATATGGTCAATCATAGCCAAATCATATTCAAACCATTGTGAGCTATAGTCTATCATATTCAACTATGGTTTAACATATTCAAGCCATGGTCAACCATAGTCATACAATCATCAACCACAATCATTCATATCCAAAATATAGTCAGTGGTGTTTAAACATATTTAACATAGAGAACTATAGTCAACTATGGTCAACCATAGTCAAACAATTGTTAAGCCTAGTCATTCATAGTCAAAACATAGTCAGTTATGTTTAAAGAGAGTGAACATGGAGAATCATAGTCAACCTCAGTCAACTATAGTTAAACAATCATTATCCATAACAAAAACATAATCAATGATATTTATCAATAGTCAAACATGGTCAACCACGGTTTAATCACAATCAACCATAATCAACTATTGTTACCATGGTTAACTATGGTTAACTATGATTGACCATAGTTAACTATGGTCAACATGGTCAACCATTGTGAACCATAATTTACTCTAGCCAGCATGGTTGACCATCACCAATCATGGTTAGTAATGTTCAACCATGGGAAACCTAGGTCAGCCATGGTCATCTTTGGTCAACCATAGTCACCATAATCAACCTTTGAAAATCATGGTCAACCCATACATGGTCAATTGTTGCCATTCATTATCAATATAGACAACCATAATATATTATAGAAAACAATGACCTCTACCATGGTTAAATTATTTAAATCATGTTCGCCCATGGTGAACTTCGTTAAATATGGTCACCCATGGTTAAACCATGCTCATCCATAGTCAATGTTTAAAAATGTTTAACAATATTAATATTGTTATGGTTTAAAATGCATTGTTTTATTAATGTGGTTAATTATGTTTGACTATGTTCGATAGTCAACACTCTTCAACTTCGATCAAACATAATTGCTTGTTATTTTATTGATTAATCTTAATAGTCAACCAAATTACTCAAACATACTGAAGTAAAACCAACCTTTATAGGAAATGTTTAAATAGTTGACCATGATTAAACTTAGTCAACCTTATATTTACCATATATAATAATAGTAAACCTTGTTCACTCATATTTTTCCTCAATCAATGTAACTAAACTACATTCAATTATGCTAAACCATGGTTAACCAAAGTTAAACATTGTCAACCTTAGTCAACTAAGGTCATCCTTGGTCAATCATAATCAAGATTTAAAAATGTTTAATAAAAAAATATTAATATTAATAAAGTTGACTAATAATAATAATATTGTGACGTTGAAATAGTATATAAATCTATCCAACATCTCAATGTGACAAACATTTTTGTAATGTTAAATTACATTGCAATTTATCCAACATCATAGTGCGACATTACAAAATTAGTAAACCACATTTATTAACGTGGTTGACTATGTTCGACTATATTTGACTATCTTTGATTGTCAACACTCTTCAACTTGATTCAAACATATGCTTATTAATATTATTGATTAATTAATAATCAAACATGTCGTGACATCAAATGGTACAAAAATCTATTCGATGTCACAATGTGACAAACATTATTGCAATGTGACAAACATTTACTAATGTTACATTACATTGCAATTTATCCAATGTCGCAATGTGATATTTCAAAATTAGTCCACCACATTTATTAATGTGGTTAACTATGTTTGACAATAAAATCTCTTCAACTTATTAATATTATTAATCACCTATTAATATTATTGATTAATATTAATAATCAAAGATAGTCAAACATAGTCAAATAAATTCAGCCTTTATAGTTAATGCTTATATAGTTGACCATGATCAAACTTGGCCAACCCTTTGTTTACCATATTCAACAATAATCAACCTTGTTCACTCATAGTTGTCCTCAGTCAACACAACTCAACCATATTCGATTATAGTCGAACATTGTCAACCTTATTCAACTACGGTCATCCTTGGTCGGTCAGAATCAAGATTTATTACTGTTTAATAATAAAAATATTAATAAATCAAAGTAACAATATTAATATTAAGGTTGACATTATTATTGTTATATGATTGAATATAATACTAATAGTTTACCATGATCAAACTTGGACAACCCTATATCATTGTTATTAATATTAATAAATTTAACTAATAATAATAACAAGGTTGACTATACTAACCATATTCAATTATAGTCAACCATGGTTGTCTAAAGTCAAAAAATTTCAGCTTTAGTCAACCATGGTTAACCTTGGTCAATCAGAGTCAAGATTTTAAAATGTTTAATACTAATAAAATTAATTTTAATAAAGTTTACTAATTAAAAGTTTATCATGGTTTCCATGCATGGTTAACCATGTTTCATAATGGTTTTGCACAGTTCATCATGGTTGATCACGGTTGATCATGGATGATTTTTGTTGACCAAGGTTGATCATGGTTGACCATGCTTGATCACAAATCACCATGGTTGACCATGGTTGACCATGGTCGATCATGGTTGACCACAGTTGCTCATGGATCATGTTTAACCATGGTCGATCATGGTTGACCACGATTGATCACGGTTGATCATAGTTAATCATGGTGGACCATGGTTTACTATGGTTGATCATGGTTAATCATGGTCAACCATGGTCAACCTCAATCACTGTTGATCATGGTTGATCTTGGCTGGTCATCGTTTACCATGCTTATCCATGGTTGATCTTTGTTGGCCATGGTTGATCTTGATTGACCTTATTCAACTATGGTTGAACATGACTGCTCCTGGTTGACCATGGTTGACTCGAGCTGACCATGGTTAACCATTTCTCATCATGATTGGGCATATTTTATCATGGTTGACCATAGAGACCTTGATTAACCATTATGGTGGACTATGTTTAAATATAAAAATTAATCAATAATTTTAAAAGTTGATTATATTTGACTGAAATTGATGAGTGTTGGATGTCAAACATAGTTGATAATAGTATACAACATTAGTAAATGTGGTTGACTATTTTTGTAATGTGGCATTGTGATGTTGGATACATTGCAATGTAATGTAACATTATGACAATGTTTGTCACAGAGCGACATGTTTGCCACATTGCGACATTGATAGATTTCTATATCATTCTGACACCTTAACATTTTTTATTTTTAATACTAATCAATAAATTAATAGCTTATTGTATTTTACCAAAGTTTAAGAGGGTTGTTTAACAAACATATTCGAAAATAGTCAACCACATTATTAAATGTGTTTGACTAATATTTATTGTCACATTGTAACGTTAGATAAATTCCAATGTTTGTAACATGGCAACAATGTTTGTCACATTTCAACGTTGGTTAGATTTTTGTACCATTCCAACATCACAATATTAATAATTTTATTATTATTATTATTATTATTATTAGTAGTAGTAGTAGTAGTAGTAGTAGTAGTAGTAGTAGTAGTAGTAGTAGTAGTAGTCAACTTTATCTATATTAAAATTGTCATTATTAAACATTTTGATTAAATGTTTGGCTTTAGTCAACTATGATTGACTATAATTGAACAAGGTTGACTATTGTTAAATGTGGTAAACATATGGTTGACTAAGTTTGATCATGGCCAACTATTTTAACATTAACTGTAAAAGTTGACTTTGTTTGACTAATGTGTTTGACTATTAATATTATGGAAAATTTTAGGGGCTAATATTCACAAATGGTTTAATTTTCCATGTTTTTTCAAGAAAAAGGATTTTCCAATCTCCACTTTCTTTTTAAATAATTCACCCAAATTTTATAGGATGAAATTAATTTACCTTAAAAATTGACAAAAATTTATAGAGACTAATTTAAAATCATTAGAAATTTGAATATTTTTACAAAAATATCACCAAACATTTTATAGTTTGCATATAAGGTATTACTAAGATTCATCAATTTTTCTAGAAACTTTAACATAAATTTCCATTCTTAAAATTTTTCCAAATATTAATGAATAATAATAATAGGCGATTATGTTTGATCAAAGTTGAAGAGTATTGATTGTCAAACATAGTCAACCGCATTACTAAACCAATGTGTTTGAAACCATATTAATATAAATATAAATATTATTAAACATTTTTAGAAATTGACTATGGGTGAGTATGGTTTAACCATTAGTGAACATGACTTGACCAAGTTCACCATTGTTGAACATGATTTGACTAATTTGGCATGGTTAACCATAGTTTTCTATGATAAAATATGGTTTTCTATCCTGATAATAAATGGCTACAATTGACCATGTTTTACCATGGTGACCTAGGTTGACCATGTTTGACTATATTAACCATTGTTGGCCATGTTGAACATGGGTTGACCATGGTTTTCAAAGTTTAATTATGGTGGCTAGGGTTAGCCAAATATGACCATGAATTACCACGGTCGACCTAAGTTTCCTATGGTTGAACACGGCTAGACATGGTTTCACATATTTGGCCATGGTTGACCATACTTTCATATAATAGATTATGGTTGCCAATTTTGACAATGGTTGACCATTTTCAACCATAGATACCTTGGTTGTTGATGTTCAACCATTCTAACCCAAATGACTCTAGTTGGCCATTAGGAATCGGTAGAGCAAGGGTTTTCTAGGTTGAGAGGGATAGCCATGGTTGACCAAAGTTGACTATAGTTGATCAAGGTTAACCATTGTTGACTATGGTTAACTAAGGTTGTGTATCATTGGACATGGATGAAAATTATTGACAATGTGTGACCATGTTGGAGATGTTTAACCATATATAACCATGGTTGAGTTTTTTTATTTGATTAGAATTATTAGAATGTAAATATTTTAGCATAGATATTTCCGTAGTTAATAAATTGTTGTTGATGAATACTTCTCAAGAAATGTGTGTTGTGATCAATGTTTTAGGTAAACCCTTCACACATATTTAGGGACTTGAAGCTTAACGGATAAGCTTCAAGTCCCTACAGATGGGTGAAATATTCACCCAAAACGTTGATCGCAACGCACAGTTCACCAAAAGTATTCATCGATAGTAACAAAAATATTATTAATGTTATTTATTAATCTTAATCTTAATACTATTTATGTTAATATCATTAATATTGTTAATCAAATTGTTAGAGTGAATAGAATTTTTAAATTTTAAATTTTATTAATAATTATATTATTAATTATTAGAAAGTAAATGTTCTTAATATTATTTATCAATATTGATGTTAATACTATTTATATTAGAAATTTTAATGACATTTATAATATTATTATTATTAATTAAATGTTATTAATGTTAATAATTTAAAAAATTAATTGTGATTAATAACATTACTAACATTATTTTCTAAACATTATAATAATAATAATAATTTAATTTTAAGGTCATGGCCAACTCAGACACCAAATCACCAAATCGGTGTATGAGTCCCCTTTTTTGTGGGATAAGGGACTCACCTCTGCACAGTGATTTGACTACTAAGTCTACGAAGGCATATATACTCTACCCTCTGGTTTCAACTTATGACCTCTTAGGAGGAAACACATGCTCTATACCATTAAGAAATACATTCTCTTTATTGTATCAACAATGTTATTAATAATATTGTTTTTAATAATTAATATAAATATTATATAATAATTAATTATAATATTAATAATATTTAATATTACAATCTTACTAATAAAATATAATAATAATATTAATAATCATTACTTTAATACAAACATTAAAAATATTATAATATATATATATATATATATATATATATATATATATATATATATATATATATAGTATTTATTAAATTATAAATGTAAAACCTATTGAAACCTATTATATGCATAAAACCTGATATTAAAACCTAAATCTAATATTATTGAGTGCAATTGAAACCCTAAAATCTAAATACGTGAAACCTCTATCCTAAACATAAATCATATATTTCACAAAACCTAAATCTTAATATTATCTATAGCATAATATTTCACAAAACCTAAATCCTAAACCTAAAACCTATATCCTAAATCTAAAGTCATATATTTCACAAAACCTAAAACCTAATATAAAACCTAAAATACATGCATAACCGAGGAGAATTTTCCTCGAAATCTCCATGAACAAATTTTAGTGGAAAGAACCTACATAGGCTGAAATTTCCCAACAAAAGTGACCATGTAACAACAGAGTCCATCTGTCAGAGAAAAAAGAGAAAACATAGATCCATCCAACACTAATGTCAGTGACTTCAAACCGTAGAATAAGAGAAACATCTAATGTAATGCCTTAAAAAGTGTTGTTTATAGTAGTGGCCTAAAAAGGGCTCTCGAAATAACGAAATAGAAGGAGAAAAGTTATAACCCGCAAAGTAAAATATGTGTTATAATGAAACAGTTACATATGTTTGACGATTACTCTATATTTTGTCATTTTCCCTTCTTCTATCAACATGATGACTAAAATCAGAGATAGACAACATTAACGGATTCATAATAATTGTGGATATTTCACTCTATAGTTGATCATGATAAAATTATTTTTAAAAATCCAAAATCTACACCTTTACGATTTTATTTCTTTATAGGGTTAGATATGTATATTATTGTTAATTATGTATGTATGCAAATTAAAATTATGCATAAAATAGATAACAATGAAATAAAAACTCACAAGCCATAATTTAAGACAAGATATGACTCAGGAAACTTTTTAGAGAGAAAAACCAGCTAGAAGGTGAGATCACTCTGCTTTCTTTTTCTGAATAAAAAATGGCTACTAGTACAAAAAGGTATGGCATGTGGGCTGTTACTCTTTGTGTGCTCTATCTCCTAGCCCTAAATGTTATTTTTGTTCATCTATAGGAAAAATGGAACCATTTTTTTCTTCTAGTGCTTTGATTATAACATAGCGTCATAGCCTATTAGTGGTCAGCTTTGACTACCTCAACTCTTAACCAAGGTTACAATATGGATTCTTCTAGACTCTTCTTCACCATATTCATGTGGTTCGCCCCTTTTACATGAATTATAGGGGTTGACCTGGCATCCTCTAAAATTATGGTAGTGGAAACAGGAAGGGAAAATTTTGAATGACATAAATTATGGATATAAACTCATCTTGAAGTGATTCTTGAGTCATTGGAAAGGTCTCTGTGTCAAATATGAAAAAATGGTGTTGTGGTAAAGCTACAAAATTGTACCCAAGAAAATATCATTTGATGCCTCAAAATGTTCGGAAAAGGTTTTAGACCCTAATTTACGAGACTAATTCCACTCATAAAAGATAATTAGATGTGAGCAGATTCTTTCACTTTTACACTCTAATAACATTAAGATGAATGAAAATCAATATAATAACCCAATCCATATCATTACTCTAAATTTTGTCATCTGCCTTCCTCAATCAACATGATGACTGAGACAAGAGATGGATAGAGTAACAACAATGCTTATTTTCATAGTTTAATGCCTCACGAAGATTCAATTCTTTGCAGTCATTCAACATTATTAAAAGAAAATACATGTATTCTCCGCCCAAACTTTGTTGAGATATTAATCTCACTGTCTGTTAGGTTCAGTTCAGTTCAGTTAATTTATTGTCTGCTAGGTGTCATAGGTAGTTTATTTTTACTTCAGTTTACTTCAGTCATTTATTGCTGATGTTTCCAATGTATTCCTATTTATCTATTCACAATATTGTGAAGAGAAATTCTCTGCTCCAGCTCTCGTTTCAGTTTTTCAATTCTTTTCATGGTATCAAAGCACACCTCTCATTTGACAGAGGCAGAAGCAGAGGATACAGAGGCGGCAGCAAGCGAGGCAGAGGTCGAGGCAATGGCAGATCTGATCATCATCATGCAACAGAGCAGTGGAGACCTCCACAAAACCGAAATCAGAGAGGAAGGTCATGGAACAGATCGTGTGTTCAATGTTACTACTGTAAGAAGTTTGACCACTACGAACATGACTGTAGAAAGAAACAGTCAGATCAGCACAGAGGCTATATCAATCTCTCCAACAGTGAAGGAGAATCCTCAGAGACCATGTTTCTTTCATGCCATCTCTCAGAAGACAAACAGAGTGAAGATATTTGGTTGCTTGACAGCAGATGTAGCAATCACATGACAGGCAACAAGAGACTTCTTTCTTCTCTAGATGCTTCCATAACATCAGATATAACGCTTGGAGATCGTACAAGTATTAAGGCTGAAGGAAAATGTATTGTTCCTATTCTTACTAAGAAGAATCAAAACAAATACATCCCTGATGTTTATTATGTTCCTCAGCTCAAACATAACCTCCTTAGTGTAGGAAAATTAATGGAACATGGCTATGATGTATTGTTTCAAAAGAACACCTGCTATATATATGACAAAGATCCTCATAAAAGGTTGATAGAAAAAGTTGAAAAGACCAAGAGTAGGATGTTTCCATTGACCCTTAGAAGCCAAAATACCAACCAACCTTTAGTCCACAATATAACAAGAATAGATGAAACTCATCTATGGCATTCTAGGTATGGCCACATTCCAGTCAAGAGTCTCAGTCTGCTTCAAAAGAAATCTATAGTCATTGTTCTACCTACTATCAGTGAAAAAGTCTGTAATTGTGAAGTTTGTGTCTTGTCCAAGCATAAAAGAGATAGTTTTCCCTCATCAACCTCAAGGGTGAAAGAGCCTTTGGCACTTGTCCATACTGACATCTGTGGTAGTTTATACTTTCTGACTTTTATTGATGACTTTAGCAAGAAGATATGGGTGTATTTTTTAAAAAACAAATCAGATACCTTCTCTATATTTCTGGAGTTCAAGGCAGAAGCAGAAAAACAGAGTGGAAAACTCTTAAAAGTACTCAGATCAGACATAGGAGGAGAATACACTTCCAATGAATTCAAAACATTTTGTTGACAACAAGGTATCCTAATGCAGTACACAACCAGATACACTCCACAGCAAAATGGAGTAGCAGAAAGAAAGAATCAGTCGATCACGAACATCGCGAGATGCATGCTACGGGAGAATAAATTGACAAATGACTATTGGGTTGAAGCAGTGTTGACAGTAGTGTATGTTCTTAACAAATCTCCAACATCCAGCCTATAAGATAAAATACCTCAAGAAGCATGGGATGGAAACAAGGTAAATGTGTCACACTTTAGAATCTTTGGATCAATAGCTTTTTCTCATGTTCCTGAAAAACTAAGAAAAATGCTTGATGATAGAAGTGAGAAATGCATATTTGTAGGTTACAGTGAGCAGTCGAAATCCTATAGACTTTATAACCCCATTACATAAAAGTTCATTATAAGCAGAGATGTGAAATTTTTCGAAAATAAATCTTGGTTTGACCATGTAGATGAAACTTCAAATCAGCCTTTTTATCTACCACAGACTCCAAGATTGCAGGTTCAAGAATAGCCAAAACATTCTGAAAATGGAAAATCATCAAGCACTGATTCAGCTAGTGATCAAACATCTTCAGAAGAGGGACAGAAAACAAGAAGTATCAGAGAGATATATGAACAGGAGCATGAATATGAACAACAGAATATGTTTGCCTTCATTTCAACTCAACCAACTCATTTTGATGAAGCAGTCAAAGAAAAGCATTGGGTCAAAGTAATGAACCAAGAAATTGCTGCCATAGAGAAAAATCAGACTTGGGAATTAGCTGATCTCCTAAGAGACAAAACAAAAATTGGTGTAAAATGGGTATATAAGACCAAGCTAAATGAAAAAGGGCAAGTTGAGAAACATAAGGCAAGGCTGGTTGCCAAAGGATTCTCACAACAATTTGGTGTCGACTATGGTGAAACATTTGCTCCAGTAGCAAGGTTAGACACTGTCAGAACCATTTTGTCCACAGCAACTCAACACAAATGGAAAGTCTATCAGCTTGATGTAAAATTTGCCTTCCTAAATGGTGTATTACAGGAAGAAGTTTATGTAGAGTAGCCTCTAGGTTTTGAAGTAAAAGGACAAGAGCATAAAGTATATAGATTGAAGAAAGCTTTATATGGTTTGAAACAAGCTCCAAGAGCTTGGTACAGTCGCATCGACACCTATCTCATCAAAAGTGGTTTTTCCAGAAGCAGCCATGAACCCACTTTGTATACCAAATCTCATGAAGGTAAAATTATTATTATTGTATGCCTTTATGTAGATGATCTTCTTTATACAGGAAATATGATGTTAGAAGATTTCAAAGCAACAATGCAAGAAAAGTTTGATATGACAGATCTAGGAGTCATGAAATATTTACTAGGAATTGAAATTCACCATTCTGATAATGGCATTTTTGTTGATCAACAAAAATATGCCACTGATATCATTCAAAAGTTCAGAATGACCAATTGCAAATCAACTGATAGACCAATTTCTCAAGGTACCAATCTCAGCAAAGAAGATTTAGCACCATCTGTTGATCCCACATTGTATAAAAGCCTAGTTGGTAGTTTGTTGTATCTAACTGCAACTAGACCGGATATTATGTTTGTAGCAAGTTTTGTCTCAAGGTTTATGCGGTCACCAAAGCTTACTCATTGGCAGGTTGCAAAAAGGATCTTAAGGTATATTGCAGGGACCATAGACTATGGTTTGTTTTATACACATTTTGAAAAATTTTCACTTTCAGGTTATACAGACAGTGATTATGCAGGCAGTTTAGATGATCGCAAAAGTACCTCAGGGTATTTTTTTCATCTTAGAACAAATCTGATTTCATGGGCATCCAAGAAACAGTCAATCGTTTCAATATATTCTACAGAGGCAGAATATGTAGCAACAAATTCAGCAGCTTGTCAAGCAGTATGGTTGAGAAGATTATTGAAAGACACTTCAAATATTCAAAAGGAGCCAACTCCAATTTACTGTGATAATAGTTCAACAATTTCTTTATCAAAGAATCATGTTTTTCACAAGAAAAGCAAGCACATTGACACACGTTTTCATTTCATTCGTGAACTTGTCAATGATGGGGACATCACACTTTCCTTTTGTGGTTCCAAAGATCAGCTTGCAGATATTTTCACAAAGCCATTGGGAAAGAATGTATTTGAATTTCAAAGAGAGAAATTAGGCATTTTTTGTGCCTCCACTTGTAACAGTTGAGATTAGGAGGGGATGTTGAGATATCAATCTCATTGTCCATTACGTTCAGTTCAGTTAATTTATTGTCTGCTAGGTGTCATAGGTAGTTTAGTTTTACTTCAGTTTACTTCAGTCATTTATTGCTGATGTTTCCAATGTATTCCTATTTATCTATTCGCAATATTGTGAAGAGCAATTCTCTGCTCCAGCTCTCGTTTCAATTTTTCAATTCTTTTCAAACTTAATATTATTTAGGTCAACCATAGGGCAGCAAGGAAGGCGTTACGTCGATGGCCCCAAATTAATCGCATTACAATGATGGTCATGAAGCCATTGGGACACCCAAAGAGCCAACAACAATAGCTCATGGGCAAGGCATTTTTTGACTTGTAACATGGGTTTTAGAATGTAACAATTACTTTTCCAATTTTAATGTACTTTTTCAATTTTAATTTTTTTTTTCTAATCTTTATAAATAGTTTTATTTTTCTCTTATTCCGATAAATAATTAATTATTATATGTAACCATAGTAAATTTTTAATTATAATTTATAATATTTAAAAAAATTATAATTTTGTAATATATAAAAGAAATTATGATCGAGAATATAGTTGATTGAAAAACCAGTGGCCAACCTCTTTCATTCTCAACCCTTAGAATTGAAATGTGTAATGAGGAAAAAAATTAATTTAACCCATTAAGTATATACTTATCATATGTTACTGCTAATTTAATATAATTCAATTACAAATTTATGATCTATACCTACCAACTCTTCTCATTTTTTACTTATTGACTATTTCGTATTATTTTCCTTGAGTTTACTTTGATCACTCCTGCACATCGACCTTCCGAAACTGATTCTCTCTTAACAAAACCAACACATACTGCACTTAATATTTTTGTTTAAAACTCATGTAAGTTGACCAGGAATGGCTTCTAAAATAATCTTTAAAAGCACTACTCACAGCAAAACCAAAGAGTGCATTGCAGCCTACCCTGAAACTGTCAAAATAATGCATTATAATAAGATTCCATGAAAGAGAATATACACATAAAGTGTAACAATAATAAATAATAGCAATTTTTATTGATCCTCGTTATAAAAGTTTCCAGACTTTCTGAATAGAATCCCCGATTACATTTATGTTTTTAAATGTAAGAGGTCTGTACTTATACCAGTGATAATAATACATGATAGTAGTGATAGAAAATCTTTGGAGCAGACCAGCAGGAAGGTGGCACAGTGTACTGCATGTCTCCTGTCATAGAGTGTCGTCCTACCTCATGCAAGTTAATCACGGGTTTCCCATGACCCAGAGAATCATTTCAACTCGTGAACAGCCCACATTTTGATATTTTTCATTTTCGAGCAACTCGAAATACATGCAATGATAACCGGAAAACCTCTCCGGCATGCCCACGGTTTGCATTGCATGGTAGAGCTCCACAGTTATATATATATATATATATATATATGATTATGTGTAGATATAGGTAAGGATTCAGAAGACGTTTTGATGCTTAGGCATGGACCAGAAATATGGTTCGATGATTCTTTCCCTCAAACATATGAAAAAAAGGCATAAAAGTAAAGCCATAAAGGCACTTTATAGGTTTCGATTTGGCCTCACTGCGGGATCCAGATTAGATGAATTAGCTCTCTTGGGATTTTCTGTCCATGTATGCAGTTACTGACGTCACAGGATGGAATTTTCTGTTGGAATTGTTCCATCACAGACGATGAAGCAGGATCGTGAGGGTTTCTTTCAAGCACACACATCTAGCTCGCGTCTTAATTTTTCTGCGTTAGTGTTTTATATATATTCTGGTATAAATATTTTATCAGTAAAAATTATAAAAAGTGTATTTATCTTATAATTATAAAAATGTATGTTTTTAATTATTAGATTACAGAAACATGAAACATGATATTAATCATCAAATTCATTTTTTACAGGAAAACATATACTCTTAATTATTAAATTTATTTGAGTTATACATATATTTTAATGTGAAAATGTATTAATTGCTATATATAAAACTTTGTTACTTAAATATCTTATTTCTTTAAGTTGAAAATAGACTAATTCTACTAATAAAAAGTTAATTTAATTTTATTAATTAAAATTAGTCTTAAGTTATCTAATAATAATAATAAAAGCAATAAAAATAATGATTTCTCTAATAAAATGAAGCAAAGCTAGCATAAGTTCAGTTTTTTTTTCGTTTCATGAGATTACGGTTGCAGAGAAGACCTAGCTGGATAAATATTGGATCGATTGGTGTTAATGTCTCGGAGGCAATCTGCAGTTCTGGCTAAACCAGCATGGCGTGGCCTGAGAGGGCCATGAAGACGGGGAGCAGGTGAGCCAAAGGCTGCTCCAGAGGGCCATGAAGACGGGTGCAGGTGATAATATGCCTGGTTAAAGAATGTTTTATTAACGGACTGGACTGGCTACTTCAAATGTTGAGAATAACTCGTTCTTGCTCGGAGGTGGGTTTTGTCTTACTCTCATCCAATGTTGATACACATGAGTCCTGTTGGTTTTTTATTAAGAATCATTGGGTTCTCATTTGATGAGAAAATGTTTCGTTTATGAATTCATGCTTTTGCTGGGATTGTTACGGTGGTGTGAACTTGGTATGTCATTCACATTGGATTGAAAACTCTTATTAGTGAATGAGGGTGCTCATATGTCTGGTTGATTGATGCATATCCTTGGGGACTTCTGTTGCTATCACCCTTCATCACCCTTGGACTCATCTCCCGCTCCTACGGACATAGGGTCTCCCCACGGATGTTTCTTGGCTCTCCTCTGGCGGCTATGGAAGGAATCCTTTACCATTACCCGGCCATGTAAGAGTATTGGATTTCGGTTATGCAAAAGGTGGTGGGCAATCCCCGGATGCATATGCTGCTATTGCTGCCATACCTAATGATCTGGTGATTGGGATCTGGTTTTTCCGGTGAATTATCCACCTCAACATTACCCGGTCTTTTTCTAGTTACATTCAAATTTTAAGGGGATCATCGGGATTCACATATCATTACTTCTTTTTGCTGATTTCTCTCTAGGCACCATATCCAGTGTGGAATGCATAGTACGTGGCTATATGAAGTGTACATATAATCGATGCAATTGATGGGGGGGGCAGGACTCTGATGGCAGCGATTTATGGTAGATTGTGATGGTTTGCAGCTTCACCTGATCCTGTTGGATTCTCTATCCATTTTGGGATTGTTTATATAATGGTATTCTTACGGATTTGAGCACCTTTTTCAATTCTTTCAAGGGACGATTTTGGTAGGTCAGGTACTTCCCTATCTACTGGGATTGCATTTTCGGGACTTGATATGATCATGACAGATTTGCATATCATCGATATGATATAAAATTGGATATCATACGCGGTAGATTGGAAGGACCGATGTAGGGTCTCCTGTATTATGGATCCTAGCACCTATTCAACTTCCCTATGGATTGGACTTTGTCCTGAAATCTTTTCATTCTCGACTTTACAGTGGCGGCTTTCACATCCCAGATGTACATCCTTCATATCTTTCCTCGATCATGAATTCTTTGGCGGATCTACCAACTGATCCTGATTCAATTTTGAAGGACAGTGCGATGCCCACTTCCATTCCCTCCGATGTGGTTGGTGATCAGTCATTTACATTGGATGTTGATGATATGATCATCAGACAGTCTATTGAAAGCTGTTTGGAAGTTAACACAAATCCACTGGTCGGTAAACATAGGCGTGAACGTTGTAAGCGGGCTAGGAATACAAAAAAGAACTGCTACAAGCATAAGATGGAGATAAAGGAGGTATTCCTGGATTATGATGATCTATGCGTGAGAGTGACAAGCTTGCAGAAACGGGCTGTGATTGGGCACTGGATGTATATGGACAACTGTGATTTTGATACGTCGGCCTGGATCAATCAAAATTGGAAGTCCATTATCGGATACCATCCCAAGGTCAGTAAGCTCATCAATGGGTGGTTCTATATTCATTTTATGGACCAGAATGATGTGTTTAAGATTACCATCCGGATGTGGGTTCGAGGACGCAGCTATATGCAACTGATGTCGTGGTACTTGGGCTTTAATCCTGTGAGGGAGGCGCCACGGAACAGGGTTATCTGGGTAAAACTTCCGGGTCTACCACTCGAATTCTGGACTCTAAAGGCCCTTAGAGCGATTGGGGATTCTATTGGGAATACGAAATATATTGATCTTGGAATTCTGGTCGCGGGCGACAAAACTGTTGCATGGCTGCTTGTGGAGGTCGACTATGTGGGGGGACTGCCCGGTGACGTCGAACTGTTATGGGGAAACAGAAGGCACAGGCAGCGTGTTGATTTTTGGGGAATCCCCTTCCGTTGTATGATATGTCATAAAACTGGACACCTGAAGGATCACTGCCCTCTCCGGCCACATAAGGGACGACAGGGACGACCCTGGTCCGATGCTGTGGCAGATGATAAGAACAACTCAACGGCCGACTCCCGGGGTGGTATCTCATCAGGTAATCATTCTGACTATTCAAATGAGGGTGATGCTTTTGTTTCTGCTAAAGAGCAACAATATGAGAATATGCATAACATGGTTACTGCAGATAGGACAAATTATCTAATTGGCCAACCATCCGTCTGTCATAGAGTCCTGCCACCCGAATCAAACATCTCTCCTGCTAATGACCATACCAGTCCTCCAAACCTAAATGATAATGGCACAAATATCCCACTTATCACCTACTCGGAAGCCAAAACAAAGGGCCCTGTCCATCGAATATTTGCACAGTCTCATCATTTACCTGAACGTCCTCAATGTAGTTATGAGCCCTCAAGCTATCAACCCACATTCCTCCAAGAGGGTGAATCTTCTAAGGATCCCATCTGTCAGACGAGTGGTATTCCCATACCTGCTACCAAATTTTCTGATCATATCAACCCAGAGTTCACACTTGAATCGCCAAGGAACTCTGTCGGTAGCGATATTGAGTCCTTAATGAAAATCCCAATATAGATTTGGCCGCTCTAACGGTATTTGACAGACCATCTAAGGCCACGGCATCTCGAGATCCCCATACCCTGTCAGCTGGTACCACAAATAGGAAAAAATCTAGGGAGGTGTCAAAACTGGCCAAAGGTAAATATAAATCCATATCACTGCTCTCAGATGAGGAGGAAAATTTTACTGAAATTCCCATACTGGCTCCAGATGGAAAGTGGGAGCACACCAGGGCGCTTAGAGAAAGTTACCCTGCTGCAGATTCTCCATGACCCACATATTATCGATGAACATAAGGGGTGTGGGTGATGCCCCAAAATCAAATTGCCTAAGGAACCTATTAGATGACAGCAAAATCAACATTTTTTTGGCTCAAGAAACACTATGTTGAGGGGAAAAGGCTATAGATACCTTTTTGGGTTATAAATCTGGATGGTGTGCGGCGACTATTGACTCATATGGACACTCTGGTGGTCTTATAGCTATCTGGAACCCTATTATGGAAAATTTCAAAGCGTACAGATTTTTTGGCGGGATATTATTATCCGGACATCTGAGGGGTATGGCGGGACAAGTCAACATTTCTAACATATATGCGCCATATAATGACAGACAGAACTTCTGGAATCGAATGGAAAACTCTGGTATTTTGATGCTGCAAAATCTGATCCTGATGGGGGACTTAAATTTTACCATGCAATCAGACGAGATTTGGGGGGAAAAGGCACGTATGGACCCCTTATCTAGTTTCCTCTTAGACTTATTTGCATCTCATCAAATGAGCAACATCAGACCATGCCCTCTGATTCCTACATGGACAAACAAGCGATCCGGGGCTCAATATATCGGCAAAAGATTGGACAGGGCTATCATGAAGGACAAACTAGTTGACACATGGGGGACTCCCAGATCTGGGATTTTGGTATCAGATATATCGGACCACATGCCGATAACTTTGGCCTGGAATTCGAATGAATGGAATAAGGTTCTACCATTCAAATTCAACAGGGTCTGGCTTAATGATGCAGAGTACATTAATATTGTTACCTGCTTGTGGAAAGATGATGCGGATATGGCGAATCTTGCAGGATGAATACGATTTCATAATAAACTCCAAAGACTGAAATCAGCCACAAAGAAGTGGGAAATTAATAAAAAATCTGCTCTTAAGATAGAACTACAAGACATCATGGGGCGGATGGAGTCGATTTATATGGAGTTTATCAATACAGCTCCGGATGAGATGGCGTATCATACTCTCAAACAGTTGGGGATTCGTAAAAGAGAAATTCTGTGCATAGAGGAGACAACTTGGAAACTGAAGAGTAGAGTTAATTGGATATTGGAAGGTGATCTCAACACTAAGTTCTTCCACAGATTTGCTAATGACAGGAGGTGTAATAATGCGATATGGCACATCAAACGAGCAGATGGCAGCTATGCCAACACGACGGCTGAGATACAAGATGAAGCTTTTACACACTTCACACAGTTCTATCAAAAGGACAATACCATATGTGCTGAAAATCAGAACTGGTTATTGGATCATGTTCCCAAAATGTTTAGTGAGGAAGCAATTACAGTTCTAGAACAAGAGATCACAAGGAATGAAGTGCAAACGGTCCTTAAATCCTTTGCTGGAGATAAGTGTCCGGGGCCAGATGGATGGCCCATGGAATTTTTCACCTTTTTCTTTCATCTATTCGGGGATGAATTGACGGAAATTGTGGAATCCATACGCGCTAAAGGAATTATGCCAGCTAACCTTAATTCTACCTTTATAGCATTGATCCCAAAGGTTGCGGATCCACAAACCTTCTCAGATTTTCGCCCGATTGCTCTATGTAATTTGCTGTATAAGGTTACTTCGAAGATCATTGCCAATCGTATTAAGGCCACACTATCAGCACACATTTGTATGGAACAATATGGTTTTCTCCAAGGGCGCTCAATCCATGATGCCATTTCCATAGCACAGGAGGTCATGCACTCTTCGCATTTGGGGAAAAAGGAGACGCTGATCATGAAGGTGGACATACACAAAGCCTATGACTCATTAGACTGGTCCTATATTCGGGTTGTATTACTGAATATTGGGCTGCCAATAAAAATCATTAGGTGGATAATGTCTTACATAACATCAGTTAGATATGTAGTACTGATCAATGGGTTGCCAACTCGATTTTTTGAGGCTAGGCGAGGACTGTGACAGGGATGTGCGCTGTCCCCGCTTATATTTATTCTCATCTTAGACGGATTAAGCAGGGTATTAAAAGGGCTGAGAAAAATGGATACATAAAGGGCTACTCATTTTCTGACTCCCTGTCCACGACACACTCACTTTTTGTAGATGATATACTACTATTTGGATATCTTAAACAGAATCACTGGTTCTATATTCATCTGATTCTAATGAGATTCCAAGCTGCTACAGGACTTGCAGTCAACAAAGGTAAATCCTTCCTATTATACGAGATGGGTGAAATGTTGGAGATCAATTTCATTGCGAATTTTATGGGTGTCCACACTTGGCAGATGAAAAATGGGCTCAAATATCTGGGCTTCAACATTAAACCATGTGGATATAGGATCAGAGACTGGATGTGGATGGTAGAGCGCTTCAGAGCCCGAATTGGTAATTGGACATAAAAATGGTTGTCATTGGGAGGCCGCCTCATTCTTGTACAGGCTGTCTTATCACAGCTAATGGTTTATTGGGGCCATCTCTATTACCTACCTTCCAGGATTGTGGCTTTGATCAAGACTAATATGGCTAGATTTCTGTGGGGAGGCACAAAAATGGTCAACAAATTTCACCTCTGCAAAATTGATATTATATGCTGCCCAAAAGAACTGGGTGGATGGGGCATCTTAAATACCCGCATCTTCAATATTGCTCTGCTTATGAAATCCTTTTGGCGTGAAATCAATGGGAATAGTATCTGGTGCGCTATAATACGGTGCAAATATATTGGGGATGACTATCTACAACAGCTTCTTTGTCATGATATCCGATGCCCACGGAATATCTCGGCAATATGGAACAGCTTCAAAAAAGTGATGGGATATGTTATAAATCGTCTGGCTTGGTATTTCTGTAATGGAGGGAGAATTCCGCTATCTTTCAAGAGCATTATGTCTGTCCATCAACAAGTCTATCTATCCCCTCGCCTTATTCATCGACTTTCTCACAGGGGATGTTTCCTTCTCTCTCAGACTATTTTGTGTTGGTCATATGGCGCTCCAATATTTAAATCTGCAGCCCAATTGGATTTAAATGGGGACGATGCGGATGAATGGGATCGAATTTGGGACTCTCTAAGAGGCTTGGGCTTATGTATATCTCAGCAGCCGGATCAAATCCGATGGAATGGTCCCACAAAGAACAATTCACTCATCGTAAAGGATGTATATAGGGGCCTAATTTATGCATCACAGGAGCCTCAAGTTTGCTGCTCTTTCAGTCCTTTCTGGAGGCGCAGGATTCCAAATAAGATTACAATCTTCGGATGGCTAGTGTGGCGTGATAAGATCCTCACCTGGAACAATCTCAACAAACGGGGCATACATGGCCCAAATCGATGTGCAATTTGTAATAAGGATGGTGAGAGCGTTGATCATTTATTCTTCAAATGCCCGGTGATTAAGGGGCTCTGGAATCTATTTTGCCCATTTTTTATGAATCCGTCATGGGAGGCCAATGATTTCATATCATCCATAATGGAATGGGACAAGCTATCAGGTAAATTTCAATCTCTTCCTTTTTACCTCATCTGGGAAGTATGGAAGGGCCGGAACATGCTGATATTTGAAGACAGACCCTTTCGGATTAATGATATATTCACCAAGATCATGGTATGGATTGAGGGTCGGCCTACACCTCGTCAGATGATAGTCGATGGATCACATAGGAACAGGCCACATGAAATTGCAATACCTGCCATATTTTTTGATGGGGCCTCTGCGGAAGGGTACACGGGGTGTGGAGTATGGATTAAAACATCTCAGAGGGACAGAAAACACATCTTCTGGAATGGTGGGTCGGGTTCCAACAACAAAGCCGAAATTATGGCCCCATGGGGTGCTCTCATGGTAGCAGTTGACCTCCAATTACAGAATGTTAACATATACGGTGATTCTAAGTTGGTGATTGAGTGGATCACAGGTAATTATGCGATGAACAACCCTGGATTATTGGGATGGAGATAGATGACCCTCCGTCTGTGGAAGATTCTGGACTGCCCACCTATTACACACATCTACAGAGAGAATAACACTAGGGCCGATGGTCTCTCTAAGAAGGGTCTTAATGCATATTTTGGGAATATGTATATTTACAGGTACAGGGACGGGAAGGTGGTTTGGAACTCGACTGTTCCAATCCCGTGACAGGTTAACCAGACAGATCAGTGTCTACACATCTCTTTCCCTTTTTTGACTAATAACATATTTGCTATAGTAATAGCGGTCTTATAACAGTCAGCTTTATAGTAGTTCATGAATAATTGATTGATGATGGCGATCCTGTATATTTAAGGATAAGACTTTTGCAGATTATTGTTCGTAGCCTTATAAAATGACATACACAGTTGCAAGGAACAATAAAAATTATAAGCGGGTGGGAATCAGGCGACTTTCGATATGGTAATATCTGAACAGAGTCAATTTTATCTACGACTATCTACAACAAGCGAGCCTGCACAACAACTACAGTGGAATACACGTATTGGTAAGTCATCAAATGAGCCTCTGTACAATATGCAAGCGAGCCTGATCATTTAAAATTCAGTTAATTCGGCATCAAGCGAGCCTGCAAAACATCTGTGCTGGAACACACGTTACTGGTTCTTGGTATTGCATCATACAACCGGATTTTTATCTGCAAGTGAGTCTGGTCAACTAATACACAAACGAGCCTGTTCACTTCAATGTCCTGGGAGAATGCAACAATTACCAACTTACAAGGGAGCCTGTCAAATATCACAACAAGCGAGCCTGCTCTATAGTCATCTCTGACAACTGCAAAGCAACTAATTACCACACCAGGATTTTCCACATAGGCGAGGCTCAATATTGAAGAACATCTACAGATGCAACATACTGTTCTGCCCGCCTACCATATTTTGACACAATTGCTTTCTTATCACTCTGCTTTTCATATTTTGTTTGTGTTCCTTTTGTCTCTTGTTTCTTCTACATCTTCTATAGTCTCCACATTTCTATTAGGTAGGATGGTTCATAATGTAATTGGGTTGATTAATTCCCCTTTATATGTGTTGGCCTACATATGAGGTTTGTTCATGCTATGAACAAACATCTATATATTGGCCAATGATGATGGTATTCTCACTGGAAGAATTTCAGTTGAGATGTATATGTCACTATGTACTATTTATATCATAATATAATCAGTGTTTTTTCTTTTTTTTTCTTTTTTTTTCTTTTTTCTGAAAAAAAAAAGTTCTTTTTTGAAGGCAACATTCTTGAAGAAGTAAATGAATACAAGTATCTTGGGATCGATTTCAACAACAAGTTTAATTGGGAGGATTGTAGAAAGAAAATAATTTTAAGAGTTTGCAAAGCATTATATGCACTTCAAAACAGATGTATTGAGGCAGAGTTATGGGATTGGAACATGATCAAAGTACTTTTTGGACTCCTAGTTTGTCCAGTGCTATTATTATATGGGTGTGAATTGTGAGCTAGAAGCATCCATGTTTCAAAATGGAAACAAATTGAAAATTTTCAAAAAATCTTGATCATGAGCAAGTTCAAAATAAAAAGTTCGGTTCCCTATGAGATTATGTTGAGTGAAACAGGGGCAGCTCCCATCTAAACAATTGCAATGGTGCGTCTTATAAGGTATCTAAAAAGAATTGAGCAAATAGGAGGAGATAGATGGCCCAAAGTCATATGAGTGAAAGAAAGAAATCATGGATGAGAGAAAACAACAAATGGGTGCAAAAATGGGATATTTACCTTAATGCATGTCCCACAAATAGCAAGGAGTTAAAAAAAATTGTGGTCGAGAAGTTCCGTAAGGGTATATGGGGAAAAGAGTTGGTTAGAAAGAAATGTATCTTCTCCATAAGGGTATATGGGGAAAGAGTTGTTTAGAAAGAAGAAGTATTATGTTTAGGAATTCAACCCCACTTGTGATCTCCAACAAAAAGAGTACATTGGAGCTAGCATCTAGTGGAGAGAAAAAGTTCTTATTGCTCAATTAAGAACTAACTCACATCAACTTCGGTGTGAAACGTGACGGCCTAAAGAACCATGGGAAGAAAGGGTATGTACTTTTTCCACTTATGGGGCAATGGAATCAAAAAATCATTTCATTTTGGAATGTGATTCTTTCAGAGACATCAGGGACAATTACCCCAGTATGTTAGCATCAATTCCGTGACATTATCTTTTCAATGAGGGAATTGTTAAAAGGTTGGGTCATCTCATCATCAATTTGAGTAAGAAAATGATTGAATTATAGAAGACAAAAAACAAAAAATTTGGTAGTCTCATAAATTATTTTTAGTCTCATAGATGTTAAAATATCATTCATTCATTCATATAAAAACTATTATTTCTAATAAAACACATACTTTTAAGAACATTATACATTCAATTCTAGTATAAAACCATTTTATTTTTAGTTTAAAACCTTAAAAAAACAAATTCTCCAGTACAACTTAAACTATATTAAATAAAACAAATTAATTATAAAAATAATAATGAAGAATAAATTAAATATTAATTATTTATCTTAATATTTCTTTAATAATAACAATTATATTATAATTAAATCAGTTTCCATTAATTTGATATTTATTAGCTCCTTTTTATATCTTAAATTTATATAATATGTTTTTTGAGATGTGTATTTGGTAAAATGGGTAATTAAGATGTAAAATGTGTTTCATTCGTGCATGATTAAACATGCACATACTTCTTGTATTAAAATAAATCAAATTTTAAATTAATAATAATTATTATTTTTTTTTAAATTAAAAAATAAATTATTTCTATTTCTATTTTATTTAATAATTATTTTAGAATTAAAAATAAATCCTCAAAAAACTAATCATCATCTTCATTCCAATGAAATTACATAGGTCAGTATCTATAATATAGTTGTTTACAATAGTTATATGCTCTCTCCATGACAATTTTCTTGTGTGTTGTTATTATTATTTTTTTGGGAGGTGGTTTCCTCTCTCTTTTTTTAATTATATTGAAATTTTTTATTTGTTTAAATGATTTTTTATAATTCATAATATAATTTTGTAAAGATAAGAGCAAATCAAGTTTTATAACGAAAATGTTTTAAATTTTATGGTTTAAATATTTATAATATAATTTTATATAATAATTTTGAATGAAACCAGTTTTTATAAAAATGAATAAAAATAGAAGATTTTCTTTTATTTTAATGATTTTTTTAAATTTAAATGGTTGTTTTTATATTTTTTTGTGATTGAAATATATCATAGTTATTTTAGCAAACTTTTCTCTTCATAAGGCCACTACCACTAATGTGTGGGACAATTGGTATGAAAGAACAGATAATGAGTTAGTTGGATGGTGGAGGTAGTTATAGGAGGTCATTTTGAGTTTTTTCTGCAACACATCATTGTTATTACAATTGAGCTTCAACACACTCTATAACCTCAGTATTATGGATAGCTAATTCTAAAATATCTACACTTTAATAGGAACACCCAATGTTGAAATTTATTTGGATAAATTACCTCTAGCTTTCTCTAATTTTTTGTATCTTTCTTGAGCCTTGTAAATGTAATCTGCAAAACATGGCCTTCCAACAAATGGTTCACCTTCTCTAAAACTTCTTACCTACCCTATAGAAATTTGTCTCTTAGCTCATTATTAGGCTCTTCTTTATCCTAGTTATTCTATGTGAATTCCTATTTGATGGCCAACATTAGGTCTAGTTGTACTGATTCCTTTATATCCCTCTTATCTCTAACTTACATTTCAGTATATTGTGTCATTGCTCCTCTCATAAACATCATGGAAGCTAAGGAAGGAGGGTTATTACCCATTCAAGATCTCAAACTAATGCAGAAGCTTTAACATAAACATAATTCTCATGTAGCTAGGAAGGAGATTGAGATGGTCGAGTAGGAAGCCAAATTTAACAAGTGGTTTAGACAGGGGGAATACCCACTCCCAATAGACTCAGCATCAAAAAACTATGGATACCTATTGGAAAATAAAAACCATTGTGGGTAAAGTTATAGTGAAACAAACAGCTTCTAACCAAGATATTTCTCTTAGCATGGATGCATTGCAGTTGCAACTCACAAAACTAGATAACAAGCTCTCTGTGCTTGACAATAAAATTGCAAACTTGAAATTCCATAGTAGTGATGAGGAAGAATGTGACCCTGCAACCTATTGAGATTTAACAAGATGATGAGCTTAGTGAAAAGAGTCACCTTCACTAAGTGGGCCCGCAGGCTATTTTTGGCGCAAAGTCTATTTTTAGACTATGTCTATTTTTAGACATGTCGATCATATTCTATGAGTTGTGGGATGCTATTTGTGGATGGTTGGTCAAGTTGGAAAAATATATGGACTTATATTTTTAGACATATTGGGCGGAATCTATTTTTAGATTGCCAGTCTAAAAATAGATATGTCGAATATTATTAGCTCTTAATAATATTTGGACTCTAAACATTATCTTATTCTTTTGGAGCACTTCAGTTGAGTGCACAGATGTGGTACAGAAACTAACAGAAGGAATTATGCTATTCTTGAGGGTTTATTGGAGCTATTGCATGGAGGACTTCAGTTAGAACTCATGTGACAGAGTTTGGTGGAGTTGTAGAAGTAGTTGGTGGAGTTGTGTTCAGTTTAACTCAGTTAGACACAGTTGAGCTAGTTGTATCTAGTCTAACCGATTGATACACTAGTGAGAGTGGTGTGAATTAATTAATAATTAATTCACTAAATATTAACTCATTAATCAACTGAAGAATACATCAGTTAACTACAGTGCATGGACAGTTTCAGTGGAGACCAGTGGAGAGGTAGGTGAAAGAGCAAGTGTGACTATCAGTTGTGACTATAGTGATGCATTGATTGCATCCAACACTTAGTAGAGATGCCAATGAGGATTGCGTAGTGAAATCCAGGTGGATTCGAGTTCATTCAGAGCCATTCTTCAGCAGGGATTGTGCAGTAGAGGCAGGCTAGCAGGTGGCAGAGATCGGTGCATGGATTTTCAAGATCGGGCCTGATTAGTGTGTAGCGATTGTATTATACTGAGAGCTTGACATGTTCAGCTTTGTATGAGGATTATTACATGATCTCTATGACATATATTATATACAGATAGTTGGGTTTTTTAACTTTAGGCTTTCCCGTTAAATCATTGTGTTAATGTGTGTTAATTTTTATGGTTTCATGTGTGCATTGCAATTGATTTAATTTCCGCATGTGATGATCAATGGTGGAATAGATTTTGTATTGTGCATGAAATAAAATAGTGTATGATCAGGAGAATCTTGGACATAAAACATATAAGTTATATAATTTCTACATGGTATCAGAGTAGTTGATAATTGGAGCAGATTGCAATTATTGAAGCAGTTGAGTTTTGTGCTAGTGGAATTCGAATTTACTGCAGTGTTTTCTTGGTGTCGAAGTTGAGAATTCATTGAAATGTTTTTCAACTGATTGTGATTGGAGTATGCCCTTGAGGGAAGCTTGAATTATATTGCATGGAAGGACAGGATGGAGGCGGTGTTGGATGATAATGGGTTGAAGGAGTTCATAGATGCAGAAATTCCAAAACCTGCTTCTAGCGATGCAGCCGCACTTGACGCATGGAAAAAGAAGACAGCAAAATTTCGAAGGATTCTATTGGAAGGCGTGAAGGATCACATAGTGTCCAGCCTTCATGGAAAAGCTTCTCCATTCCTGATGTGGAAAGATTTGACAGAATTTTTCCAAAGCAGAAGTGACCAACGGAAGTTGGTGCTTAAAGAAAAGCTCAGAAAAATAAAAATGGAGAAGGGCGAAAGTATACCCAAGTACCTCACGAAGTTTTTCCAATGCAGGGATGAGCTAGGAAGTGTGGGGGTTATTGTAGATGAAGAGGAATTGGTGAGGTTGGCTCTCCTTGGGCTTCGGAAGAGTTGGCATTCCTACGAGGACTGTGTCAATGGTCGGGAGAAACTGCCAAGATGGGAGCAACTTTGGTCGGATCTTGTGCAGGAGGAGATAAGGTGGGGTACTAGGGATGGATCTTCATCGAAGAATGAAGATGAAGAAAATTGCGCTTTGGCTATCAAAGCAAGGAAAATGAAGGGAAAGAAAAATCCTTCTTAATCTGGTGCGAAAGGCAAGAAGCAGGACTTGTCCAAGGTGAAGTGCTTTCACTGTCACCAACACGGGCATTACGCCACTAATTGTCCACAGAAGAAGAAAAATAAGCAGGCTGCTGGATCTAGAGCTGGAGAGGCCTTAGCGTCGCAGTTTGAGCTGGATTTTTCACTGATCGCATGCTTTGTCTCAAGTGTGATGGGATCAGTGTGGTTTTTTGACAGTGGTGTGTCTTTTCATATGACTGGAGAGAAATATTTGTTCAGTGATCTGGATGAGAAGGATCTTGGAGTGCACATCGAGATGGGTGATGATAGTAGATACAGTGCGACTGGTATCGGGACCATTTCCTTTGAGAGGGTGTCTGGTAAACCTTTCATATTGAAAGATGTCATGCATGTTCCAGGATTGAAGAAGAATCTGATCTCTATGGTGATTTTGGAAGACAAGGGATATGTTGTTGTCCTTAGCGAGGGAAAGGCTTTCCTGCGCAGTAAGGCAACTGGTGAAACCCAGAGGATAGGGGTTTGAGTTAAGAACCTTTATCAATTGCAGTTAGATGGGTGCGTAGCAATGGCAGGAAAAGCAGAAGGAGTGGTGAGCTGGGATGAGGGCGAATTGTGGCACAGGAAATTGGGCCATATTCACCATGGCGCTTTGAAAATTTTGCAGCAGATTTCTACCGGGCTTCCCAAGGGTACACTTGCGCAATCAGATCAGTGCAAGGGATGTACTTTGGGAAAATTTTTGAAAGCCACCTTTCATGAGAAGGATAGTCATGCCACGACGATCCTTGAGAGAATTCACACAGACGTGTGTGGACCTTTCTCAGTAGCTTCGACAACAAAGCACAGGTATTATGTGATATTTTTTGATGACTTTTCTCGTAAGTGTTGGATCTTCTTCATGCAGAAGAAGAGCGAGACATTCTCAAAGTTCTGTGAGTTCAAGGCACTGGTTGAGAAAGATTCTGGGAAACAGGTGAAGGCTCTTAGGAGAAATAATGGTGGTGAATTCATCTCTGGCGAATTCAAATACTTTTGTAGCGCAGAAGGAATTCGAATAGATCTCATAGCGCCTCATAACCCACAACAGAATGGGGTCGTGGAGCGAAAGAATAGAACAATCGTGGGTGTTGCACGAGCGATGTTGCATGATCAAGGCCTTCCCATACACTTGTGGGTGGAAGCGTGCAACACTGTGGTTTATGTGCAAAACCTTTATCCTCATAGAGTACTTGGCATGAGTACACTTCAGGAGGCGTTTTCTGGTAAGAACCCTGATATTTCTCATTTGAAGATTTTTGGCTCACCTATTTACATTCATGTGACGAAGGATGCCAGGAAGAAGCTGAAGCCGACTGCAGAGGCTGGGATATTTGTGGGGTACACAGAAACACCCCACAACTATCGTGTGTATTTTCCAGATAGTTAGAAGACTGTTGTGCGACACGATATCAAATTTCATGAGGAGAAAGCCATGAAGTTGTCACTTGAGAGGGAGCTACACTTGCATGCAGATGAGGAGCTACTAGTTCCTAAGGACAAGCCTCAGGATGTGGTTCAACCACAAGATGAGGTTCATGGAGTGGAATAAACCACTCATGCAGTGCCAACCATCAGAGGGCGGAAGCGCACTACAGAAGCTGAGCGACTGAATCTTGATGCAGCACAGAATGTAGGAGCCCCTACATCACAGCACACACAGAGACAATCACCTGACCAATTTACTGGATACATGGCTCTGATGAGCAAGTGTATCATGACAGAACCATCCTCTTTCGAGGAAGCTGTGGAGGACCCTGCATGGGTAGATTCCATGGTGGAAGAGTATGATTCGATTGTCAGAAACATTACATGGGAGATTGTGCCAAGGCCGGAAGGGAAATCAATGGTAGGTTCGAGATGGATCTACAAAGTGAAGCAAGCTGCTGACTGGAACGTCTAGAAGTACAAGGTAATATTTGTTTCCCAGGGCTTCTCACAAATTGAGAGGATCGACTATGAAGAAACCCTTGCACCTGTCGCAAGGTATTCTTCCATATGGAGCATCCTTGCTCTCTCAGCGTAGATGGGTTAGCACATTCATCATATGGATGTGAAGACTGTGTTCCTCAACGGAGTCATTGAGGAGGAGGTGTAAATAGAGCAGCCTGAAGGATTCTAAATCTTCAGAAGCGAGTCACATGTGTGCAGGCTCAAAAGAGAGTTGTATGGGCTGAAACAAGCACCTCGTGCTTGGTACACACGGATAGACAGTCATTTCACCGGACTTGGTTTTACCAAGAGTCAGGCAGATCCTAACCTGTAACAGATTGTGGTTAAGGGTAAGTTGTTGATCATTGTACTTTATGTAGATGATTTGACACTAACAGGTGATGAACCGTTGATACACTTATGCAAGGCTGATCTTGCAAAGGAGTTTGAGATGAAGGACTTGGGCCTCCTTCATTATTTCCTGGGATTGGAAATTTGGCAGTGGAAGGGTGGACTGTTTGTGTCTCAAGGAAAGTATTCCCGGGAGATACTGGAGAAGTTCAACATGCAAGGCTGCAAGCCTATCGACACTCCTCTTCCTGGTGGTTGGAGGAAAGAGGATGCTACATTGGCAAAGGTAGTGGATGCCACTGTTTATCGACAGTTGGTTGGTTCGCTCATGTATCTATTCAATACATGACCAGACATATGCTACGTTGTTAACTAGATTTCACAAGATATGGTTAAGCCTACCAAGCTATTTTGGAAGGCAGGCAAGCATGTTCTAAGGTATCTCAGAGGCACATCAGGATATGGATTATGGTATAGACAGTCGGATGAGGTGAAGCTACATGGCTTCACGAATGCAGATTGCGCAGGGAGCCCAATGGACAGAAAGAGCACATTAGGAGGGATTTTCAGTATCGGGTCTATAGCAGGAAACATATATCCATGGCACTCAGTTCAGTAGAGGCCGAGTACATGGCAGCAAGTTTGGCTGCATGCGAGGTTATATGGATGAGGAAGATCCTGGTCAGGTTGTTCAGTTCACACTTAGATCCTACTGTGATATATTGTGATAATCAAAGTTGCATTAAACTCTCAGTTAATCCAGTATTTCATGATAGATCTAAACATATTGACATCTCGTATCATCGTATCAGAGATTGTGTGCAACGGAAGATCATGTTACTATCTTACATTCCTACAGAGGATCAGGATGCTGATATTCTGACGAAGGCGCTCACAAGGAGAAAATTCGAATACCATAGAGACAGGATCGGGGTGGTAGATAATCCCTATCTTTTTGAGAGGGAGTGTTGAGATTCAACAAGATGATGAGCTTAGTGAAAAGAGTCACCTTCACTAAGTGGTCCCGCGGGCTATTTTTGGCGCAAAGTCTATTTTTAGACATGTCGATCATATTCTATGAGTTGCAGGATGCTATTTGTGGATGGTTGGTCAAGTTGGAAAAATAGATGGACTTCTATTTTTAGACATATTGCGTGGAATCTATTTTTAGATTGCCAGTCTAAAAATAGATATGTCGAATATTATTAGCTCTTAATAATATTTGGACTTTAAACATTATCTTATTCTCTTGGAGCACTTCAGTTAAGTGCACAGATGTGGCACAGCAGCTGAAAGAAGGAATTACGCTATTCCTGAGGGTTTAGTGGAGCTATTGCATGGAGGAATTCAGTTAGAACTCATGTGACAAAATTTGGTGGAGTTGTAGAAGTAGTTGGTGGAGTTGTGTTCAGTTTAACTCACTTAGACACGGTTGAGCTAGTTGTATCTATTCTAACTGATTGATACACTAGTGAGAGTGGTGTGAATTAATTAATAATTAATTCACTAAATATTAACTCATTAATCAACTGAAGAATACATCAGTTAACTACAGTGCATGCACAGTTTCAGTGGAGACCAGTGGAGAGGTAGGTGAAAGAGCAAGTGTGACTATCAGTTGTGACTATAGTGATGCATTGATTGCATCCAACACTTAGTATAGATGCAAATGAGGATTGCGTAGTGAAATCCAGGTGGATTCGAGTTCATTCAGAGCCATTCTTCAGTAGGTATTACGCAGTAGAGGCAGGCTAGCAGGCGGTAGAGATTGGTGCATGGATTCGCAAGATCGGGCCTAATTAGTGCGTAACGATTGTATTGTACTGAGAGCTTGACATGTTCAGCTTTGTATGAGGATTGTTACATGATCTATATGGCATATATTATATATAGATAGTTGGGGTTTTTAGCTTCAGGCTTTCCCGTTAAATCATTGTGTTAATGTGTGTGAATTTTTATGGTTTCATGTGTGCATTGCAATTGATTTAATTTCTGCATGTGATGATCAATGGTGGAATAGATTATGTATTGTGCATGAAGTCAAATAGTGTATGATCAGGAGAATCTTGGACATATAACATATAAGGTATATAATTTCTACACAACCACTTAAGGGAACTAGCCAATTGCTTAATTGATGATATTTATTTTTATTTTTTTGCAACTAAGCAAGAATGTTAGCTTAGCTACAAGGTTAAGTTTTATGTTAATCAATAGTGTTTTTAATAAGACTAAACTATGTTTCTTATAGAAAAATATTTTGATATTTGGATAGATAATTTTGACAAAAACTCTTTGTATATGCTACTAGTTTGGTTTCCCAAGTGGAAATGAAGTAGGTACATAGATATTATATTTTTTTGCATTCCGTCGTAGTGAAGAGGAAGAATGTGACCCTACAGCCGCTTAAGTGGACTGCCCAATTACTTAATTGATGATACGTTTTTTTGTAGCTAAGCAAAAATACCAGTGTAATATTCCTAGAACCATTTGTCATTCATTATTAAATTATATGTCAATAAAAAATAACATTAAGGAAATAGTTAGGGTTTTCAATGATTATAACACCATGGCAAGTATGTGGTCAGTATTTTTTTTTTACATTACCATATACTCCTCATTTCAGAGAAGCATAGGTATTGGGGGTAGAGGGTACAATTATGGAACTATTGAGTAACCTCACTCATATTGTTTATTTTCTCTAATATAGAGATCCTCTGCGCAAATCTAATTACAATATCTTGCCACATTGTTTAATCTTGTTCATGAAGGGTGCTCGTATTTGAGAAGGATTGTTATAAATATTTTATTTTTCTTTCTTTTTTTCATACATTAATTGAAAATTCTCAAAACGAAGTGAAATATGGAAGAGAAACCTTTGAAATCCTCCCTGCAAAGTGTGACTTGAAGGGTACCTATCATATCACAAAGGAGACTTTAGACACATGTGATGGAAGGGTAAAATATCTCTCTCACCAGTTGCATTACATGTAGCCTCAGTAGAGGCGATTAAGTGCGTGAAAAGTGGTATTTGAAAATAATATTACATACTTCATCCCACATTCAACATCGAAGGGAAGGGAAAATACAAGGTTCAAGAAAATAAAGACAGAATAAGAAGAACGTTTAAGGGAATTCACTCCTCATTGTAAATTGTTGCATTGCATGGAGCAGTTGAAAAAGAGCAGAGGCCATAACAATGATGCAGTCCCAAAATAGCAAAGGCCATAACGATGATGTAGTCACAACAAAGGATAGTTATTGAATTATATTTCTTGCAAAGAAATTTTCTTTTGCATGCATGGAAAGAATATCTATTGTGTTAGATTTCTTGAAAAGCATATGTGGTTATTTTTATAGTTTCTTGAAAAAGAACATGTGCTTATATACAAATAGATAATAGTTATTTGCTAAGTTTCTTGGAAAAGAATATGTGTTGAGGTGCACAAAACAATAGCTATCATGTTAGTTTTCCTTGAAGAGAATATGTTTTTATGTACATAAATAGATTAGCTAATGTGATATTGTTCCTCGAAAAGAACATGTGTTTATAGGCATAAAAGTAATGGATGTTGTGTTAACTTTATTGGGAAATAAATGTGTTTTTCATGCACAATAGAATCACTATTGAGATATTATCATTTATATGCATGAGGATAATGATTGTGAGGCTAACCTCGTTTTAAAAAGAATACAAATTTATATGCACAAAGAACATAGTTAACGTGCTAGTTTTTTCTAAAATATGGTAGTTGCAATGCTTATTCCTTTGAAAAAAATGTGCCTTGTACAAGAAACCATAGTTAGTGTGGTGGTTAACTTTGAGAATACTTACCTCTTCTTGTGCGAAGAGATGGGGATAACCATGGAAGTTATTTTAACTTTTACCGTTTTCTTTTGGGAAGAAGTAGAGCGTAACTATTTCCCTTATGGCATATGTGAAGTAGGGATTAAGGAGCATGTGTTGGTAATATTTAGGTATTTTACTTTATGCATGTGAGCTATGGAAGGGTTGGAATATTTCATAATCATCCTATAGTAAATATAAACAAATATGTTTTGATAGTTATGTACTTTTAGTTAATGCATGTGCAGTGTTAATAAAGAGACATGTCTCAATACTTGTATGTGTTTTAATTATGCACATGAAAAGATGCTTGAAGCATAACTTGTAAAAGATTTATTATTTGGATTTCAAAGTTTGATGACAATAGTAATTGTAGGAAAATATTGTAACTTATGTGAGGGATGGATTATATTTAACACAATTGTAGGCAAAGAACTAGTGGTCCATGTAGATTGAAGAAATGTTAACTATAAGATAATCCATTGATGGAAACAACCAAGCTACAAAGATATAATTTTTGAATATTCATGGGTAAATGATATCATGAATGATGTTATAGCATATAGCTATTTATGTTATATGTAAGATGATATTTTGTTTTTAATATTTTATGACAATGGTCAAGGGATGTACTCCCTTACAACCATTGAGTGAGGGGTGAACATCCACATGAGACATTTTATAAAATTAAGTGTTTGTTGGTTTTTTCATACGAGGTTTCTAGGGTATATCATTGTCCAATGATGTGTTTTCCTTTTGTTCCATTCTAATGTTGTTTATTTCTTAAATGACATTAACACTTACATCATCAAACATGTGATTAACTAGTCTAATTAAATGAATGACGATAATGATGTAACATTACAACAAGGAGATTTATGTTAATATACTACAACAATGGTTTTTATATTATGTAAATTATTATTTCATTTGTAAATTAATTTTATGTAATGATGATGATTTTATCTGATATCCATTTAAGGGTATGAAATAAGTGATTTGGTAATTTACATGCTAGTATATTCTATGAAAATTGTATAATCCTACGTATTTTTACACAACGTTACCAAGGAATGTTACAAGTGGTATCAGAGCCAAAAGGTTACAGCACTAGTGCCTTTGGGAATCAGTAAGAAGAGAATAAGTGGAGGTATGATGATTGTGGATATAATCTTAGGTGTGATTCTATCAAAAAATTGCATGGCAATGTATGTAGTAGATTGCATGTGATATGAGATGCATGATGGTATTAGTAATTGCATTAAAGAATAGTAAGTGGTAATGTTTTCTTTAAAATTGTGCTCATGGAATTTGAATATTTTTGCGGATAAAAGCCCCAAGGGATAGCTCAATTGGTCGATTTCCTATTACTAAGTACCTACCTATCGGGAGGTCATGGGGTCAAAACTCCTCGACACCCTTGGGTTAGGCCTTATTAGTTTGACTTATGAGTATATTCCTGTGGGTTGATCTACCTATATTTTCACGTGGATGTAGCGACCACTTAGTGTATGTGAACCACCTAGCCCCAAACGATAGTTTTTTTGTTCGATTTTTTGTTTCTATGTACCTCACCTATCGAGAGGTCACGAGGTCAAATATTCTTAACTCCCTTGGGGTTAGGCCTTTCTAGTTTGGTTGGTGAGTAGATCCCTTCGGGTTGATCTACCTGGATTTTCCCATGTATGTAGTGGCCACTAAGTTTTTGTGAACCACATTAAAAAAATTATTTATGCGGATAAAAGACAACAAAAAATTTATTTCATTTATGAAAAATATTGAGCACTCACTAGTGATAGTGAGGATTAACTACCAGCCTTCACATGCATAGTCTTATAGTAATTCTTAATGATGCATTTAAAGAAAAATTATTAAAGTTACAATGCATTGCTTATAAATAATGAGTGCATATATTTTTATGTGTGATAACGAAATAATGTAGAATTTGGGGAATGCCTTTGAAGAGGACAATAAAATGTTTTAAAATACATTAACAGAACCCCTCTCGATGCTAAAAATAAATAAGGATTCAATTGGTAGGATTTTATTGTAATGGCTAATTAACTATTGAGTTTTTTCATGTATTTTTATTGAACTTAATATGGTTTATAGCATTGACTACCTATTAAACGTATATGCATGAATCAATTTTGATTAAAGATTATTACAAATTGTAAACAAGGTAAAAATGGTAGTTGACTTCTTGTTATTGGTATACTGGTGGCACTATGCTATTGAATTTGAGGTTGATTAGATTGTTACCATAATGATTATCATCATTTACTCACTGATGGAAAAATAGTGCATTTTTATTATTAAAGCTCTATATAGGGTTTTATGCATATGCAAGAAAACTATAATGATTATTTACATGGATACCTGTTTAATAATGCATACATATCACTGCAAGTTCTTGAAGGTTACAAATAACTTAGATCATTATATGCTAATGTTGTTAAAGTGACTAATTTAATGCATTGTATGCCAACAATAAAAATAGAAAATGAAAAAGGTTGTGGCTTTGCAGATGAACATACATAAATCATAGTTGGCACGATGAGAGTAGCCAAGATTATTCAATAGTTTAAAATGTACCGAAATGCATGAGATGAAATTAATTGTGTATGGTTGACCAACTTAATGATATACTAGTGGTAATTAGATATTATTGATTACATTTTTGTTTAAACTTCACAACTTTACAAGTTGAAGATTCAATGAAGATGTTAGCTGGTATGCATCCTACATCTAACAAATATGTTAATTTCATAATTTAGAAATTAACCCAGTGCATGTGAATACTTTGGTGACATTAAATTAATCTAATCATTTAATTATATTGTGTTGGGGACATGTGATTTCTCCGTTGTCATCACTGAACAAAAATATGGATGGAATTCCTATTGGCATTATTGATTTGTGTAACCAAGAAAATTTTGTAGGATTGACTTGAATTTGGTAATCTTGCATAATGACTATTGATTAAATACATATTCATAAATGAAGTGTCATTTTGCATGAATTAGTGACTATGATATTTTTTAAGGTCCTATTCCCTTAATTGTCATTGGAAAAATACTTCATGGAAACGTTTTATTAAAGTTCCTTGGAAGTAGCCTTATTTGTTATGCATGGAAATTATGAAATATGGACAGTACCAATACCTTCTGCATTATTGAAATGTTGAATTGATAGGATATTTTGTAAAAACCGTATTTTGTAAAAGGTATGTTTTTATTAAAGGAAGTTGGGACTAATGTTTCTAGTGTGATTAAGCAAGGGTAGCTTAATGGAAGCATAGTGATATTTCAGTAACATGGAACATAAGGACCTATGAAAGGTAAATCCTTGCAATGTGATTCGAAACTACAAATGATAAAGTATTATGCTATGATATGCAAGATATGTGGATTTTTTTCTAAATTGCATAATGGTTATTATGTGTAAATTTTGAAATGAATACCACATGAATGACATGTGATGTCATTCATGATTTCTTGTCAATTTACTTCTACAGATTATGGGGCCCATGATAAGGGTCAATTATGAATGCATGATGTACATAAATGTTCATTTTTATTTAATGTTAATGTGAATTTTTACAGGCCATTTTGTCACATCTAGTCAATAGGCCTACAAACTAGATCAATCAACATCCTTTTACCCCTTTACATCATTGTAGAGCCTCAAGACTGCCTCAATTTCGACACTCATTTCACTCATTTTTCCTTATTTTTGTCACCACCATTAGCTCAAACAAGTGCTAGACTAAAATTTTTGACTTCGTAAAGTATTTTGATGACGTATTTTTGATATTTTCAATTTTTCCTTATTATTAGAGTAAAATCTGCATTAGCTACGGAATTAATGCAATTATGCAGCTGATTGATGTATCTCTACCCATTACCACGGTTCGATAGGTTCTAAGGTATTAATGGAGCAGTGAAATATATGGGCAAATGAAAAATGATCTTATCATGGATCCTATCCTATCCATCTGGCCCAAATCAAGCATGAAATTGCCCAGATATGCGGTCAAAGGAACGGTCAACCATGTGTTGAATCAAGCGAGCAAGGAATCTGAAGCCATCACGCTTCACGATTTTCTCTGCCACATAGAAAATCATGAAGCAATGAAATTCTACTTTCTATTTTAGAGTTAGAGATAAAATTTGCTAGTTCATATAGGCATAAAAGCCTCAAGATAGTTAATGATAAGTTCTTATAAATATCAGACTAGTAATTGTATTGCCAATGTGAATTATTGAGTCACTGTAATCTCATTTAAACTCTGTTTTATTTCTAAATTGAATGAAGAAGCATTCTGAAGTTTCAATGCGCAGTTAGTAGCATTTAGACTTGAAGCCATATGTTGTGGAGGGCCCCTGCAACAAAAAAGGTTATGTTTTATTTCTATTTGTTTTTTTTAATTAGTTGTTATTCATAGCCTCGTCTTTATTTCTCAGTTTATGTTTTCACTGCATTTCGTAGCGTAGATATTTGTCATCCTTTTTATTTCATTTTTCATGTTAGAAATTACAATTATTTCCATACTTTTGTAGTATAGATGTTTTGTTTATCATTTTCATTATGTTAGTTGATATCAACATTTCCAGAATTTCATAATATAGGTGCTTGGTTTAATTTTGTTATTATGTTAGATGCTATAATCATTTCCAGAATTTCATCTTGTTAGAATAGATGTTCAAGTAATTTGTTTTTATCATTTGATGTAGTTCCATTTTATGAGTAATCATAATATAGAGATAATCATAGTTTCTTTTATGCATCAACGATTTATTATAGATTAGTTATTCTTTTGAGAGATATATTCTAGAATTTCCTTTCCAGTTTTCAATTAAATTCTTTTTGTAAGTTTAAATAGTCTTCTTTCTTAATAGTGATTTAGAAATTTCCTTTCCGAGCATAATAGTGTAAATATTAATTTTTGAGAGACATATTTTAGAATTTCCTTTTCAGTTTTCAATTAAATTCTCTTTGTAAGTTTAATTAGTCTTGTTTCTTAATAGTGATTTAGAAATTTCCTTTATAAGCATAATAGTGTAAATTTCCTTGATTCAAGTTTCATTCACATAAAATTCCCAAAAAGACACAAAATATTAATGTTTCCTCTTTTTCTAGAATTTTAAATTTTTCTCAGATTCATCATTGGTTACTAACAGATAAATTAGTTAAGATTTTTGTCGAGATTTTTAGCGAAATAGTTACACTTAGATTTAGTGAAAACATAGCTAGTGGGGAAATGTAGCATAAAGTATGGAGACCTAGAGAACAACAACAAATAACAACAGCAGCAACCAAAGACAGACTATAGAACAAAGTTTGGGATCTAGGAGGAATTTCGTTAGCATTGAAGACACATGATCTGGAGATCATGATTAATTTATACCTTGGGAGTCTAATGCAGGAGCATCATGTTTCCAAATTTTGTACATTTAATAGTTTCTAAGGGGTCTTATGTTTTCAAGGGAGAAAGTTCCCTAAGTATTTAATTAATGTAATTTTCAATGTTTTAAGTGATTTTATGTGAGACATTTAGAATAGGATTTAATTAAATATTGTGAGGAATATTTGTAAATGTTCTCAAATGTAGGAGAACATGAGAGATTTAGGCTAGTTGAGATTTCAAAGGGATTGTGAATCCTAGACTTAGGAATTAGTTGATGATTTTGTGGATTTAGAGGATTCTTAGGATTTAGTTTAGAAGATTAAGGATCTGAACCAGAATTGGTTGCAAACCCTTTTATATATATTTGTAATCCTAAAAGGCATTAAAGGACCATATTATTAGATAGGTAATGGAGGATATTTGATTGTAAGCCTACGAGCATAAAGAGAGAGGAATGAGAAAAGGCCATTTTTAAAGAAAATCAGGCCGAGAGAAGGTTTTATTACTGTAAATATTTATTTGTGAATATAAAACTCAATTCTGAGTTTATGTGGGTGCAGTGAGTTGAGGTACTTCCTGATATGTCAATGAATTATACAATTGTGTGTGTAATGAGAGTATTTCGCCTAACGCAGGTGTTGTAGGCGATTCTGAGGAGCATTGGATTGAGAACATCATGCAAAGGCGTTGCAGCGATCGAGATAGTTTTTGGATACGATTAAATAACCAGAATAAATATCAAGATGGAATTAACACCCTCGAGAAAGAAGTGAATTTGCAGTGATTAAATTCAAGAATATTTGTGTCATGAGATTCCAGCCAAGAGGAGAAATCAACTACATTCTTCTGAAGGCCGCAACCATGATTTTCATATAAAATCCAGAGAAAGTGTAAAGACTGAACATGGATGGTGGAAATCAAATCGCATAATTGAAGTGAGAGCGATGGACGGTTAGTATCATATCACAGAGATGAAGTGGAGATTGACAGTCAAGATCTTATTGCAGATTTGAAGTGGGAGATAGACAATCCAAATTAAATCTCAATCCCAGTGGAATATCGCACATCGCTATCAGCGATTTTTATATTATATGTTAAGTTATCGCAAGTTAATTGTTGTAAGTTGCAGTGTGATAAGAAGTGGGGTTTGCGACGCGATGCAATTGCATATCGCATATGACAAGAGGAGCCTTGATACGTGACATCATAAACCTTGCGACATGCGATAAGGTATTCGTTATGATTTGCGAAATCGAAAATCGCAAACATTGTTAATTTATGCGATCTGCAATGAGCCGAAACCCGAATATGGAGGAGAACCATTAGATATGGGTATAGATCAACGGATGAGGTTTGCGGAGGAGATCGGCAATGTGATTGTGAAATTGCAATGAGTTAAAGTTTTATATTTGTGATATGGTGAGTTTTGATATGTGCGATAAAAAGCTAAAGGTAAGATATTTGGTATCGATAAAGGTGATAAGGTAAGTTTAACGTTAATCTTAAAGTGCACATATGAAATATTGGTTTGGGTTGTGACCCGAGGTCCCACAAAGCCTATGTCCGCATGTAAATAGGGATTATTTGGCATAAGGGAGCTCCGTGTAAATGAATTTTTTTGAGATTAAAGTGAGTTTCTAAAGGTTCTTAGAGTTACATGGACCTATCCTTGGGTTTTGAGACTAAGTATTTAGGTCTGCACATTTGGGTATTTGCGGCCATATGGCTGCATCACATGCTTATAACATATGATAGGCACCCTTCTGCCCCGATAGGTCTATTTCAAGGCGTACTAGTAAATCTCGCTGGAAATACTGTGCTTATTGACATTGAAGTCTTAGATGCACAACCGGATTATAACATCCTTCTTGGAAGAAGTTATATGTATGCATTGACTATGGTATCATCCTTCGTATTCAGATTGATTATGTTTCCCCATGAAGCTAAAGTTGTTACTATCGACCAACTCACATATTACGAGAAAAAAATAGTAACCTCCCTTGACGCCATGCTACCATATGTAGAGTCTTATGAAGAGTTGATTATAATGTAAACGGAGTTCACTCTCGGTCAATTCAAACCATCCATGCTCCTCAAAACATACCCTGGATAACCTCCTTCATTTATAGGAGGATCTCTGGCAACTACAGGAGTTGTGGTGTGCATGATGATTTCATCAAACACCCAATCGAGTAAGGAACTAGAGCCTGACATCACGAGTGAGCATCACCCGATGTAATGAGTGCTAAGTGGACTATTCAAACATCATGAGAAATTAGTCCCTTACGACTACCTCTCATGGAAATTTTCATAGTTGAATGACTTTCTTAACGTAGTGGAATCCAAAAATATGATATCTAATATAATGCACTATGAAAACCCCTCAATAATTGAATACAAAAGAGTATAGGGAGCTCTATCTGAATGGTTCATGAGGCACAATACTTGCTAAGGATTTTAAAATGGGGTAGCAAGCTAAGTGGGCTTGATTGTGGGGAAAAAATCCACAGTTAGGTGTGCTTGAGAGAGAGGAGTTTTGGTATGGGTGACCATTCGGGAAGTCCTGGTTACTGGGTGAAAGCCCCGGAAATGATGATTGATTTTATGTAATTCATTTCACTAGTTTCAATTCCACTTCTTCACCCCTGTCAGCATCACCCGATGCAATGAGTGCTAAGTGGACTATTCAAAAATCATGAGAAATTAATCAGTTATGACTACCTCTCATGGAAATGGTCATAGTTGAATGACTTTCTTAACGCAGTTGAATCCCAAAAAATTATATCTAATATAATGCATTTTAGAAACCCCTAAATACTTGAATACAAAAGAGTAAAGGGAGATCTACCTGAATGGTTCATGCGGCACAATACTTGCTAAGATTTTGAAAATGGGGTAGCAAGCTAAGTGGGCTTGATTATGGGGAAAAACTCCATAGTTAAGTGTGCTTGAGCCAGAGGAGTTCTGGGACGGGTGACCACCTGAGAAGTCCTGGTTACCAGGTGAAATCTCCAGAAGTGATGATTGACGCTATGTGATTTGTTTCACTAGTTTCAATCCCATTTCTTCACCCCTGTGAGAACCATCCGATGCAATGAGTGCTAAGTGGACTATTAAAAAATCATGAGAAATTAGTCAATTATGACTACCTCTCATGGAAATGTGCATAGTTGAATGCCTTTTTTAATGCAATTGAATCCCCAAAAAGGATATCTAATCATGAGTGTCACCACCGCAGACTCATCATTTCTCCCATATGTCATCACCAAAACCCCCTTTTTATATCCCCTGCCTAGTTTTTTCTCGCACTAAGTCGTGGAAACCCTTAAATTTCCAAACATGGCTCTCATGATACTAGTCTCGTATTTGGCCCCACCAACCATGTCAGGAAACTCAGATATCACCACTACAAGTTTCATTCCTTTCACCTCCAAGGAGGCCATCATGACTTAGGAAGCACACATATCAATACCAATCGGTGCCGCTAAAAAGGAGAAGAAAAAATATAAGAAGGTGGATGCTCCAAAAATTCCTAAGACATCTCCACCTTGTGCGTTATGCAATGTAGTTGGCCATCCTACCAACACTTTCCCAGAGTTAGAGGAGTTGAAATCTCTTCTACATGCCTAAAGTACGAATATAACCCCAACTCCATCTAATAGATAAAAGGTCACAAATGTACAAAGTAATTCATTGCATACCAACCATGCATGTGCCATATTCGTGGAGTACAGGAATTACACCCATCATTTCCCCGAAATCCCTCGATATAGAGATGCATTACATGCATTGGTGCAATACAATTTCGAGGATCCATCAACAACACCCATGTAGATAGGGGAGGATGGATCCAAGACCATCTTGTACATATGAGAATAACCAACATCATGATCGTACCCACCACGTCCAACCCCGTAGGCACCAAGAATACAAACAAAGGAAAAACCTCATGTCCCAGTCTACGCCTTTGGCAATGAGCCTGATCATTTGATCACTCAATGCCCAGAATTAAGGGAATTTAATCGCTGGTACCCAATCACTCGTGTTTCATAAAGAAACCTCTCTAGGCATAGACGTCATACTTGTCATTACTGTGGAAGAAACCATCATGTACGACAATGTCCCCACCTTTCTTGATTTCTCTCTATGTTAGACATCATGCATTAGTTCAACGTTGAAAACTCTAACTTAGTCAATTCAAGCTCAAAAATTTTATATAGTACCACGACTCAAGGGAATGAAGCATCTAGGTCCATATTGTGCATATTTAAAGAGAAAGAACTAGCGAAAACCCTATCGACCTCTTCTCACCATCACCGACCTAGATATGGGAGAAAGAACAAACACCCCAAGAAAGCATGGTCTAAACCAAACCTCCCATTTTCCCTATGTGATAAACTCAACCACCTGGTTAACCAATGTTAAGAGTTTTCAAGTTTTCCTATTATTTTTGGCATAGTAGCCCATATTCCCCAATTATATCTCTCCAACAAAGAGAAAATCACTCATTGTTATTGTCGCATATGGTCCCAATTTCATCACATGAATAACTATCAATATCTTCCATGCTTGTGAACAGCCAAAGAAGCATTAAACCAAAACCACCCAAGGAAGCAACATCACGCTAAAACTAAGACCCAGAGATGGAAAGCCCGCAAAAATTCCCCATCTCATGACCCCAACCAAGCATCGTCGTCTTACGTCATGAGTACTACTGGCTCACATACCATTTACTCATTAAGTACCTGCCCTATGTACGAAATTTGCACCAGTTATTCTCATGGTACAAAATCATGCCCTATGTTACAAATATTTCAGCATATTAGGATTCAGTGCCAATTTCCTATTGAGGATACATTTTCCCCTTGTACACCAACAAGGGCGTACAAACTCCCCCTCACCTAGTAAAAACCAATCATTTCGGAAATTCTTCCACCACCTAATGTTGATGACATGCAACATCACATACGATTCATCTCACCAACCATGGGAACCATGATTCGTGTTGTCTTCTCATCATTTTCAGGTGTTGATACCATTGAAACTACTATACCAGTAGTAGTACCATCGACAATGCAGACCCGTCCCATTTTCTCTTTGTCAACTTCGCTTGGTTCTACGGAATCAAACACCAAATCATATTTTTCTTGTTAACCAACACTGCTAGGCCTGAATTCCCTCCTCACACCCTCACACAAACCAATTCACCTCTAGATAGTATTTTTCGCTCAGATAAAGATATTCTGGAGAACATCATGGAACCTGAATGTCCATGGCAAGCCATGCATCATCATTCATTTTTTTTACCTGAAAAATCATTCAGCACACCAACCCATGATATTTACACCATTGAATTGAAATATTTTTTTCCATCAAGAAAAGTAGATTGGTTCAAAAATCCTATCCCAGCGCTCGACGCTTTTGAGGAAGGAAACATGTCAGATATTTCACCTACCATTAAGGTGAATATTTCAAAAAAAACTGGCAAGGTCAAAGAAATATCCCTGGGGGCAACATTCTCTCCAGAATAAGTAGCCATGACCACCTCCCTATTACAAGAATATAGGGATATTTTTGCATGGGATTACTCATAGATTTCGTGCATATTTCCCACCAATGTGGAACACCATATTGACACATGGCCCGATGCCCTTCCTGTCTAGCAAAAATAACGTCAATTACACCTTTCTAAGGTAGATAAACTCCTGAATTTTGGGTGTATCTATCCGATCTCTTACATGTTTCGGGTTTCTAACCCTGTACCCGTCATGAAAAAATAGGGCACAATCCACGTTTAAACTGATTTCCGAGATCTAAGAAACGCTTTTCCAAAGGAAAATTATCCCACACCCTTCATTGACCAAGTCAGAGATGCTTGTACCATTCATGAGGCCTTATCCTTCATGGATGCATTCTCTAGGTATAATCAGATCCATATTCGCCACATGAATTGATACAAAATCATGTTTACCACCCCTTCAAGTACCGTCGCATACCAAGTTATGTCA